>JAJJWW010001426.1:0-346547 GCA_023531295.1 Papaver armeniacum | reverse complement strand
ATGCATGAAAATGCATCGCATTGGCCTTATGGCCTTAAACCTCATGACGAAAGGTTGAACGCAGTGAAGCTTGCACGTTACGCCCACGAAAGTATGCTTGTAAGGGCAATGACGGCATTTTCCTAGCCCTAAGGCCCGTGATCGTGAGGCACTCATCGTGGCGCACCGGGAGTCAACGTCACGGGCGACGCGCTAAAGGCGAAATTTTCCTGGGCCTCGGCTACAATGACACTATATAACAATGATCGAGAGCATTTGTTTTCTCATTTTTATCGCTAGGGATCTCGTCAAATGGGCGACGCCGTAGGTTGAACACGCTAGATCATGGAGTACTGAAGTGATTTTAAGTTTTCGAGTCGCGGTTGAAGATTCCCGGTGAGATCAAGCAAATAGATGAGAAGGTTACAAATTTTTATTTATTTTGTAATCCATATGTATCGATAGTTTTGTCACTAAAATCGGCTAAAGGGGAGATTGTTGTGAGCAATGCCTGCTGAACCTAAGATGGCTTGCTATCTCAAGCATGTTTTTCAATGTTGTTTTTATCAAAACTATAAGTCTTTACTTCTAGCCTATTTATAAAGGATGTCTCTGATTAGGACATAGATTATGTAGCTGAGCTTAGACTTCACGACGCTCACTGCCTAGAAGAAGAAGAACTACTAAGGGGAGCTTTTGGAGCTTCATCGACAAAAGGTATGTGGAGACTTAAACTCATCTATCACTTGGAAAGTCTATTTCTACTCTTATCTCCTATATTGAGACATATCGTATTACTTATAGTTTTCTATATACACATTTGAGATTTCGAAATAGAGTTTATCTCGCTACATATTTATCAAATATGTGTTGGCAAGCTTTTGCTTCACCAAGTTCATCTTATATCATGTGAGTAACATCATACATGGCTCAGGTGATACAATCATTTGGTGTGGTCTTGGAACGTTTCATTATGATTATTTCAATATCTTGAAAATTGCTTTGATGCTAATAGTGTGTGAAAACGGCTATTGTCATCCTCTAAGAAAGTTTCAATGATTGAAATAAAGAGCTTAGAATCATGTAACCATGTTTGGATATAAACATATGGTGTTATCACATTTGTGTGTAAGTCCAAAATCGGCTCAAGTATGCATACCCGTATGCATCGCGGTTGTTGGATGTCCGGGAAGTACAAGGCGTGGGCGGTCTCACGTCCGTGAATTTCTACCGGAGTTTGGAGTGTGAATTGGTATACGCACCCGTACGCAGACCGCATAACCAAATTCCTAAGACGCCCAATTGGTACGCGTACTCCATTTGCATACTTGAGTTGGTGTTTATGGGTGAAAAACTATTTCGCCGGTTTTGGTAATTGGGATGTGTGGATGAGAAATGAGTCTAAAACCTTAAACAAATGCACCGCACGGAGTGCTTGTAGATTCGAGAAATCAACTGGTGCAAGTCCGGCCTAAACCAAGAAATGGCCGTTCTGATTTTGTTTCTGGTCACAAAGTGAAGGAGATGGGGTTGATCTTAGGAGGGGAGGGAAGAAGGTGCTGAGATTGTGAAGGTGTTGGCTATGTATGACTTGTATCGTAAAGTTGAATTGGTTGCAGGATGTAAGCTATCGGGGCCTTGTTTGAATACGATAGTATCAACACTTGCCTATGTTGTCTTGTCCTCGTTTGAAAATAGGATGGAGAACCTATTTATACAAGTCTTTAGCCTAACCTCGATCTCGTGGGAAGTGGAGAAAGTGGAGTGATGGAGTATTGAGTAATGTGTTAGTTTCACACGTGTGCTTGCCCACTTCATCATCACGACTTCCGACACGCCTGTGCTTGCCCACTTCCGCAAGATCCCATCATCAATGTGGGATCGGGACCCACAAAGGTAGCATGTAATGCCGACACTTGTGAAGTATCTTTCTATGCTGCGAGTATATTCAAAGATGTAATGAAGCATCGCTCTCAAAATAGCCTCATATCTAGCCTACTTCATGTGATGGTTTGGAAGTCACGCAAGCAAATCCTCCTCACCGACCACATGGTGCGGGGCAGAGTGACGGACGGTGATCACCATGACACCGCACCGACTAATTAACTCCGACTGTGGCCGTATAACCAAGCTTGAAGTTGACGACGAGATGATCTTTTGAGACACTCCATCCGCGAATCGTTAATGAAATTAGGTTTCAAGAGACGCGCAGCATCCTCTTCGCCCGGGTCGAATCCAAGTCAGATACGATTTTGGCCAGCCGATCGCATGCGTGTAGATGGCATGACGGTAGGCGCCATACCCTATTATCTTCACGAAAATGTGATCCGGGCCACTCACCTGTCCGGTGATGTTGAGTGGTCTAGATCAATTTGCTACAAAAACTAGTGCCGCAAAAAGCCGCGCATCGTGCCAACTTCAAAGCGTTGCTCCAAGACAAATCCAATTCTGGCTCTGCCTTGGTCAGACGGCCTGGAGTGTGGTGGTGTGCCGGTGTTCACGCCTATACCCGATCGTCCCATGAAAATGGATCTAAGCCACTCAAATCGTCCTGGGCACAAGCCGGTGGTCGAGACTCGCCTGGAATTTGGGAAGTGTGACCATGCTAGTTTGGACGCGCGTTGGGTTAGCCAGCATGATATGCCTTGGCCAATCAGTGAGGGGATAGACGGCCCATGGTGGCCATGTCGGCATGACCGACTCGCTTAATCTACCCGAACCTTCATTCGTGCCGAGAAAATGACGACGTGATGTTCAAAACCCTACTTTTGAGCCTCACACGGCCGTCATGCTCGTCTCGCATTTAACCGATGACCAACCATGTTTGGTCCCGACCGATCGGCCGTATGTAGGCGGGCCCACTGGTGATCGTGTTGACATGTTCCTCGGGCCCTTTGAATCTACATCTACACCTCCATCTATACCGCGAAGATAGATGGTTCGAGACCGCTTTGCGACACATGTAATCTGGGCCGCAAACCCTAATTTAGGTTTTCCCATCCATACCGCCCGGCTTGGACGTTTTGGGAAGCTATGACACCGGGAGGCCGACCATGGCCCCGTGTTGGTGTCTGGCCGAATATTCCATACCTGCTCGGGGTTATGGAATTTGATCCGCCATCCAATCATGTCGGTGAAGTTGGGATGATCGTGGATCATTTCCGATCGATACGGCGATACCGATGCTCAATCGGGCTAGTATAACACACCGAGAGTTGCTCAATCCAAGCTAGTATAACACACCTAGAGCAAAAAGATGTACGTATTTCGGACATGCTTTCATTATATAATGCTTGAGATTCATGTTGCCTGCTGAGAGCAACACTCAAATCATGTCGCACCGATAATGAGTATAGGAAATACAAGGCTGGTTCCGCATTAATTAATAATGTCAAATTCACATGGGTATATGAGATTGTTGCTACATGCTCCAACCTCGATGAATTTCGTGTATTTAATTCACAGAATGGGATTGTTGTCACATGCTCCATTCTAAGTGAATTAGTAAAGTGAAGAAGTATTCAACACTTATTAATGGCTTTATCTTTTACAAGATGTTAGCGTATAATTTTCCGGCTTTTACAATTTTAACCTAAATGAAAAATCCACCATCAACATTAAGTCCCCCGCTCAAGACATAATGGTTACACTATTGTGGGGTAGGCATGAGATGGGTGACATACATATGTGAGAAAGACAGATAAAGGAAGTTTACCCTAAGAGTATTGACCGACCGTTAGTTGTCCATGTCGTTGTGCTTGTATGGAATCTTTGTGGGACCGGTTTCCTTTCTTTGGTATTTGAATCAAAAGAGGAATCCAAACAAAAGAGGAACCTTGCTCTATTGGGATTTTTCTAATTTTTGTCTATAAAAAGAGACCAACCCCTTTTCTTTCTCCCGATTTTGTTTTTGTTTGGCCTCCCGTCCGCGACTACCACCGGGCTGCTCCCCGCGACGCCGGCGTTGCCGCGCCGGAGTTGCCGCTGGGCCGCCCGCCGCGCGTCCGTCCGCGCTAAGGTAAGTTTCGCTTTCTCTTTTCTTTTTTTTTTTTTTTAGGAAAACCCCTAATTTCTTAGGTAAAAACGTTTTGTAAGATACATCATGCTTAGCTTTCCCATCAAGATTGATAGTAAATAACGCCCATATTTGCTAGGGATGGTTTAGTTCTCATGCGACTCCGTGAATATGTCATTTTGCTTTTCTTCCGTTGTTGCATGCAAAACTAGCTTCTTTAGGTTATAGCTGGAAAGAGACTTTGGCTTAAATTTCTGAAACACAATTCTCATGAACATAAGAAAACCGTGTTATAATACGTGCACATGAATGCGGTCCCACCATGTGCGTTTGATCCGAACGTGGTCCCACTCCACATATGCTTGACTCAAAGTCGACCTTATACTAGCCTTGTGCCCCGAACCAACACCGACTTGAAATTTGAGTAATACAGCAAACCAATACCGATAAACTTGAGTAATACTGTACTTGAAACCAATACCGACTCAAACCAATACCTGACTTGAAACTTGAGTAATACCTAACACCCAATCCTACCTTGTGTATTCCAACGTGAATGTATTTCACACACGTATAGCGTGTGTTTTTATATAAGTACCGACTCCTTTTTTTTGTAGAATGAAGAAAAGAACTCCTTGTTAATATGTCTTCGGAGATAATGTCAGCAGCCTGGGAAGTGTTGACAAAGCTTTCAAAGATATGCCAAACATTGTCAATACTGAGTTGTTCACCTTGTATTTTCCAAACATTAGAAACATCCCTCTCATAGATAGTCCCTGCTTTCCGATTGTAAAAATATGGAAGCGGATCCATCTTCTCTTCGGCACTTGTGATGAGGTTCTGTTTCCTTCAAGAAATGAATATCCGCCTTCTCTATCGACTTCAAGATTTGCCATACCCACTCGGGTTCTTATGAAGGGTGGATGAGATGCATGTTAAATAAGGATGTTAAAGCTTAATGACCAAAGCGAAATCCTTAATGCAACATAGCATCCAAGCTACTCTTGAAATTAAGAAAGATGTTGCAGTTTGATTAATTTCATTTCTGGCGCCTTTTCTACTCATCATCTATATCTAGATGGGGAGAGATGACTATTACTCCGGAACGCTGTAAACGCATTGGATGAACTCGCCTGTCGCCGGGAGTTTTTATTATGAGCTTTCTCGACGCGGGAACAACGTGATTATGACACTATACTCCAAAAAGGTGGCAGAGTTCGACGCATCTGACAATGAGGAGAAAAAAAGATACAAGATGCTTTACACCCGTGGGTATCGAGCGGTTCCCCGAGACCAGAACTGGACTGTGAGTTGGAAAACGAGCTCACAAAGGACAGCATTCCCCTCTTCTCTTTGTGGCTATCCAGAGATATATATGATGACGGCTTCGGAAAGAAACCATAAGGGGTGTGTCAAGTTAAGATTGCTAGAAGCTAGCAAAAGGTGAAGTTCTTCCCTTAGGTGCCTTGTTCCTTGATCGTCGTGATTCTCATTTGGACGCCTTAGCAATGGATATGCATGTTTCCAACGGGTACAAGAAGTTGGAGTCACATGTCCACTTCGCTTTTCTTCATGCATTCTTGTGGGAACATTTTAAAAGTGATGCTCATGTTCCCGCAACTTCGCTCAACAATTTGTAATGGTGGCTCGAGAATACTCCTGGCAGAGGAGGCCCCTGAACTCCTATGTAAACTCGTGGATATCTTTGATAATGTGTCTTCAGAAATTTCCGCCCATGGGGGGCCGATCCACTCTTTTCATTGCTCGCCCGAAGACTTTTCTATTGCTTCGATGGCCCCGATGTTGCGCTGATGCACCGATGCCAACACCATGAAATTTTGGAGAACTTACTTATCTACACACCGCATTCCGGATATATCCCGTCTCTATTCAACGAAGTTTTACCGCGACTCCGTACAACATTGACAGGGCTGCTCGTCAAATGGGATTTGACCGTGGTGTTCCATTTATCCGTCCGTCGGAAGGCTCCGAAAAGAACCCTCCTGGTATCTTTGATGCCGACGTGTTCTTGGCATCGCAGTAGCCTTCTTCCGGCCTATTGGGAGAAACCCAAAGGTAACCGACAAGTAAGGAATTTTCTCGGGAAGCAACTGCTGGTTTTCCAAGAATTCCTGAGGTCGCTAGTGACAGATTCCCGTGGCGAGACATCTTCGACGTCCCGGGGAAGCATTTACGTTGAAGCCACTCCAGCCAAACGGACCATAGCTGATGACCTCAGCCCCCTGGTGAGAAAGATCCAAGAGGCAGGCATGTGATCTTGCCGATCCTCAATTCTTCCAATATGCAGTACTTAAATCTCTTCTCGCCGATTCTTCATTTCTCCAGAGAGAATTCTTCTAAGAGTGATCCTTGGGTTGAAATCGTGGAATTCCGAAAGAGAATGTTTTCATAAGGTTGGCGCGCATTCGAACGAGAAGTCTGCAACATTGGCCTTCATGTTAAGAAGTCTGGCGACACCGATCCTCATGCAGAAGTCTGGGTGAAACCGCTCCTTTTCCGTGCATAATGACAACATTTACGCAAGTTCTGCCCGGGACAGATGCCTCCCTAAGTGATATTGTTGATGGGGCCGTGATGAAATCAAAGACTCTGAGAGTGAAGTAGACATCGGGAGGAATGTAAGAGAGGCAGATCCGCTATTGCTGAGGTGGCTCCCCAAAGAACGCTCTGAAAGGTGTTCCAGCTAATAAGGTTGTCGTGGGTGACTTCTTCCGAAAGGCTTCCCGCAATTGACAAGGCTCATGTGATTGGTGAAGTATCGGTAATGCATCCTGGCTTTGTTCGATCCTCCTTTCACCGTCCCTTATCCAGCCATGTGTCAGGCTGGAGGATTCAGCAGCCGCCCGGTTTGAAGGGTTGTACACGGAGATATGGGAGAAGCACGAGACCACATTGCTACCACTACGAGGCTCAAAAGTCGCCTGAATTGGTCAACCGCGGCCCAGAAGCTTTATTTTCTATCCATGGATGAGCGCCACGAATTTGTCGAACAGCTTTCTCGAGGAGATGATCAAGACCGGAAGTGCCACCGAGACGTGTTTGCTAAAGACGACTTCAATGCTCCTTGGTTCTTCAAAGGGTTCTCCGAGATTCAGAGCTCCAGAAATTACAAGATTTAAGTCTCTTCCGCAGATCGTTTACTCGCCAGAAGAAGAGGTCAAAAGTTGTCTAAGGAGCCAAGCCAAGCAGGGCCGTACTTCAAAGGATGAAAGTTTCTCTTGCCTGCATGACGAAGTTGTTGTCAAGGACTTTCCTTGAAGGATTCGCGCCTTTTACTTGTTTTTCCTTTTGAGTGATAAAGGAGGATTTCCTTTCACAATTTGACTTCTAGTTTTGGAATTAATAGTAATTGAATTGGTTTATTTTGAGATAGTTTGCGAATCACTTTTCCAAAAAGGATTATCTTAAATGGAATTTGCAACTTGGTCATGAATGATTGTATGAAATTGCAAATGTCGCGTAAAAAGGAAGTATAAAAGGAAACAAACATAATAAGCCAATTATCGAGCCTCTATTTTCTACGCTATGGATGCTAAGTCCCTGAATTTTAAAACTATCTTTCTGTAAGATTGTTGGATGTAACTTTACTTGCTTTGAGACCTCATTTGTATCAAACCGAATTAGCCCCCCAAGGAAGTCGTCCGCATTAATTTCTCGAGAATGAGAGTTATCCTCCGAACCAAGCTTCTCGAACAATGCGCTTCAAAGCGTTGCATTCACCGGTGGGGGCGGTGAAGGAACCGTGGAAATGATGAGACTTTGGTCCATTACTTGATCGGGGTGGACGCTATACGGGAGGTGGGGCTCCACCTCCCAAGCCGCACTCCACGCCCAAAGAACTCCAAAATCTTCTTCATTGGGAAGGGAAAGTGTAGGGTACTTTGAGTCCAAATTTTCCCCGGGCGTTGGATGTCTCTACGTGGCTTTGATGTGGAGAACGTTTGAGATGAAGTTGGAAGATTTGCGAGTGCCATCATATTTTAAGGTCGCTTGCCTGGGGTAAAGGGATGTGGAAGGTGTCGTAATATCACCGCTGAGTGATCGAATTGAACGCTCCCATCCTCTCGTATTCACGTATTTCTTTGATTGATCTCTCCTTCCTCAAGCATTTCTTCGCTTGGTGAAAGGTCGACATGGATTGGACATATTTCCGGCCTTCAACAAGAGTCTTGAGATATAAATCTTCTAATAGGTTCCGTAGGCCGCAGCTCCTTTCTTTATCCGGCGTACGTTGTAGTAATCCGACAATTCCTTTCCTCTCGTGGAGTTGCCTCAGTCTTCATTGTTGGCTGGACCATGTTGTTCATCTTTCCCGAGTCTCCCGCGATTACGCGCCTTTTTGCTTCTCCACCGGTAAAGGTGTGACCCCTGGCTAAGGATCCAACGCTTTCCGTCTCGAGCAAACGCTCCGTCGACCTCCTTGTAATTGTGCTGTTATATCATTCAAAAGGCGAAATGTTTCGCTCTGTCTTCTAGAGATACTAGCTTGATTTGCCAAGACATCCTCCAGTATTCTAGCTATACTTCCTATGGTATCTGAACCACCTGTGGTTTCCTAGTGAGGATACATCGCGAGATGAAAACCAAAATCGAGAATTCAATATTTTGCAACCGAGAGATCAACCTCCCACTTTGTGGTCGCCAATTGTTTATGGGTGAAAACTATTTCCCCGCCTGGGTTTGGTAATTTGGGATGTGTGGATGAGAAATGAGTCTAAACCTTAAACAAATGCACCGCACGGGAGTGCTTGTAGATTCGAGAATCAATGCATGTGCAAGTCCGCCTAAAACCAAGAAATGGCCGCTTCCGGACTTGTTTTGGGTCACAAAGTGAAGGAGATGGGGTTGATCTTAGGAGGGAAGCGAAGAAGGTGTTGAGATTGTGAAGGTGTTGGCTATGTATGACTTGTATCGTAAAGTCAACCGGCTTGCAGGATGTAAGCTATCGGGCCCGGTGTTTGAATACGATAGTATCAACACTTGCCTATGTTGTCTTGTCTCGTTTGAAAAATGGATGGAGAACCATTTATACAAGTCTTTTAGCCTAACCCTCGTATCTCGTGGGAAGTGGAGAAAGTGGAGTGATGGAGTAGTGGAGTAATGTGTTAGTTTCACCACTGACACTGTGCTTGCCCACTTCTCCCATCATCACGATTTCCCGACACGTTCTTGTGATGGCGCGTTATCGCCGCACGCCGTAAACCGCCATACCAATACCGCAAGATGTATCCCCTGGGTTGTGACATGATTTATGTCTGGAATGTGTGATCGTGGGACCCACAAAAGGTAGCATGTAATGCTAAATTGAATAGCTTCACGTTATTCTGGAAGTTGATACTTGTGAAGTATCATGCGATTCTACGCAGTAATCGCATCGAGTATATTCAAGCATATATGAAGCATCACGTTTGAGCGTCAAAATAGCCTCATATCTAGCCTACTTCATGTGATGGTTTGGAAGTTGCGCAAGCAAATCCTCCCTGACCGACTACATGGTGTGGTAGAGTGACGGATGGTGATCACCATGACGCCGCACCGACCAATTAACTCCCCGACTGTGGCCGTATAACCAAGCCGGTGAAGTTTGACGGACGAGATGATCTTTGAGACACTCATCTCGCGACCGTTAATGAAATTAGGGTTTTAAGAGGTGCGCAGCATCCCTCTTCACTCGGGGTCGAATCCAAGCTTGGGATACGATTTTGGCCAGGCCGATCGTGCTGCGTGTAGATGGCATGATGGTGTAGGCGTCCATACCCCATTATCTCACGAAAAGTGTGATCCGGGCCACTCAATTCGTCCGGTGATGTTGAGTGGTCGAGATCAATTTGCATAAAAACTAGTGCCGCAGTGCCGCGCATCGTGCCAACTTCAGCGCGCGTTCCAAGACAACCAATTCTTTGGCCTGGCTTGGCCGATCGGTATGGAGTGTAGGTGGTAGGTGGTGTTCACGCCTATACCCGACCGTCCCATGAAAACGTGATCTAAGCCACCAAATCGTCCTACGAAGCCGAAAGTGGTCGAGATCAATTTGCAATTTGGGAAGTGTGACCACGTTAGTTTGGACGCTGCGCTTTGGGATGTGCCAGGCATGATATGCCTTGGCCGATCAGTGAGGGGATAGATACGCCCACAGGTGGTCATGTCATTATGACCGGGACACCTTCATCTAATCCGAACCTTTCATTCGTGCGGAGAAAATGGACGCCGTGATGTTCAAAACCCTAATTTTGAGTTTCACCACGCCGTGCGTCATGCTATGTTCGGGCGTCATTTAATCGGGATGACCAACCATGGTTGGTCCCCGACCGATCGGTCAGTATGCAGGCTGGCCCACTTGACGATTGTGTTGACATGCTCGGGCCCTTTGAATCTACATCTACACCCTCCATCTATACCGCGAAGACGGATGGTTGAGACTGCTTTGCACACATGTATTCCGCCGCAAACCCTAATTTAGGGTTTTCCATTCATACCGGCCTTCTGGTTTGGACGTTTTGGCAAGCTATGCCAATCTTGGGGGAGGCCGACCATGCGGGGCCCGCGTTGGTTCTAAGAAATAATATTCCATACCGCTAGGGTTATGGAATTGATTTGGGCCATCCAATCATGCCGGTGAATTTGGATGATCGTGATCATTTCGAGCATCGATACTGACAGTCCTATGCTCAATCGGGCTAGTATAACACACCGAGAGTTGCTCAATTGGGCTAGTATAACACACCGAGAGTTGCACTGCACATGCGGGTATTTCAGACATGCTTTCATTATAATGCTTGAGATTCGCGTTGCTCGTTGAGAGCAACACTCGCTGTCATGCCGCACCGATAATGAGTACAGAAATACAAGGTTGGTTACGCATTAATTAATAATGATGTAAATTCACAGGTATATGGGATTGTTTCTACATGCTCCAACCGGATGAATTTCGTATTTAATTCACAGAATGGGATTGTTGTCACATGCTCCATTCTAGGTGAATTAGTAAAGTGAAGAAGTATTCAACACTTATTAATGGCTTTATCTTTTACAAGATGTTAGCGCATAATTTTCTCGGGGCTTTTACAATTTTAACCTTAAATGAAAATCCACCATCAACGGTTGGTTACTTTCTAAAATCGGTTTTGTAGATGAACTTAAACATTTATAAATTAAGGGAATGCAATCTTTGCAAAACCGTGGTATAATGTTCATGTATTGATTCGAAAGTGAATCAAATCGATTTTATTTCAATTGTGTCTTTGTATACTTCTATGAGAATATAACAATTGAATCGGCTCTTTAACTAGTTTCATTTGAGTCATTTGAACTAGTTACAGGTTAAGATGAATAAGGTTGATATGAGAGTAATCTTATGGATAACTTCGGTTAACTATTGTCGAGCCAACATGGTGTACACTTTTAGGTACTCATGAACATAAACCTAAATGAGGGTACATTTCATTTGTGTGTAACAATCTAAGTTCGATCTAACGATTGAAAGATATTAGCTTGGTTGAATCGGGTTTTGATCTAACGGTGAATATTAATGCTTTGTTACCAAGGTAACATGGATTGCAAACCCTAATTTGAAAACTATATAAAGGAGAACTCTAACAATCGGAAACCTAATTCTCACACCTCCCGTGTGATACTAGTTGCATAACTAGAGTCGATTCTCCTTTAACCTTAGGTTTCTCGTCGAGACCCGTAGGGCCCGTATGCGACTTCAAAGACTTCATTGGGATTGTGGGAAGCCGCACCTAACTATTCTAAGCCAGTAGTTGCGTATTCGATCTTGCCCGATTCTATCGTATTAGTACAATTGAAATAATTGACTCGAGATTAATTTCTCCGATAAAATAAGATAAAAGTAATCACAAACATCTTTGTCTCATCGTTTGTGATTCCACAATATCTTGTTTCGCTAGTCGATTAAGATTATTGTGAGGTGATTATTAATATTAGGCTGTTCTTCGGGAATATAAGACCGATTTATCAATTGGTTCCTGTTCACCTTGATTTATCAAAAGACGGAACAAAAACTCTTGGGTATTTATGTGGGAGACAGATTTATTCAATCTATAGACTTTTCTGTGTGAGACAGATTTGTTTATCAAGTCTTCTACTTTCTTAGCAACTCTTAGTTGTGGGTGAGATCAGCTAAAGAATCAAGTGCGTAGTATCCTGTTGGGATCGTAGACGTAAGGAACACAACCGTACCTTGAATCGGTGTGAGATTGATTAAGGTTCAACTACACCCGGTCAAAGTTAATTGGTAGTAGGCTAGAGTCTGTAGCGGCTTAATACAATGTGGTGTTCAATCTGGACTACGTCCCGGGGTTTATCTGCATTTTCGGTTTCCTCGTTAACAAAACTTCTAGTGTCTGTGTTACTTCTTTTCCGCATTATATTTTGTTATATTATTGAAATATCACAGGTTGTGCGTTTAGATCAATCAATTAGAATATCCAACCTTTGGTTGTTGATTTAAATTGTTCACACTTGAACATTGGTATTTGGTTCCGTTCAAGTTGTTTCACATAATAATAAGGCTCGCAGATTTCTATCTGTTTGATTTGCTGATTATATTGTGAAACAGAGATATTAAACTCTTTGTTACTCTAGATTGAGTCTGACTGTCTAGTTGATTCTATAGAAAGTATATTGGAGTAAGTCCTCTCAGATTGACAAACGAATTGTTGGGTGTGGTTGTTAGACCCCCGCATTTTCAATCGATTAACCCCGTGGAGTCTAAAGCTCAACTACACAATCTATCCTAATCTGAGACTTAGTTATAAGTAGACTATAAATCAAGACTTATAGTTTTGGCAACTAAACTTGACAAACAAGCTTGAGATATTAACGCTTGCGAGTTCGACCGAGCAGTGCTCTAACATTAAGTTTTGTCTATACAAGTTATCGAACGAAAAATTTGGGTGTATTTGGTATCCACTGTGTCTTCAACTGGTATACGATCAGGCAAACACAATAAAACCTAATAGGTTTGTATTTGAAGCAATCTGTATTATGGACAAGAGTGCAATCTCTACAAATGTATCACCAATTATTTAAAAAAATATTTTTATGGTATCTATTAATGAGATAGGGTCTCACTTCGTATCTAAATTACACGAACCTTCGGTTCCCGTAAAGCAGTCTAGTGCTGACAATTGTTATCCCT
This sequence comes from Papaver armeniacum, assembly GCA_023531295.1. Lineage (NCBI taxonomy): Eukaryota > Viridiplantae > Streptophyta > Magnoliopsida > Ranunculales > Papaveraceae > Papaver > Papaver armeniacum. The sequence goes on along the minus strand of JAJJWW010001426.1, from coordinate 333,369 downwards.
AATATCTTACTGATGAATCTGATTCATACGTACAAAGGGAACCATCCAAGGAAAGCGTTGTGATTCTTAGTCATCTTGGAATTCAGGCTTCCGAGGTTAATAAGCTGACAAACAAAGTCAACAATCTTATTGGAAAGGTTAATGAAAAAGATTCACAAATCAGGATTCTTCTTGAGGAAGCTGAAGTAAATATTCAAACTATTTCACTTGAGGCTCAACTTGAGAAAAACTCCTTGGGACTTCAACATCTTCTGGAGACTCCTCCAACTCCATGTATTACATGTGAATCTGAGAAATTATCCTTATTTATGGCCACTTTAAAAATAAAAGAGTTAGAGGATGTAATTGCCAATGGCACTCACAACATGTCAAGTAATTATCTTTTATAAGGCCATGCTCAAAGTCTTACCGCTTTGGTAAAAGATGATCAGTTATGTTTCTATGACCAAGAAAAAATTGTATCTCATAGAAAGAAAAGCTCTTGTGCTAAGTATGTGCAAAGTGACTCTGTCAGGATTCAAATTTCACATCTGGTTTCTGGTTTTTCATTTTACTTTTTATTTTTTACTAAAATTTCATTTAAAATCGGAATTATAAACACGTTTTTTTTCTCTTTCATCTACTCCAGAAAACAAATCTTTTCTATGTCAACGATAGCATTGAAGTTTCGAGTAGGAATTGCTTGTAGCTTCCACAACAACAAATTTACACCTAATATAAGAGAATCATTGAGAATGATTAGAGAATATTTTTTTTGAAGCATGGAATGATTAGAGAATGAAAATCTCATCATGGGTTTTCGTCCAGAAAAAAAATCAATTTGTGATAGAGTTGCAGGTCGATGGCAAGGAGGATCAAGATTAATAAGTTGTCTCTGGGGTTAAACTTATTATATTTAACTAGTTCTTTTGTTTTATAATCAATCATATATGTTTCATTGTTTGATTCCTTGTTTGCCTCCAAATTAAAACTATGGCAATCTGAAACTTTATCCAAAGATCATCTTTTTGTATTCTGATTAAGCTTGAATGTTGTGAGAAAGTCTATTGATTTCCTAGACTAAATGATCCAAACCCATTATGTTTCTTTGATCAATTATTAAAACTCATTTTTTCTTTATTCAATTCAATGACTAAAACCCCAAATCTTGTATGGGATCAACCATTAAATTCTTCTTTGTTTTGATCCATGGACAACCACCAGCATCCAAAATAGAAAACAAAGAATATTGATCAACGATATTATTCAGCAGATTTGTTTTTTTTTTTCTTTCTTTTCAATCAAATGGCTTACATATCAGATCTTAATCTCGATCATGGCCGCAAGACAACTTCAGAAATTAATTCTATGAATTTTATCAATTGAGAGGCAGACTTGTTGGGAGCAGATGAAAGAGAAGAAATTATTCAACAAAATGCACATTTAAATTGAGTTGCTATATTATTGAAAGCCCTTTCTTGTTTGTTCAATTAGGACTACAACCCCAAATCTTATGTTTCTTGAAGTTGCTAGTTGGAAAGTAGTAAGAAAAGGGTAAATCTCAGAACTCCTCTATGAAGTGGTTCCATAATTGATCATTTGGTTCTTGGTATCCATTAAAACCTTTTTTTCTTTTCTGATTCGTGGGGGAAGTGATGGGAAGAGATGAAAGACAAGAAGAAAAAGGAATCGGGTGGAGATAGATGAGTAGTTTCCTCCGGTTTAAAAGGAAAAAGTAAAAAATAAAGAAAAAATAAATAAAGAAAACCGAGAAACGAAAAACGAGGTGGTTTTATGAGAACAAGTGAAGTGATGTAGACGAATAACTGCAGCCGGAATGTGCACCCCGATTTTAGAGGGGTGCACAAATTTGGACTCGAGGATCTCACTCTCTATATATTTTTTACTGTTTACAGTTCTTACCAAACACCTGCTGAATCCATTACGGACTGGGCTGTTGGACTTAGGTGCCAGTGGCCCAAACTTTACCTGAGGCTGAAACTACAAAAGAACCCTAATTTGGGGCATACAATAAAATTTGGGGGCATACGAGATAAGACAAAAAAAGGGTGCTCATAGTATTTTTAGGGTTGCCCTTATCCGCCTCTTTTCTAAAATGCAAAAATACCCTTCTAAATTAGTGTGAAATTAGTGTTAATCGGATTAATTAGTTGTTAATGATTGTAGTTAGATTAGTGTTAATTTATGAAAAAATAATTTTCTTTTTAAAGATAGTTAGTGAGTTAATTTAGAAAAAGAAGGAGGAAAGAAGAAGGAGAGGAGGAAATTTTTTTTTTTTTTTTTTTTGTGATTATTGAGAGATGTGTGATACAAATTGAGTGAGGAAGGTGAATCTTCATCACATAAAGCTAAGAAAATACATATCAATTACGATGGAGATCCGGACATGGCTTATTTGTTGGATTATGAAAATGATTTTACCCAAACTCAACTTTTTCTCAAGCTCAAGATGATTCCTTTATGGAGCCAAATCCCCGAAGAAGATGAGTACATGGATGAGGAACCCAATGCTAATAATACACGGTGTATGGCTGTATAAGTTGTTTAATTTCCGTTTTGTAGCTTGATTTCACCAAAAGTTAGGATTTACGCAACTAGTTCTTGGCCAACGAGTAAGGTTCTATGCGAGATAATATATATGCCGAACCATAATAAATAAGAACGATTCGGTTTCTTCGATTGAGAAATATATACGCGAATCGTCACCAATTATTTTCGCGCCAAATAATATTCATGGTTCGCTCAACTTGTGATGTGAAAATAACAGCCGAACCGTAGAAAAAAATAAGAGTTACAGTGTAATGTTCGGCTTACACGTTATCGAGCCGAACAATATTTTTGTTTTCATAAATTTCCAAGTCTTACGTTCTAAACATAATATTAGTTCCCAATCGGCCGATTCCATGTTCGACATGTAGTTCGGCTTTATCTTCCAAATACGAACCAGCCGAACCCTGAGATCGGCTTACATAGAGTACATATTGTGAGCCGAACCTTACCCAAAACCTGTGCGATATTCTTGTAGATTGTTCCTCAAATGGAAACTATGGAGGATCAACCACCGCCTGTTGATGTCATTCATGAAGATACTAGAGATCACTTCAAACCCCGACTTGGTAGGTAACTAACGTAGTTTATGTTTTTATTAATTTTCTAGTATGTTGTATGCAAAATCATTAATAAAACTTAAGTTTTGTACTTGTGGATATGTAGACGTGGAAAACCAAAGAAGAAGCTGTTAAATGGGTTGAGGAACATGCTTGGAAAATCAATTGCGTCCTAGTTAAAGGTAGACAAAGCCGAAAGGAGCGGGTTGAGATGGTTTGTGAGAGGGGTGGGAAGAAAGTAAGCAAGAAGAAAAAAGGTAAGCCATATGTTGGGAAGACCGGGAAAAAATATAAGACTAAAACAAGGAAGATAAATTGTCCTTTCAAGATCGTCTTAAGTTGGAACATAAATGAAAGAGTTTTCACAATGAATAAAGATATGGATTGCCGCCATAACCACCCACGTCCAAAGGATCTTCATGGACATTATAGAGCCGGAAGACTCAAAGCTCATGAATATGCGGAGGTAGATAAAATGACACGAGCACGTATGGCACCCTCTAAAAATTCTTAGCAAGTTGAAGGCGGATGATAAGAATAATAAGACTACGTTGCAACAAATCTATAACGCGAGAAGTACTTTGAGAAGAAAGGATTTGCAAGGTAGGTTGGTAATGCAACAATTATTGTGGTTGGCGCAAAAGAAGAAATATGCTTGCCAAAAGAAATTGGATGAATTCGGCCATGTGACGCACCTTTTTATTGCCCATCCAGAGTGCGTAAAGTTGGCGTTATGCTTCCCACAAGTTCTCATATTGGATTGCACTTACAAGACCAATAAGTATGAGATGCCCTTGATGAACGTTGTTGGTCATACGTCAACCAAGTCACCTTTCACCGTTGCTTTTTGTTTTTGCATGATGAGTTGAAAGAAAGCTATGTGTGGGCATTGGAACAAGTGAAGTTAATCTTCCGGGAGGATGCTCTTCCAAAGGTCATGGTAACCGACCAAGAGGCGGCATTGATGTTTGCTATAAGGAATGTATTTCCGAACGCGCAAAACTTTCTTTGTACCTTTCATGTATGGAATAATGTTCGGAAGAAATGCCAAGGGATAATCCAACCGCTTAAGTTGAAAGAGCTAGAGAAGATTGCTACATTACCGGATGGAGAACGAAAGTGAAGAAGAAAGAATTCAAGCAAGCATATGAGGCTAATGAAAGGATGTGGGCATGTTTCCACAATGATTGGGAAGCTTTGACTTGGTCCATCACCGAAGAAGTGTTTGAAGAAAATGTTGCAAAGCTCATTGCGAATTGGGGCGTCAAATACCCGGAGATAATTATATATTTACGCAAGCAATTCTTGGATACCAACGCACATAGATTTGTTAGTGCATTTAAAAACCACCACAAGCACTTCGACAACCAAGCTACAAGTATGGTAGAGTCGGCTCACTATCGTTTGAAGAGGAATCTATTTGGGTGCGTGGACACGTTCATCACCATGTTTGACGAATGGAAGACTATTTCATGAGCGACGTTATAAGAATTAGAGCGTTATTCGAAAAAAGTCTAATGATGAAGCATGATGATTTCCTGATGATAAGTGGCTCTCGGGACTAACCCATAGGGTCTCTCATTTGTGCATTGAACTTATAATGAAGGAAGTGGATTTGATGGACAAAATGGATGCTAACTCCCAAGAAGAGTGTGTTTGTAAAATGAGGGAAAGCATGGGACTTCCGTGTGGATGAACTACTTGATTACAAGGATTGTCTTATACCTTTTGAGGGTATTGATCCTCATTGGAAACAATTGAGTAGTGATCCTATGCCCGACGAGGACGATGATTTAGAGATTTGGGACACACCTTATGGCAAAAGGTTGGCGAAATGTATCGTGGGATGTTGCGACTTAAAAACAAATCTTATGGGACAACATGATGCCAATCCTGTATCCTCACACCCAACAAGGTATATTAGAACCGGAAAAGGGGCCACAAAAAGGTAGGCCACCCACGAAAGAAAACCGAAAAGAGCAGAGAGCAAGAGCGTATGCTCTTACCAAAAAACCACACCTACCACAAGGGATCCATGCGGGGTCGAATACCATGATGCAAAGTACGAAGAAGAGAAGAAGGCAATAGAGAAGTTAGACAAGATGGATGAAGTGAAGCTATCAAAGAAACGTGGTCGACCGAGCAAGGTTAAAGGTGAAACAAGTAACAAAGAAGTTAAGAATAGTGGTCCTCTATTTCCTCAACCATTGGAAGGAGACGTAAAGCTTAAGGGTAAGATGTTTCCATCTCAACAAATGGAAACAACAAAGACCACTCCGTGCCCAAGCAAAAGGAGAAGAAAACCATATATGCGGAAGGGAAAATGAAGGGTCCTAAAAGAGATAGTTTGGGGAAGTATTTGAGACCTTCTAATATGATTTACAAAACTACTTGGAGAATCTACCCAAGCCATTCATGAGTTTATTATATCCATGGATGATGTCGAAGGGGATGGAAATTGTGGTTTCCATGTCACTTGGGAACAACTAGGACCTTTTAAAGATGGTAACCAACCGGTTTCCCAAGGGGATGAAGTAAATTATATTCGTCAAAGATTGTTACAAACTCTACGCCGAAACAAGGACTTCTACAAGTCAATGATGCGAGGTGGCGGAGACCATGGGGTCGCACAAGAGTTCATTAGTTTTGAAACGGCGTTTACATGGGGATGTCGTCATCACAAGTGACCATTGGATGCAAATGCCGATATGTGGGTTTTTAATCGCGAGACCTTCAATTGCGTTGTTCATTCTTTTGCGAGGGCTGGAAGTAGTTACACCTACGCGCCGCCATCAAAACCTTTCCATGAGAGTGTGAAGGATAGAAGACTTGTTATTGCATTTGTTCAAGGCTGCCATTATATCGGTCTTAAGCTTAGACCTCCCCCAATACCTCCATTGTGTCCGTTAGCCTTTTGGCCTGTTTTTGAAGAAAATTACTCTATGGATTGGTGTGCAAATTACGCCCACGAGATGGAGCTTTGGAGAAGTTTGCATCCACCTCTTCCACCCTGACTAGTGTGTCTAATGGATGATGAGGATGAAGAAGATGTTTTTGAGGATGATGAAGAAGATGGAGAAGAAGACGTTGTAAGGTTAGGATCACCCTAGTTTTCAATCCAGTGGATATATATTATCGTTTTGCATTTTGTTTTCGCCGGATGCCTAGGTTGATATGTGATTATAAATGCTACATAATGTATCCTAAAGCGCGTCTCATGAATTGAATATATTTTGTGGTTTTTGAACTTGTTTGTTGGTGGAAAGATTTGAAGAAAAAGAACTTTCATTATACGGTTCTATTAATAAGTAAAAGTATATTTTAGCCGATCCCGATAAAAATTTCATATATTATACTTGTTCGGCTTACATTCGACGATTTCTATGTGCCGAACTATAATGTCACGCTTGAGTATCCCAACACACGAGTGTAAGGTCTTACTTATTCGAAATATTCAATAATAAGCCGATCCCGATAAAAATTTCATATATTATACGGTTAGCTTACATTCGACGATTTCTATGTGCCAACTATAATGTCACTTGAGTATCCCAACACACAGTGTAAGGTTCGGCTTATTCGAAATATTCAATAATAAGCCGAACCTGATAAAAATTTCATATATTAATTTTCTGCTTACATGTGACGATTTCTATGTGCCGAACTATAATGCTGCTAAGTATCCCAACACACAGTGTAAGGTTCGGCTTATGAAAAATATTCAATTTGAGCCGATACTTGCATATAAAAGAAAAGTATTAATAAAAAATCACTAACCATTACAAAGTACCAATTACAAGGATTTAATAACCAAAACGAGTTATAACAAACTTCCTAAGGATGTTGTAGTGATTTTGGTATTTGAAATTTTTCCCTTTCCATCTTCGCCATTCCTCTAGAGCTCGAACAACAATCTCATCATTTGTTTCACCTTTAAGCCGATATCGATTGACAATCCGAATCATAGCTATGAAGTCCCTAACTTTATTTTTAATTGTTTCAATTCGACAAAACAAAGGATGCCCTATCCCTATTGTTTGGATTACCTGTTTCATTGGTGAAAGCTTCATGAATTCTGACCAAGTAGTACATACTCATTAGACCCTTTACCCGTCGCTCGGCACCCTTCTCCTGGATAGTAAGTTACGTAATGTTTGCAAAGAGATAAATCTTCTTCAAGAGTATACTTAGGACTAGACGCTGCCATTTTGTGCTTTGATAATGAGATATCATATGTCGCTATATATATGCTTGACGGATTGTGCTATGTAACTGCTATATTTTCAATTTAAAAAACCATCTCCAACGGCTACTTTTCAAATTTTGAAAAACAATAGGGGTTCGGCATAAATATATTTCCATTTAAAAGCCGAACTCGAGCATTTTTCGAACTCATTGTTATAACTGTTCGGCTTATTCGTGTCTGTTATAATGAGCCGAACCAAATGCATACTCCAAAATTTGTTTAAGGCAACTGGTTCGGCAAGTACGAATATTGTAATTTGTGCCGAACCTTGTTTCTTTAAGTTGTTTCAGAGACCTCCTAACATTCGAACCAAACATATTAAAACATGTTTTTAAGGTAATAAACCAAACAAGTGTATTTAACAAAACATAACAAAATATAACAAACTAAGTGTACTTCACGACACATCCAAACTTATAGTTCACCGACCACGACCTCTTTTCCTCAGTAGGACATACATTCTCGTCCTCTTCACCGCCTTGGCCCGCCCCTAGCAACTTGACTTGAGCCTTCACCTTCTTGTCGTGGCCTCTTGCTCGTCGGCCTTTTTCCCGGTTTATTGGGTCCTTTCCCTTTGTTTATGACCGCATCCCACCGGTTGTACCAATCCTCTTGCTCCTCCACCGTCATCTTAGTTTTGCAAGAAATTCTTTTCTTCAAATTTCTCAACAACTCCTTTCCCGCCGCAACCTGGTTCCATTTAAAGGTCACTTAAACAAGAACTTTAATATTTAAGAAGTAACACTTAAACAAGTAAAAATGGAAGACGTCGCTTACCATTGTTTTATATGCCTTTTGAATGTCAACGGCCTTGGACTTCTTTTTTGGCAACCTTTGCCTTCTCCCTGTCAGCTACAACTTGACTTGCTCTATTGATAATAAGCGGATGTGAAATTTCATTATACCAATCCATATAGCCTGGCTCAACTTGTGGAGGACCGTCACCCAAAATATGCAAGTGGTTCATATTTAACTTGTTGGCATCCAACCTTCTCCATTACTCTAAGGTTGGTTACGGATCATATTTGGGGCACCACGAAGAGGTGGTGCTTTTAGTCCCAAAGTGGTACCCAATGGCAACAACTCGAACTTATCGTATACTCTCGAGCGTTTGGACAGATCCTAACCGACGTAGAACGCGACGAGGATCATATATTGGCGAACCACCGGATAAAATATAGGTCCGTAGTACATACCTATCGGCACAAAATTATCTTGAACAACATAATCTTCTTGAACATCTCTCAAATATGGGTCAAATACGACGTCACTCCCATCCAAAGAGTCTAATTTCTCTCTAAGATTAATAAACACATCATTCTTATTTCTTTCTTTCTTGCCTTCCATATCATATCGATTCGTTGTTGGCGTTGTTTTATCCCAATTTGCATGTACCTTGGCCAATTTCAAATTCGGGTAATGGTCATATACCCACACCTCCAAGTTCTGGCAGGTAATGAAAATTAACTAACGTGCCAACCTTTATCAGAGAAAGATCGGCTAACACATATGCATGGTTGTGAGCCGAACTTTGCACTTGAACAACCAATAAAATCAAATTTAATGAATATTATTACTCTTAGCATAGTGAAATTGCCTCCAATGTTTGTACTTGCCAACCTAGATGCTTGTGCGAGTTGATTGAGTAGGTAGGCAAGTGACGCTGTCCCCAAGCATAACTATTAACCGAGTGGACATCCTTGAAAAATTGGAGATATTGAGCACTCACCTTGTTCCCAGAGTGTCTGGAAAGATATCTCTTCCAAGAGTGTACAACATATATCTTTGTTGCAGGTTTGTTTCACTAACTCCTCGAGTCATCACCAACTTTCCATCTTTAACCCTCTCCATTGTTTTTTTTTCTCAAAATAGGTTTTCAACCTCAACAACTTGAACTTCTTGTTTTTCTTGTAGGTAATGCACCTTTATCATCATGGGTAGAAGTGACATCTTTCACGGAACAACAAAACTCTAGTTCGGTTATCGATTTTGGCCAACCTAGAGTTTCATTCGCCAACTTATACAACTCATCCCAACTCATATTGTAAAACGCTGCATCCACGCTTTCGCCTGGTGACACTAAGGCCCGTAATCTTATTCGCGTCGTCGAGTGATTGTCATCTCGCCAAAAGGGAGATGAAATGTAAGTCTCGAGGAGCAAATCTCTCGGCAAAGGCGGAGGTCGTCACTCTATCACATTCCCGATGACCATATTTAATGGCAAGGCCATAAACCGAGATGCTTGCACTATAGCAATCACCTCGTGGCACCTCTTTAAACAAATCCCAATGTGCAGCCCTTTGATGCCTCAAAACTCGACCGCACGACAATGGTCGAGTCTCATATATCCTCTTAGCCCAAGACTCTCCAGAACCAATCAATACCTTGCCACCGTCAAGTGGAAGACCGTGTGGTAAACCATCATCTCTTGGATCTATTACATCATCATCATTAGGAATGTGAAACCCAACAACACGAGGTTTAGCATCTTGCTTCTCTGGTTGTTGTTGTTCTTCCACTTCAGGTTGCTCTTCCCGATTTTTCATTTTACCCTTTTGGTTCCTATAAATAGCACAAATACATAAATAAGTATAATCCTTTAGAATACACGGCATATCCTTAAAAAAATATGTTATCAACTAAGTTCTCACGATACGTGCGCCAGCATTTAACAAATACAACCAATAAAACTCAAAGATCGGCGCTTTAATAAAGTAGCCAACCTTTCTTCGATTAAAGGTTCGGATCTAAAGATTATACTTTGTATGAGCCGAACTGTTCTGTGTTTCAAAATAACCTAAGTTTTTCCAATTAAACCTAGTCTAACAAAGATAAATAAAATTCATTAATCAACAAATTAAATGGTAGGGTTTGTATAACATACCTTCTAATCCTCATTTCGGGTTTCTTCTTCACTTGATTGAACTTCTTTTTCAATTTTCAAAGGTCAACTCCTTCTAATGGTTGTTGGTCATCAAATGACGGGTTAGAAGAAGATTTGGAGCGCCTACCAATTGCTTTTTGTTTTCCACGAGCCATTTTATAGTTGTGTTTAATCGACGATCAAATTTTATGAATCGACGATCAATTTCGGCGATGAAATATGATTTTAACCGTTTTTATCCGACTTGGTTTGAATAGGAGAAGAGGAGAAGAACCGAAAAGGTTCTTTCGATGTTCCTTATGCTTTGACCCAAAAGAGAATATTTTGCTTATATATCAGCGCAAGGGTAGTATAGTAATTTAAAAGTATATAAAAATACTTTGCAAATAGTTCGGCTCTAAACTAAGATGGCACATGGTGCCGAACTTACAATTAAAGGAACGGTCGAATGTCACAGTGTAAGGTTCGGCTTAAACGCGTTAAACACTTATAAGCCGAACTGTTTACTTAGAAAATAGAGAAATGTCAGACTATGGTTCGGCTAATAAGTATTACATATTTATAAGCCGAACATGATACCAGAATTTACGTATCGCAAGTGCACTCAAAGCTTAGCATTTCACTTAAATATAAAAGCATAACATTGTAGTTAAACATCAAAACATTGTACCGAAAACCAAACACATAACATTGTTTTCTTCAAGTAAATAAAATTGTGCTAAAATCAAACATTACTTAAAAACCAAACCATAAAAACCTAGTGTACTTCAATTTGAACATAATCATCTATTGAGCACGACAGCTCTTCCACCACCACGACCTTTTTTAGCACCACTTCCACTCGCACCTTCACCTTTGTTGATTACTCCATCCCAACGGCTGTACATATATTCTTGCTCTTCCACCGCCATATCCACATTGCAATCAATTTTTCTTCATAGCCTTCAACACGTCGTTACCCCCAAATATCCGATAAAATTTAGTTAAAACATATAAGCAACAATAGTCAAAAATATTGAAAACAAGTTTAAAAGTATGCACTCAATATACCATAGTTCCTAAGACTTCAAAAATCTTCAACCATGCCCTTTGTGTTCTTCATCGTCTTCTACTCGACTTCCTTTTGTGTTCGTTCTCCCATCTTACCATCTACCAAAGCTTGACTTTCCCTATTAATGATTAAAGGATGTGAAATTTGGTTATACCAATCTATATAAGCGGGTCACATTCGGAAGGATCGTCACGCAACTCTTCTAAGTCAACCCAACTTAATTTGTTATCTTCCAATTTATCCCAACAATCAATGGTAGGATCGGAACATATTCGGCATTCCATGAACTTTCCGTACTCTTTGTTCCCTTAGAACCCTTGGGCAACAACTTGAACTTTGATTCCTCTAGCACCTAATCGCTTGGATAAATCCATATCGACTGAGTACTCGACGGGGATCAAACACTGTAAAGCCTTCGGGATAAAACAATGATCCATAGTACATCCCCAATGGCATATCTTCATCCTCAACAACTTCATCACCTTCTTCATCCTTTTTGTATGGTTGAAATACAACTTGTTCAACACCAAAGAGTCTAACTTTTCTCTCAAAGCTATCAACATTTCCTCTTTATTCCTCTTCTTATTTACCTTGAAACTCCATTTGGCCGAGGTAGGGAATGTGTCTACCCATTTGTCATCTTCCTTGGCTAAATTCAAATCCTAAAATGGTCATATATCCATACCTACACCAACAATATAAAAAACAAAAAAAAAACTTAAGTATTAGGATCGGTAGAATTGGATTGGATCATGGAGGTTGTGAACTTTGGGAAATTTAATCGAGTTCCTACTTATACTCAAAAAATACCTAACGCCCGAACCTAATACGTTCGGCTTAGTAAATAAAAAATATAACAAGTCGAACCTTTGAAAGGTAGGTTCGGCATACACAAAACCAAAATTGAAAGCCGAATTCTTTTTCTTGAAAATGGAACTACAATGTGTAAACATACCCAAGCATTGTGAAATAACCTCCAATGTTTCTACTTGTTAACCTAGACGCAGCCCAAGTTGCTCAAATAGGAAAGAAAGGGCCGCGGTTCCCCAAGAGTACTTGTGGCGCCTTTTCAAATCCCTTAACAATTGGAGGTATTGAGCGTTAACCTTGTTCCCACTTGTTATCGGGAAATATAACACTTCCTAAAGTATACAACAAATACGCTAGAGTTAGCACATTAGTCATGACCTCGTCCATAACCAACTCCCTTTGAAATTTTCTCCTTTGTGTCTCCAAAGCACTTTTTCAAAGCAAAGAACTTGATTTTCTTCAACTTCTTAGTGCTAGAATCCACAAAATTCACCTTTTTAGCAACGCGTAGCAAACTCCACCTGTTTTGTCTTTTTGCCAACCAAGAGTTTCCTCACAAGTACATACAACTCATCCCAAGTCATTTCATAAACCGCCGAGTACACATTTTTCCCATGTGTTCTAAGACCACTAATCTTCTCAGTGCATCATCTCGGAGTGATTGACATCTCGCCAAAGGGGAGATGAAATGTGTAAGTCTCCTGACAAAATCTCTCACAAAAGGCTGAGTTTGTAACTTGATCAAATTCCTCTTGTGCATAGAAAATAGCAGGCCATAAACCGAGCCTTGTACTAAAGCCACCACCCTCAGAGCCTCTTTGAAAATATCCCAATATGCGGCGGTTTGGTGTCTAAGTACGCGGATCGCATCCCCGTGATCCGAGTCTCGTAAATTCTCTTCGCCCATGACTCCTTGTAGCCAATCAACACTCTTCCACCATCTTCGGGGAGACCATGGGGCAAACCATCCTCACGAGGAGGTATCACATTATCCGGATGTGGAATGTGCTTACTGTCTCCCTTGATGTAACAACTTTCTCTTGTTCTTGTTCTAGTTCTTCTTCTTCTTGACCTTCCTCACCAACACCAACATCTTCATCATTGTGATCCTCTTGTTCTACGAAAAAGAGCAAGTCGTGTCAATTCCCTTTGCCTCGCATGTAAGTTCTTTGTGCCACCACCTCGAGGTTTGGGAGTTTTTGAGTTAGAAGGAGTCACTTCCATTGTTCTCCTTTTAAGTTTCTCTTTGAATTTTCCAGGATGGGTGCTAAAACAAATGACAAACCTTAATTAGTTTTCCAAATTAAATAAATATGATTCTACTACACAATTTGATAACTCACCGACAACCGGACAAGTTTAGAGGAAGCTATTGGCCATACACAGGTAAAGTTCGGCACATTCGATATTTATCAATATGAGCCGAACAAGGTGCCCAACAGCTTTAGCCATGGTCGAGAAAGGTTCTGGACATTCGATATTAATCACAATGCGAACCAAGTATTTAAGTTTTAAGTTCATGTTATCATACAAAATTTTATGTGCCGAACTAATTGGTTCTACTCATACGATATTCAAAATATCACAAATGTTAAGCCGAACTGTTTCTTCGTCCGTATAAAAAAAATAAGTTCTACTACGTTATTTCAAATTCCGACAAAGGCCCAAAACTAACAACAACCTAGACGAATCTCCGATTACATGTCATAAATCAACGAAATACGAAAAAATAAACAATGGGTTTGTGGGAAATACCTTTCTATGTGCAATTTTAAAGAATCACCTCTATTTCTCCCTCTCCAACACCAATTGATCCACTAACCACTTCATCTCCATCTTTTCCAAATGCCCTAGATTGAAATGCTTCTTCATTCAACACCGATTCGCACCGTATTTCTAGGGCATCGCTTAACACGAGGTGCCATGTATGTGTTTAATCGACAAATCAAACCAACAAAGTTTTAGAAATTTTCGTAAATTTTGGAGAAGAAGATAAGAAGAAGAGGAGAGAGAAGGGTTTTTTGGTTTTAAAAACTTTTAAAAAAATTGTTATATTAGTGGGTAATGGTTAATTAGTGGGAGGGTAGTTAATTAGTGGGAGGGTAGTTAATTAGTGGGAGGGATTAAGTGAAAGGGTAGTAATGTAATTTAAACTAGGCAGGGGTATTATAGTAACTTAAGCATCATTATGGCAGCCCTTATAATTTGGCATTGGGTGCCATAATATCTCGTATGCCCTAAAATTTTATTGTATGCCCCAAATGATGGTTCCTACAAAAGGATCGGTAGTGCGGCTAGTGGCTAGTGCCAGTATTAAGGAAAAGCTGGATCGCGTCCTTGGTCATTAGTTTTTTCCTCGTTTCTCCTCTGAAATTCCACTAGCGAGAAGAGATTTCGTCAAAATCTGGTATATTTGATTACTTCAGTGACACTCTAAATCTTCAACGATGGTGCTCGAGGTCAGTAATCTTCTTGCCCACCGTCTACTCATGAATTTTGATTAGATTTCTATACTTGTGTGTGTTCTTTTTACAAATTAGGGTTTGATTTGATCTATTTTTTTAATTAATCAGGCGACGATGATATGTATCGACAATTCTGAATGGACAAGAAACGGTGATTACTCACCAACTAGATTTCAAGCTCAAGCGGATGCTGTGAATCTCATCTGCGGTGCTAAAACACAGGTCCTCTTGAAAAAACCCTTTCTTGAAATTTGGCTGAATATTTGATATTTTTTTGGGTTTAATTCAAGTTGATAAGTTATTTATGGATTTTTATGAAATTTATTAGTTTGGGAAATAAAATTTTGTATTTTTAACTTTGTGATCTGAAGTTGGCAAATTTATTGTTCATGTGCAGTCTAATCCTGAGAATACAGTTGGAATTCTAACAATGGCTGGTAAAGGTGTTCGTGTATTGGTTACTCCTACCAGTGATCTTGGAAAGATATTGGCTTGCATGCACGGTAATTTCTCTATCTTCTTTTCAGAAGTTTCCTGTTATTGTGTTTTAAATATTTGAGTTACTTAAGTTTCCTGTTATTTGAGTTACTTAAGTTTCCTGTTATCGTCTGGTCTGAGCACACTTCTCAAATTTTATCTTGGGTAAACCTTTTGGATTGGAAATTTTCAGTTAGAATTTGAATTGTTTGCATTTATAGGGTTAGAAGTAGGTGGAGAGATGAACTTGGCTGCTGGGATCCAGGTAGCTCAATTGGCTCTTAAACATCGGCAAAACAAAAAGCAGCAACAAAGAATTATAGTTTTTGCTGGAAGGTAACCTGTGTTACATTCCTATTGGTATTGCAGTCTCACGAACTTTCCTACTTAAATTAACAGTGTCTATTTTTATTATGTTCTCCAGTCCAGTGAAATATGATAAGAAGGTATTGGAAACAATTGGAAAGAAGCTGAAAAAGAACAGTGTTGCCCTTGACATTGTTGATTTTGGTGAAGAAGGAGATGAGAAGCCAGAGAAGCTTGAAGCTCTCCTTGCTTCTGTAAACAATAGCGACAGTAGTCACATTGTCCATGTTCCTGCTGGTCCTAATGCTCTCTCTGATGTTCTCATCAGGTAATCTCATAATTTCTTATGCAGATTTCTGCTTCTTATTCTGCTTCATTTAAGCTGACATTTCGTTTTTGGGTGGCAGCACACCCATATTCACTGGGGATGGGGAAGGAGGTGGAAGTGGTTTTGCAGCTGCAGCAGCAGCTGCATCTGGAGGTGGTGGTTATGATTTTGGAGTAGATCCAAACTTAGATCCTGAGCTTGCTCTTGCTCTTAGAGTTTCCATGGAAGAAGAGAGAGCAAGACAAGAAGCTGCTGCCAAGAAGACAGCAGATGAAGCTGCTAAACAAGGAGGGGAATCTTCAAATTCACAAGATGCAACAATGACTGAAAATGTGGCTGCTGATGATGTTAAAGGAAATGATCAAATGGTTAGTCTTCCGTTTTAACTTCAAGATCTATCATTCTTTTCCACAACTTGTATTCTGCTGTTTGCATGTAGGCAGTGAACGCCTTCGTATGCTTGCATTAAGTCTTGTATAGCACACAATGAAAATTAAATGACTATATCGGCTTAAAACACGTGAATTGAATGTTTGTATGATTAAAATATTCGCTGTAGCCTTGGTGCTGTTAGTGTCTAACTCAGTTTTGTTAACAGGATGAGGAAACTGCATTGCTTCAGCAAGCCCTGTCAATGTCCATGGGTGATCCAGCGTCAAGTCATTCTGGTAAATCAACAGGTGACGTAGATATGATGGACGCAAGTACAGACGACCAGGAGCTGGCCATGGGTGAGTATGCTATACCTTTTGTTAAACCATCGATATAGATTTTTCCTGTGCATTGCTTAGAAATTTGGCTGATAAGGGATAGATGACTTGGTATTCATTTGTTGGGATCTTAGTAGATAAGGGTTTTGGTTGTGCTTTTCTGCTTGGCTAATTGTTGTGCTTTTACTGATTCATGCAGCCCTTCAGATGTCTGTGGAGGAAAGTGCAAAAGACACTGAAATGAACAAAGTGCTGGGTGATCAGTCATTTATGTCATCCATCCTTGCTTCTGTATGTATTTCATTCTGCAGTTACCAAGTTTTGCTGAATTAGTTCTCTCTGCATTATATAATGGATAATGGATACGTGTCTCCTGTTACAGCTTCCAGGAGTTGATCCAAATGATCCTTCAGTGAAAGATTTGCTTGCATCTTTGCAAGGCCAAGGAGAGGTTAGTAAGAACTAAGAAAGTTAATATTATATTTAGTATTTGGTTACATCTTGGTTTTCGTTTCTCTTAGATATGATTGTTCCAGATTCTTGTTGTTTCTTGGTTTTGATGTGTTGCTTAAAAGAAATTTCATTGTGCGCGTTTCCTGTAGTAGTTTGCTTTATCCAGCAGTCCTATACTCTTTTATGGCCTGTCAAAACCAAATTCTGATTGTAGACATGATGGTATCTCAGTCTTAGTAAAGTTTTAGAAACTGAACACATTGAAAAATTATTATAGGTCACTGAATACGGTGGTGCTACAAATGTCAAATGCCGAACCTATAGGAGCTCTTTTGGATAAGACAAAACAATGGTGTGAACTTTGACGTAGTGAGAAATCATAAGTGTAGAAAAGATATAGCAGGTCTAGGAGGGGTAAGAAGGATTTGAAGGTGTATTTTAATATTAGAGGCAGCTGCAACCTGCGTACTTGAGTTGGTCTTTAGACAATGATCACGGTGTCACTGTGTTTCATATTTTGTTTGGTAACTTTATGCACGTTCATCTTTAAATATGGTTTAGGAAAATTGTTCATAGGCAAACAGCTACTGACACACGAAATAAGTTAGCCTAGTCATCCATCTAATAATGTTAATGCCATGTAACCACTTGAACGTTCTAATATATAACTGAAAGCAAGTGTTAATAGTTGGTTGAAGTTTCCCATAGTTATTTGTTGACCCTCAGATTGGCACGAAATCATATAAAACTCATCTCAGGGGTGTTTCACTTGAAACTTATATCATTTATAAGCTGCAGTATGCCAGTACGTTACTATGTGAATATACTCTTACTAAGTCTTTGTGATGATTTTTCTATTGAAAACTACCAGCCACAGAAGAAGGATGAAGACCAGTCAAAAGAGGAGGAGAAGAAGTGATGCTTGCCATAAAGGGGTCCCACTTGTGGCCGAGTCACCGAGGTTGGTCCTTTTCAAGTTCCTCAAGACTTGCATGAAATAATATTATGTGTCTTGATCAGTTAAATAGCCAGAATAGGGCTCTGTATTTCCAAGGACTCCAATCAAGCATCAGTATTGTTCTTTTTAAGGTCCAAACATTCAGTTGTCTTGTGAGAGGTTAATGATTGTATTCTTCACAGACCATATTCTTGTAACCACTACGTCATTTCTTAACAACTGATATTTAAGTTTTAAGTTTCCAGAATTGTTTGTCCGATGGTGCCTGTATTTGCAATTCAAGTGGAGCAAGTAATATAGTTTGGTTATGCTTTCAAACTTTTATTTATGCCCGTTTCATTTGCTTTTGAGTACTAGTCTGCTTCTCTGCATTTCCTTGAACCTTTAATCCTTGAGTTTAAGCCAAATGGTAGCCAGAGTTGTCTTCACACCTTAAATCCGAAATATTCCAGACAATAAGCTTAAACTGGCAATTTTCGGAAAAAAAAATCACCAAAATTTTCCTGGGTTAAACTGTCATTAGCTTTCTAGTTGGCATCTGTTAGAGAGTGGGCCTTGCTACTTCTGTAGGATAGAACCCTCGGACAATGCCAGATAAGGAGATTGGCCTCCTCAACTGTAACCTAGTACTATTGATCACTCCCAGATTCATTCAGAGGAAGACATGACTGTGCAGACAGCAAGGCATGTTATGTCGTGATAGAAGTGTGGCCTGTGGGAAAGAATTAATGTAGGACTGAAGCAGATATTGGTAACTGTTGATAAGGATTGAGAGAGCTGAATATGGACTTATAATATGGCTATACACGAGAGAGCAAGTAAAGTTAATCTGGGAATTTGATTTCATAATTTTGACTCTATAATCTCTCGATTTACTTTTGTGAGATGAGATACAAAGAAGCAGCGAGTCGACAGCGTGAAACTAGGACCGAACACCTTCTCTTTGTCCCACCCACCCATGTAACTTCTTCTGTACCAAATTCATTTAAAACTAAAAGAAAGAAACAAATAGAAATAGTAAAGATGATCAAGCATGTGTATAATAAGAGATGGGACTGATGAGAGTCTTTGTTTTGTGCCTAAAAAGTCGATGTTCCAAAAACACTTGATTGAGCGACTGTCTGATATTACCCTCTCCTACCCACGTCCTTTATGGTCCCCTCAATTTGCCTTCTCTCTTTTGGACTATTTTTTTATTCGCATGATTTTTGTTTACTTCTCTTGATGCTCTTCCTAATCTTATCTTTACCGTCTATACCCATCCTTATCTTTTCTTGTTCCCCTCCCTCCTCAATAATCCCTATAATACTACGTCAACTTGTTTAATGGTAGGAATTTTGATTCTTAATAGAAGAGAAAATAGATCTTTAATCATGGTGGGAATAAAAATTGAGACTTTGATGACATAAGAAGAAATCCGAATTCGAATCCTTTTACTTTCATGATAAAAACGGATTCATTTTCATTTTACTTTGGACTTTCTAGTTCCTTCTACCAAAACTCCTATCTCAAGCAGGAAGAACCGTTCTAATTAAATCTATACTTCAAGCTTTCCCGACGTACCAGATGCAGGTGCTTGCACTTCCGAAAGAAACCCTGAATCAATTGGATCGTATTCAAAGAAATTTCTGGTGGAATAAAGAGGGTCAAAAAAGACAAGGAGGATGCATTAGAGCTTGGAAGTACATTTGTCAGCCCATTGCTCAAGGAGGATTAGGTATAAAGAATCCTCATCAATTTAATATAGCTCTTCTTACCAAATTAGCCAACAGATTAATAATAGAAAAAGATCAACTATGGGCAAAATTATCAAGGAAAAATACTTCCCAAACTCCCATCCTCTAGAAGCTTCTAAAAGTTCCAACTTATCATGGATTTGGACAAGCATCCAAAAATGCCTAGATTTAATTAAGGGAAACTAAATCTGGCAAGTGAAAAATGGAAACTAAGTTAAAATATGGGAAGATAGATGGATTCCAAATTCGGATATACCATCTCAACCCCAAGATTCTCAGGGAACAGCCCCAACAACAGTCCAAGAGATTATTAATGAAGATAATACATGGGACCAAGAAAAACTGAACAGTTACTTTAATCCGGAAGTGAGAAATAAAATCCAAGCGATATCTCCAAATAAAGAAGAGGAAGACAAAATCAAATGGTTACACCACCAATCAGGATTCTTCTCAGCTAAAAACATTTACAATTTTCTAGCTGAACAAATTCAAGAAGAGGATAATTTACTCATAAACTTTCCATGGAGAAACATCTGGAAAATCCAAGCAATTCTAAGAATCAAACTTTTTGTGTGGAAGTTAACTGGGAAAGCTTTACCCACATCTTCAAGATTAGGAGCACACAACCCGAAAATTGATCAAAACTACCAGATATGCAACACTCGGACCCAAGAAATCGAAAAACACCTTTTTGGATCTTACCCGTTTACAAGAGCTATTTGGTTTAGCTTCTCCTTGGGTCATTTGATTATTTCAGATAATACGGACTCAATCACAACATGGGTTAAAAAGTGGATCACAAATCCAGATATGAATAATTTGAAGGGGAAAAAAGCTACCATTCATGGTTCATTTGGAAGTACAGATGCTCGGTGGTTTTTGAAAAGATAATCCCAAATCCAAGGCAGTTAATTGATCAAATTAACAATTTCTTGCAGTCCATCCCTCAAAATCATAAAACAAAAGATTTGGATAATAACCAATTAACGATCATCAATTCCAAATGGTCAAACATAAAATTCGATTGGATAATATTTATAGATGCTTCTTACAAGGAAGAAGACTTTTCAATGGGATACGCCCACATAGTCTATTCAGTAGACTTTCAGTCCTTTATGCATGTCTCAGCGGGTTCAGAAACAACCACTTCAGCTTTTCATGCGGAAGCTAAAGCTTTACAAAAAGCACTCACATGGCTAAAAGAAAATGTTCTCTCCAGCGTTACACTAATAACAGATTGTAGAGTTTTGGCAGACTGCATCAACAAGGACAACACAAGTCCTTTCTGGACAGCTGAAAACACCGTGCAAGCAATAAAGACATCTTTAAGAGAACTTCCTCAGGCTTAGGTAATGTACACAAATCGAAAATTCAATTTGGCAGCGGACACAATGGCAAAAGAAACAAGGATAAAGAGCCTTCAACATTTATCAACGAAGATTCAACAAAGAATTAAGGTTTCTAGTACTATATCTAATGTGTTCGATAAAAATGACATTGTAAACCTCCTGTACTATATTTGCCAGTTAATATAATTCAAAAAAAAAAAGTTCCTTATACGAGGAGTACATCTTTTTCTTTTACTTTTCTCGATATCTTTCCTCTCTTTTTTGGTGTGAGTTTACACTGTGAGGTGTGCCTTCTTATCTCTTCCCATCCTTTGCTTTTACTCAAAGAGTTCATCTTTCTCCACACTACTCTACTGTATATTTTGTCTTTTCTTTCCTGATAAAGATGAGGAAACCCACTTTGCTTATTCTACCAGTCTACCGTGAAAACTACTATTCAATCTCCACGTTTACCTCTCTAAAAGATGAGACAAATTCACCATCCGTAGTACTAATGGTATCATGAGTCGTAAGACTTTTGTTGATATTTTGGGGTTAAATCTGCCGTATGCTCAGTTTCTCACGCATGCATTGAAAAGAAAAAACTAGAAATACGTGTTTGGGCAGGAACAGTGACGTTGCTCAACATTGAAACGTTAAGTTCTAGCAACGGATATGCAGCATATGCTGATGACAAAAAGGGTCTCCACTATAAAAGTTATCATCCGACTTTAATCGATGCGTTTCAGACTGAACCCCAAGGAGGTTACCTAGCTTAGCCACGTTTTCGGTGGCCCTTGTACTACGACAACCAAAGTCCCTCACCTATGTTACCCAATCGGGAGACACATATAGCAGCACGGGTAGGTTCGTAGTTCCTACTATTAGGGCAATTCCTAAGGCAATGTGCATATTGGGAATATTGGTCAGTCACGTGGATGGACAAACCAACTTTTTCACTGTGGGTAAATATATTCAGCGGCAAAATAAAAAGTGTGGGTGAAGTTTGGACCTGTATGGTTGGTTGAACCGCTGGTGGCTGAAATAAAGACGCAGGCGATTGAAAAAGGAGCGTACAATCGTCAAAGAGTAACTTTTTGACGACTCTTAACTTTCGGACGCCATAAATTCTTACATTTTCAACCATTTTTACTCACACCACTCTATTCTATTTTTCCTAATTTTCCAAAACAAAATATTCTATTTGTCATTTACAATTCTTGACTAGTTTACAGAAATAAAGGTTATCATAAACACTATAAGGGGAAAAAGAAATCGAGATGAAGATGCTAAATATCCATTATACTCAAATCGTGATGGGTGAGTTTGCCGAATGAATTGCTATGATAATTCTATGTGTCGAGGCATCATCCATTGTATACTTTTGACATTTGTTGGAAATGGAATCTTGTGATGGTGAGTTTGACTTGTAAATTTTATTCATGTTAATGTAATTCTAATTTTAATTAATGAAAAGTGTAATTGCTAGTTCGTAGATGCAACCATTTCATCTTTCGTAGGTCTAACTAGACCTAATTAAAGACTCGAGATATTAATTGCATCAACACACCTTTTTATGTTTTTCAACATATATTATTCCATATTCTCGATTGTTTTCAAGAATAAATATTTGTATTAATTAATTTTGTGTTTTTAGGTAATAAATAAAGCTCTGAGAATCGAGAGAAAGTCATGTAGGAGATAGATTATACATCTATTCCTGTATCTATGGAACATTTTGACATTTGTTGGAAAATGGAAGTATTCCTTAGAGTCTTTATATCATGGAGCTTAGTCACTTGTACCATCATTTCCGAATAACAAATTGAGGAACAAAATGATCCCGTAAAAACTAAAATTTTTGATCAAGATTAAAAGACTTCCACTTCCGCCGAACCTGTAAATTTTATTCATGTTAATGTAATTCTTTTGAATTTTCTAATTAATGAAATCCATTATGATTTACCCTCTTCTCGACTTTAGGAAAGTGTGTGATTCGGCAAATGATTTTAAAAATGAAAACAACTTAGATGTACCTAACCTCTCTCCCGAGTCACAAATTGAAACTCCTTCACCCAACCTAGGTGTAGTTTGTCACAAAATTGTATGGTGTTTGTATATAATCCAAACAGACTTGTTAAATTTTTCTTTTCGATTCTGCTGAGTCTTCTTGCACATATATTATGCTAATCCGACATAATCACCACCGAGAATGTTGGATTTTGCCTCGACAATGAAGCTCAACCTTGAATGTAATTGCTTTCACCTTTTATTTTCAAAAAAAAAAAAAAAAAAAAAAAAAAATTCAAAAATTCAAAATTCAAAAATTCAAAAACTTTTTGCAAATAAAAACCTCCAACTTTTAGAGATTTTAGTTCGTGGAGATAATTCTAGAAAAGCTTTTAGAGTGTGTGTCACCGACGGTCAAATTTATGTTTTTATGATCAACGAATTCATTTTGACAAAAATGGAACGTAAATGCATTCGAGAGACCTACACAGGGTCTTGGATTATTTTACTCATCTTTGCGCTTATAAATCATATATTATTCCATATTCCGAACAAAATAAATATTTGTATTAATTAATTTTGATCAAGATTGGAAAGACTTGTAAATTTTATTCCATGAATGTAATTCTAATTTTAATTAATGAAAGTAGTGTTTCCATTTTCATAAAATCATAGCTTCTCTCAAAACCCTAGTTACATTTCTAATTAGAGTGGGTTAGATGTATTTTCAACCATTTCATCTTTCGTAACCATTACATATTAGATCTAACTAGACCTAATTAAAGACTCAATAGAGATATTAATTGAGATGTAGTTTAGTTTTGGAGAAGTATCAACAAAAAAGGGATTGAATTTATCCATCATCTTAAGAATTTGAAAACAACCTTCGAAAGGGAAAGTTGCATATTCCATATTTGTCATCCTCTAAAGATTTTCTTACCAATTGAGCACCAGTTTCCCGCCTAATTCGTAATCAATTGATTTGCATAGTCAAAGCTACAAATCCATTTACTGATTTGGTAACTCTTTGAAACTGACATTGTAAATTACATATGGCAGAACGGTTTGGGTTTCTAGTGTGGGTGCATAACGTCTTGTAAATGGACTCCCAGACACTCACCATTATGTTTCTTCTATAAGAAGCTGACATTGTAGTACATATTTTTTGCAAATAATTAAATCTTCTTCCTGAGTATACTGATCACGACGATCTAATAATGACCGATATATCTTTGAAAAAAATTTAAATCGGAAAAGACCTATGTGATATTTGAGCTTTGAAGGAGGTGTAATTTGATATGATGTCATAAATGAGTATATATTATATATAGAGAATTTAAAGAAAGCCGTTGGATGTATCCATTGGACGGCTTTTCTTGCATTGTGTAACTGTAGAAGAAACACCATCTGCCTAACTTAGACTGCACGACTTAAGTTCAACCGATGGCGTTTCTTCTACGGCCTTGTGGCGGAAGAAGAGACACACGTCTCTTGTCAGGCCACAATGCGCAAACCGTAAAATTTATTTGCTTGCCCATTTATTTTTCATGTTTGCCTATTCCATAATGAAAGCAAAATGGAAAAATCTAACATTTACTCATGGTAATTGCCCTGATGGATCACGAAATAGATTTTCTGTTGCGAGGCTAATTTTGGTCAGAAGTATTTATCACATGCACGGTGTGATTTGCATATCATAGATAGCAAATTTAGGATCATCTAAATATATTTTGCATCACGAGATAATTTTTTTGCCAACTAAAATTTTAGGTTACCAAGCAAATCGAAACATGAGGTATATTTATATCATTTTCATATGATTTTGGTAACACACTATACTTAGCTAGCAATTGTATAAATCATGATGCATATTTCGGGTTAGGGGGTAAATTTTTTATATCTAGTTGATGAGTAAATTTTGGATACGTGGTAAAACACTTCTCAGTGGGGTAAATTTTGAGTTATTGATCAAATTTAATTAGGTCATTTGACAAATCTAAAGTCATCCAATTAGACTTAGGGGCATATTTTGTGTCACAAAACATATTATGGATTATACTTGAATTTTTGTCACAAGACATGTTTTGATCACATTGCATATTTAAAGTAATCTTAAATTACATGAATTTTTTCTTGTCATGAAAATGCTTTTAGAAATCGCAAGATAGATTAATAGTTGTGTTAATAAATTTTGATTCACGATAGAAAATCATGGATATAATGCAGATTTTTCAGTCATAGTACAGATATACACACCATTTGTTGATTTCGAACTATTGTAACCCATTTGGGATTATGTGCCAAATTTCAGATTGAAACACTAATTTATTTTTTTATTTCAAGTGAAAAGATATACATTGAAAAGAAAACGAGAAAAATATTCATAGAAAATGTTATAAAGACCCAAAAAGAAAAAGAAAACAAAATTACATTGTAACAAAAGTATCCCAAGTAATTGTCCTTGACGAATTCCAAATCACAATTTCATATTGGTAATCCTGTCAATGCCATAACGTATATCTTTTTTGAGCCATGGGTAGATATTAAGTCAATTGGTTTACCTATTGGCCAATGTAAATGGTTCTGTTAGAGCATCTCGAATGCTAGGGGTGAAGGTAATCCTATGTGGAGGTGTTATTAATACCTTTTAGTTGTGGGTCATTCCTACGTGGCTGAAATAAATCTGAATTTAACATTTTACCTAAAATCTCATCTCCAATGCTAAGGTCCTAATACCCTAAGAAAAATCAAATTTGGAATAAAAAATGATGATGTGTCATTAGAACCGGGGTCATAGAGAAAGTAAAGATATGACTTTCTGGTTTAGCCTTTCTTATGAGATGACATCCATGTCATCATTTATTATTAACCTCCACTCTAGCATTGGAGATAAATATTTGGTCAAAAATTTGTTAAATCCTACGTGTCATGACTTTTTAAGACCTCCCCCTAGCATTGGAGATGCTCTCCGAGCATAATTAAGCTCATTCAATCATGTACAACTAACAAGTATCAGTTCAGGGAGTCATTTTCATTATGTCTGAAACTTGTTGGTAGCCGGTTAAAAATGTTAGCAACTCAACATGGTATCAGATATGAAACTTATTGGTAACTAGTTAAAATTGTTAGCGATTCAAGTCGGTTACATGTCTTGTTTAAATAGTCATTTTTTCGCTTTTTCTGTAATTAAGAAATCACAATAAAATGAATAAGCATCAGGAGTTATGTTCAACAAAAATCACTCTCCTAACATGGTAAACAATTTCAGATTCATCAACATAAGCCAATAAACATATTCATTTAACATTCAAGCCACCATCAAAACTAACAACCACAAATATTATCTTTGAAAATCACAAATCATACAATTACTTCGTAGTTGCAATCTTTTTTCTATTAGTTGGTGGAAAATTTCAGTCTCCTATTAAATTTTACAGAATAACTTCTCATGTTGGTGCTGCGATCTTGGCAAATCCATCTTACTCAGACGATCTAGATGTGGATTTGTTCGTAATACAAATTTTACTTACTGGATCAATCAAGATCATGTTATTTTATCATGGTTATTCGCATCTTGTACTAAAGAAACACTCTTCAAGTTCTTGATTGCGCTTTCTCTCATGTAGTCTATGTTCGATTGTAGCATTACTATAATGTTATTACTAATCATGGTTAATGTAATTAAAGACAGATCTAGTCGATTTGAAGAACAATTTTGACTCTATATTATGTAGTTCAATAAAGCAAGATCGACTTCTCATCAGTTGGAACAAATCAATAAAGCAATTTCTGATGAAGATCTAGTTGTCACATTCTACTTTTCAATGCTTTCAAGATTTTTATTAATACTCAATGATTAAAGAATGAAAATCGAATTACCTCTTCTGAAATTTTGGGATTACCGCTTTCTGAAAAAGATAAAGTTACTTCTTAGCCAAAATTAATCTCACCACTGCTTCTGGTAATGTCCCTCGGTAGCAAAATTCACCTTCAAATCATTCTTATATTGAATAATAATACTCAAATATAATGCTCCACAATTTGGTACTTAATAACAATTTTCAGGTAATCATGCATAACACTTATGCTTCTGCTCAACCTTACTGGAATTCTTATTCGTCTAGAGAAACATTCAATAGATCTTATGGTTCACGTGGACACCAGTCTGATGGTAATTTTAGAGATGGATCTATATGTGGTAGATCCGATGACAGAGGAAGATTTGGCGGGTGTGGTGGTGGCAACAAATTTTGTCCACTACATGTGAAATACAACTAGTACATTCGGTATTAAATTTGTACAAAATACGGTTATTTTTCTTGTGGATACAAATACATATATGCTTCTAGTGAAAACTCAGTGTTGCAAGATTATAACACCACTTCTGATGCTTATGGTGATGAATTTGAGGAGTTAATTATGGTGTCCAAAACCTAAAGCATTTTCAGTTTACAATGAGAATTCTTCTACTTCTTATTCTGGATGGATACTGATTAAGGAGCTATACTGCACATCACATTTGATTTGTCAAACTTAAATCTGCATTTTGAGTACCAAGGAACATATCAAGTGCGCGTTGGAAATGACTCAGGTTTGCGCATAACTCATTTTGGTTCTTTTGTTTTTATGTATGATACTACCAAATTTACTCTTGCTAATGTCTTTTCATGTGCCATTAGTTATTGGGAATCTTATTTATGTTTATTAATTTATAAAGGAAAGGTTCTTTGAATTTCATCATGACCAATATTTTTGTGAAGAATATTGATGATCATTTATCTAGTATTATTTGTTCTGCATGCCAACTAACTAAGAGTCATGCATTGTCATTTCCCTTCAGTTCTCATAACAATGTGGGTGGTCCTCTGGATTTGATCAATATAAATATATGGGTTTAACCCTTATGTTTTATTAATGGATTCAAATATTATATGTCATTTATTGGTTTCTTTAGTAGATTTACATGGATGTATCCAGTAGCTTACGGATATGAAGTTCTTGATACTTTTATAAAATTATAAAATCATGTTGAGATTCTGCTAAATAGGAAAATAAAGTTTGTTCAATCTTACTGGAGAGGTGAATACAAAAATGTTTCAACATATTTAGACTTGTGGAGTAGGCCAATAGGGTATCTTGTCCACATGCACATCCACAAAATTGGGTAGTTGAAGGGAAACACAGACACATAGTGAAAACTGGATTAACACTTATTTCTCATGCCTATTTACCATTATCTTACTGATCTTATGCTTTTGAAACTTCCAATTTTTTCATTAATAGATTTCCAACACCGATGTTGCAACAAATTTCTCCTATAAAATGTCTTTTTCATCTTAAACCATACTACAAGTTCTTGAAAACTTTTGGGTGTGCATGTATCCACGTCTTAGACCTTTTAATAAACATAAGGTGGGACCAAGGTATGTTAAATGCATATTTCCGGGCTACAGTCACATGAGCGTGGTTTTTAGGGGTATAAAGTTTTATGAGCATGATTTTTTATTATGCAAAACTATTACAGATAATAGAGTCTAATAATGCAACTTTAGCTATTATGCATGTTTTGCATTCTTCTTCTACTGCAATCTTTAATAAATTAGACATTACTTTATCTGATCTAAATATATTTCCACCTTATCGTCTTCCATATCGTGTTCAATTGCATCATTATCATATGTTACACCAACTTCTACTCCATCTTCAATTCCTACTACTAATGATCATTCTATGACTATAAGGGGCAAGAAAGGTATTTTTAAGCCAAAAGTTTGTGCTTCAGAGGTTCAGCCTGTTTGTGAAGATATCAATATTCCTACTTATTACTCTAAGGCTTATAAAGATCCTAGGTGGAGAACCGTTATGGATGAAGAGATAAATGCATTATTGCATAATGGTACTTGGAAATTGGTTCATGTCAGTTCTGGTGAGAATGTCATAAGTTGCAAGTGGATATTTAGGATCAAGAGAAGATGATGGTTCCAAACAGAGATATTAAGCCAACTGGTTTCCGAGGGATATAATTAAGTTGAAAGATTGATTATCAGGATACTTTTAGTACATTAGTGAAGCATACCACATTGCGCGTGATTATTTATGTTTATATTTACAGAGGTTGGAAAATCAAACAACTAGATATCAATAATGCTTTCTTGCATGGTCATTTGTCAGAAGAAATATGTATGGTCCCACCTGCATGCTATACCGACAAGCTCCTGCCTAATTATAGTGATCAATGTATGGATTAAAGCCATCCTGTACGACATGGTTTGACAGACTTATTCAGTTTTTGTTGAAATGTGGCTTTCATTCTTTAATAACTGATACTTCTCCTCTTCATTAGGGTTGATGCCTCTGCATCTCTATATGTCCTTATCTATGTAGTTGACATCTTAGTCCCGATAGTTTTTCATCTGCAGTTGATCAACTCATTGGTGACTTGGGTAAGATAACTTGCTATCAAAGACTAGGGCGAGCTTTATTTTTTCTTAGGCATTCAGGCAACTATGAATTATGCAGGAATACTTCTCTCCCAAGAGCAATACATTAAAAATTTATTAATCAGGACCAAATGAATTCAGTAAAGTCATGCTCCACTTCTTTTGCCTCTACTAGTGCCATTGAAGAATCTCTAGCTTTTGATGATCCTATTATGTAGATAAATATTGTTAGTTCACTTCAATATACAACTATCACCATCCCTGATGTTGCATTTGTTGTTAATAGAATTTTTCAGCATATATAGTCAGCAACAAAGGTTATTTACCCTGCAGTAAAGTGAACTCTCGGATATTTACAAAGTACTCTTCCTTATGGTTTACAGTTTAAAAGGTCAAGTTCTTTTCAAATTCAGGCATTTTTTGATGCAGATTGGGCTGGTTACCTAGATGATCACATGTGATCTACTAGTTGTGTGGTCATATTCATGGGACTGAACTTGATTTCCTCGTGTTCTATAAAGCACAAAAATGTCTACAGGTCGAGTACTAAAGTTTGGTACCGTGCTTTAGCTGATACAACTTCCGAGATTTTGTGGGTTCAATCACTTCTGTCAAATCTTCAGTTCCATTATACAGGAGCTCTAGTCTTGTAGTGTGATAATATGACCGCAACTCATCTCACAGTTAATCGCATGTTTGGTTGCTGCAAAGTCTTTTGAGGTGCATTTGTTGTCTATTCAACAACAAATAACAGACATATTCACTAAAGTTTTGTCTACTTCAAGGTTTTCTTTCCTTCAGCACAAGCTCAGTATCTATGTTCCTCCATCAACAATGGGCTTGCGGAGAGGTGTTAGAGTGTAAGCTCATTCACTCATATGTAGCCTATGTGTATCTATTCAGGGGAGCATTTTCATCATGCTTGGAACTTGTTGGTAACCGGTTAAAACCGTCACTAATTCAAGTCGGTTATATGTCTTGCTTAAAATAACTGCCTTTTCCTT
Source organism: Papaver armeniacum (assembly GCA_023531295.1). Lineage (NCBI taxonomy): Eukaryota > Viridiplantae > Streptophyta > Magnoliopsida > Ranunculales > Papaveraceae > Papaver > Papaver armeniacum. Next base: position 303,056 of record JAJJWW010001426.1, on the reverse strand, counting down.
TTTTCTATATAATCAAGAAAATTATAATTGAAAGTTATGTTCAACAGTCACACCCTTAAGTCCTTAACAGGTCCATAAGTGAAATAAATTTTAACATTAACATGGTGAGAAATATATTTAGCAAATCTAATTTCCAGTTTTTTTTTATGGTCAATTTCCAAGGTTAGAATGGGTTAACCCTATGAACGTCTACAAATCAAAGTTTGTTGTGTTGTCCAGTTAAAGAAGAAAATCAAGTAAGGGGAAGGATCCGTTGACATGGTTATAATGACATAATCCGTTGACATGGTTCTCATTTTCTCTACCAAACCCAACCGGCAATGAATTTAAAGCTAATATTTTGGTGACATGTTCGTCATATAAAACTCTACATTCCTACCAAAAATGAGAGTATTCCGAAATACGAAACTTTACCATCCACAAATTTTAATTTCTACCGTTAATTTTCGACGGTTGATATTCAAAATTGTAGATGGTGGTCTTATACATTTCGGAATGCTCTCATTTTTGGTGGGAGTGTAGAAACTTATAAGAAGAACATGTCATCAAAAGATTAGCTTCAAATTCATTGACAGTTGGGTTTGGTAGAAAAAGTGACACTAAAATATCAAAATTATGTCATTATAACCATGTCAACGGATCCTATCCCATCAAGTAATCATAACAAATGGATTTGACTTATCTGCTCTAGCCCATCACCGAGCGTAAAAATCACGCAGAACTTTGCGTGGTGCACATCATTTAATGAATAAAGTTTTTAGCAAAATATCATAAATAAGGGCAAACCAGTAACTTAAACATTCCATCCATCAGACCTTATGCTAACCAGCCGCAGTTTAGTACACAGAATCAATCGCGATAAATCCGTAATTTGCAACTAATTACAGTGGCATTTCAATATCTTTCTCACTATATATAACAGTCTCCCTACTCCCTTTCTCTTCCTACTCTTCAGCTTTCCCTACAGCAATAGAATTTATCGAAAAAAAAAGTAAGAAATTTATTCTAAAGATCTGCTTCAGCCATGGCGATGGCCTTCAAGATGGTATACTACTACTACGTACTGATGCTCTATGATAACTATCCCTTTCTCTAGTCTCTTGTTTCTAATTACTCAATTGTTGATATGGTGTAATTTGTTGTATTTGAATAGGCAACGACTGGAATATGGGCAACAGAAGAATGTAAAAACGCATTCATGGAGATGAAATGGAAGAAAGTTCATCGTTACATAGTTTTTAAGATCGATGAAAGATCTAAGCTAGTGACCGTTGATAAAGTTGGTGGGGCCGCTGAGAATTATGATGATCTTACATCTTCATTACCTGATAATGATTGTAGATATGCAGTCTTTGATTTTGATTTCGTTACTGATGATAATTGTAGGAAAAGCAAGATCTTCTTTATCGCATGGTAATTTAATTTTTGATTATCAATCATCATTATTATCGATTTCAGATCATTATATAGATCATTTTGATGATACTGATTTGATTGATTGATTGATTACAGGGCACCAACAGCATCAAGGATAAGGGCAAAGATGCTGTATGCAACATCAAAAGATGGACTGAGAAGAGTTCTGGATGGTATTCATTATGAAGTACAAGCTACTGATCCGGATGAGATGGGATTTGACATTATTAGAGACAGAGCCAAATAAATTTTCGCAAAACACTCTTATGCCGAGCAAATTTGGTGGGGTTGAGACAATTTTTGCCACTGGAGCTCGCAATTTTTCTACCCCTTACTTTTTAGGACTCTCTATGTGCCTCATATCAATTACTGTTCTGCTCCATCCATTAGACTCCGGCAAGACTTGAAGCCCCAGGTGTATTTGGTGGCACTTGATTAAAATTCCGCGCCTCCGTAATATGTATTTACCCTGCAATAAGATCTGAGACCCGTAGAGGTATAAGATAAGAAAATGTGATTCCCATCGGAGGCCGAGGCCATGTTGTTATTGAGCTTCGTTTATATCCCCTAAGGCTGTAACCAAACAAACTGCACCAATGATTACTTACTGTTGTCTTTTTGCTTTGGTTATAACCAAATTTTGTTACTAATGTAACTTAAATAATTATAATTTGCTAATATGCTTCTTGTTACTAATGTAACTTAAATAATTATAATTTGCTAATATGCTTCTCTTAATGGTGTATTATTAATCAACATTCAGCAGTGAGACTGTAAGAGTAACTTATTTGCTTGTTCTTGGGGATGGGGATGGGGGACTAATAGCGTCTGTACTGAAATGGTTGCACAATTGTTCCCATCGTAAACATATCGAAAGGCGCGGTATTACAAAACCCACGTTATACCACGTCGGAGGTGGCGGTGATAGGAAAATGAATCTGTAGATCTATAAATTTGCAGCCCAACTGTACACTAGTTGTCGGAACTCGGCAGTACTCATTGTTATTGGTTGCAGAGTATCTATCAACTATCAATGCCGTGAAATAAGATCTTGATTCGCGCTGTGGAATCATTAGTGTGCCAACCGGCAAGATAAAAGGATAGTCAATGCAGTGACCTACTTAAATTGTACGACCAAGTGATAGTATATCATTCTATCTATCTAGATCTAGTACTATACAGACTTGGCTCTTGAAATTACAAAGGACGTTTTGAAACGTCTCCGAAACATGTTTAGTCGTCTACATTCACATGAAAAAAATTTCTCCAATATGTCAGAGATACGTAGAGCATACTGTTCTACCCAAAAAAAGGCAATTAGTTACTGCGTAGAGGCAGCGTGCTGCGTGCATGAATTTGGCGCAAGTCTAAAAGACTTGGGCGAGAAAAAAATGGAATGATGCAGATGTTCTCAGGTACCTAATTAGGACAACAGATTCATACTAATCTTGATTGATTCGTCCTAGTTATCAGTGTGAAAAATGAGAAGTTTTTGGATCAAACCACACTTTAATCGGTTAATCTAGACTTCTGATTTCTTGATTCATATCGGGAAAATGGGTCATCTGTCCAAATATTTTTAAAACATGGTTCTAATGGACGAGTGAAAATTAGTATGAGTGAAATGGACACAAAAAAAATAGTAAGAATGAAACTGGATGTATCTGGCTTAAACTTAAAAAAGAGTGAGGATAAAACTGGATGCATCCTGATGTAAATTAAAAATAAGAAAAAGTATTTGAAAATGGGTAGGATGAAACTGTTTATATCCTGGCTATTTTTACATTCTCGTCCATTTAAACAGTATCAAATTTTACATGTCTTTTTCACCCAGGAATTGTTGATTTTGGTCATTTTAACCAATTTTGTGATTCATATATCTCCTTGCGACTTTTATAAAACTTGAGGCATACTAGAGGTTTGGGTACTGGGCTCACACTCTTCGATATTCAAAAGAACCATTTTTTGTTACCATGATTTTATTTTTGGTAAGACATTTAGAAGTAGACTAAAGCCACCCCTTATCCAAACATTTATGTTAATACCAAAATTACCCTTTATATTAATTTAATTATTTATTTTTAATTTACTTTTTTTAAAAAAAATTATTTTTTTTCTATTTTTTTTCTAATTTTTTTTCCAATATTTAAAATTTTAAATTTTTTTATATATATTTTTTAAAAAATAATTTTTCTTTTCTTTTATTAGGTTTGAGTATTAATCATCAAGTTAGGTTTGAGTATTGAAAAACGGGGTCTAACAACCACACTCAATATTTCGCTTAGCAATCTGTATGGACTAACTCCAATATACTTTTAAGAGAATCAACCAGACAGTCAGACTCAATCTTAATAAAAGTATATCAAAGAATTATATCTCACTTTCTCGATTCAATACTTACTCAAGCAAATAGAAATCTGAGAGTCTAATTGAATACAAGAGAAATCACTTGAACGGTATCAAAGACCAATGTTGAAGGATCAATCAATTTCAATCAACAACCAAAGGTTGGATTTCCCAATTGATCGATTCAACACACAACCTGTGATATTTCAATTATATAACAAAATATAATGCGGAAAAGAAATAACACAGAACCAGAAGTTTTGTTAACGAGGAAACCGCAAATGCAGAAAAAACTCGGGACCTAGTCCAGTTGAACACACACCGTATTAAGCCGCTACGACTCTAGCCTACTACAAACTAACTTCGGTCCGGACTGTAGTTGAACCCCAATCAATCTCACACCGATCCAAGGTGCGGCTTGCGCTCCTTACGTCTCTGATCCCAGCAGGATACTACGCACTTGATTCCCTTAGCTGATCTCACCCACAACTAAGAGTTGTTACGACCCAAAGTTGAAGACTTTAATAAATAAATATGTATCATACAGAAAAGTCTACGGTAATAGATAAATCTGTCTCCCACGGAAATACCTACGAGTTTTTGTTCCGTCTTTTGATAAATCAAGGTGAACAGGAACCAATTGATAACTCAGACTTATATTCCCGAAAAACAGCCTAGAATTATCAATCACCTCACAATAATCTTAATCGACTAGCGAAAGAAGATATTGCGGAATCACAAACTATGAGACGAAGATGTTTGTGACTTCTTCTAATCTTGCCTATCGGAGAAATCAATCTCAAGCCAATCTTACGATTGTGCTTAGTACGATAGAAACAACAAGATCAGATCATGCAACTACAAAGAAAATAGTTGGGTCTGGCTCACAATCCCAATGAAGTCTTCAAGTCGTTGGCCTACAGGGTCTCGGTAGAAACCTAAGGTTAAAGGAGAATCGACTCTAGCTTATACAACTAGTATCACATAGGAGGTGTGGGGATTAGTTCCGGTTGCTAGAGTTCTCCTTTATATAGTTTTTCAAATCAGGGTTTGCAATCTAAGTTACCTTGGTAACAAAGCATTCAATATTCACCGTTAGATGAAAACCTGATTAGATTCAAGCTAATATCTTTCAACCGTTAGATCGAAACTTAGCTTGTTACACACAAATGAAATGCACGTTTATTTAGGTTTGTATAACTGTACCGGAACATGTACACTTAGTTGGTTCAACAGTAGTTAACCAAATGGTTAGCCATATGAGCACTTTCATATCAACCATATTCTTCTTTACCATAACTAGTTCAAATGACTCAAATGAACTAGTTAGAGAGTTGTTCAATTGCTTAGATCTTATAGAAGTATACAAGACACAATCGAAGCAAAACGATCCGATTCACTCGAATCGATTCATGAACTTTACAAATGCTCACGGTTTGCAAATATGGATTCCTTAGTTTATATAAGTTTAAGTTCACGAATAATCGTTTTTTAGAAAATAACCAACCTAAGTACGCATACTGGTACGCGGACTTAAGTACCCGAATAAGTTTGTTTTCAGTTCACAAACTCCAGCAGATTTTCACGGGACGTGAACTTCCGATGGTGCGCGTACTGGTACGCGGACTTTAGTTCCGGTTTTCCTGAGAAGCAAAGTACGCATACTTTGGTTCAAGGAATAAGGACTTACACACGTATGAGTTATCACACAATGTTTATATCCAACTATGGTTATATATTCTAAACTCTCATTTCAATCATTGAAGCATTCTTAGAGGACGTTATATAGTTTTCGTTCACAAAACATTTTCGTCAAAGCAATTTTCAAGTAATTGAAACTTAATATGACTTTCGTCACTAGTAAAGATGAACTTGGCCAAAGCGAAAGCTTACTAACACATATTTCGAGAAATAGATAAGCGAGATAAACTCGGCTCGAAATAGCAAATGTGTATAATCAAAGTCTATATAGCAATACAAATTTTGTCTCAAGATAGGAGATAGAGTAGATAGAATTTTGAGTGATAGATAAGTTCAAGTCTCCACATACCTTTTAGTCGATGAAGTGCCACCAGTTCCTTGAGTAGTTCTTCGTCTTTGTATGATGATCGCCATGGAGTCTTGATCTCAACTATACTTTCTATCCTAGTCCGAGACTTAGCTATAAGTAGACTAGAAATCAAGACTTATAGTTTTGATCACTAACATTGACAAACATGCTAGAGATAGCAACGCATGCGAGTTCGACCGAGCAGTGCTCTAGTATTAATCATCAAAATTGAGTAATAAATGTCCCACATTACTCTTGATTCGTTTTTGATTGAAAAAATTGAGTAGTAATCATCAAAATAGGGTGAAGATGGAAAACACAGTAACAAGTTTGGTTAGCAGAAATTTTCAAAAAAATTAGTTGGTAACCGAACTTTCTGAACATGAAGAAAACTTCGGCTAATACATTTTTTTTTGTAACCGAACTTTTGTATAGAATACCAAATGCAGAGTTCGGTTAGTTCGCAAAAAAAAATAATAATAATTCTTAACCGAACTCTTCTCTGTAAACCCATATGTTTAGTTCGGTTAGTTCGCAAAAAAATTCCTTAATCGAACTATTCTCTGTTTAGTTCGGTTAGCTCGCAATTTTTTTCACCTAACTGAACTTTTTTGTTCATATAGTTCGGCTACTTTTTATTTATTCTCTCCTAGCCGAACCAACACACAAAAAAGAAAAACAAAAAAAATTATAATTTTTTTTTAAAAAAAAAAAAGTTGAAAAAGTTAAATAAAAATAGGGGGGAAATTATTTCTAGCCCAAATTTGGTTTTTCTTATATCTAGAATACATCATTTAAATTCTCTATATTAACAACCCATAATTAAGTTAAAAACTGATTCAATTACAAAAATAACCTTTTATCTAGATTTTTTTTTTCTCTTTTTACTTAAAAAAAACGGTTGGCAAATTCATAAAATCTTCCATTAATATCTCCCTAAATTAACTCCCTCAAAATATCCCCAAAATAACTCCCTACATTAATCCTAAGAAAATCCCTAAAATAACTCATGTTTATCTCCATATCTTTTGACCGTGATAAATAACAATTCCAATAAATCTCCCTGAAATAATTCTACTCCATGACGTTTAACTTTGGAAATTTTAATTTTCATATTTTAGTGAAAATTGCAATTTTCATTTGTTGCAATTTTTTGAAAATCGTAATTATCACGTCCTATTGAAAACTCTCTTTTTCACAATTTAGTGATACTCTCAATGTTTTGCTCGTTATTTAGTGATACTCTCGACTTTTTACTCGTTATATATATATCAGTTACATTTTGCGCAAATTGCGATCAAGCCATATCAAATAAAATTTTAGTTTTCACAATTTAATTTAATTGCATTTTTCAAGCCATGTCTGCCCTATTATCGAAAAAATTGAAGGTGAAAGCACAATTTTTCATTGAAAATAGAAGTGAAGAATGGGTTGTTCACATGAAAATTAGGTGAAATCAACAATTTTCACATGTTTATAAGTTCAGGATATGCGATGCATGAAAATTATTGTTTTCACTTATAATAAATATCAGCCGTAATCGGTGATAATCATAATTTTCACATCTAGGAAAAGATCAATTTTCACTCAAATGTAATTTCAGCTCTCGAACTTTCCCATCCACCGTGTGTTAATATTATGCTGTCAAAGGACATTCAACATCATAGATAATAAGTTTGCATTCACCACTGTTCTACTACAAGTATTTTCATTTGCAATTATCAGACAGAATAATGTAAACATCAGTAGCCTAATCAAATCCCGAGATACCAAAAACACAAGATCAATATGAACCGAATGCAAGAAGTGATGAGTGTTTTGATCAACATATATATTCTTCCTTAGAACATTTACGACAGCTAACTAGATGCAGTTGTGACCTCCATGCATCTAAATCCAAACAATAGATCAAAAACCAGAAATCTTATTATCTGTTAGTTGCCAAAAGAAAATCAATATTTTCACTACTTTATATCACGATCGAAGTTTCGCTGAAAATGGCCATGGTATTAATTAAGCGCGTGATTATGATTCAAACGACATAAATAAACCGTGGAAGTGGAGAGACCGATAGCCATTCGGTGGTGCAAGTCCTAGTAATCAATAAGGAACCTTAAAAGTGCCAGTGATATGTTGACGTTAATAAAAAAAAAATCAAGATGTTTTACCTTTTGGAGATGAAATATTCATCAATACAGCTTAAAAGAAAAATCTATGTGACAGAACAAGAGAAGAAACGATGTTTTTTTCTTCTTAGATCTAAAATAGGCTTTTTATGGTTCGAAATCAATCCGCAATAAATGTCAGTAAATATTTTATAAGGAGATATTTTCGGAGATATTCTGGCAATCAACAAATTAAGCGTAAAAGGTGGATTAGTTTCTTAAATAAATTTGTTTAGTCAAATTGAATAAAAAGGTTAATTCAGTCCTACCTAAAAAATGAGAATTTAAATTCAATCTAAACCTATTAATCTAAACCATAGATCTTGTATTTTGGGCTATATACATATACCATATTAATGATGGGTTTCTGAAAGAGAGAGGAACCAAACTTGGGTTCCTCAGAAATTTCCACAATAAAAATATATTTATTTATTTAATTAAAGGGTAACTAAGTCATTTTACAATTTTAGGACAGCCCTTATAACTATGGGGTGGATGGGCTAAGTAACCCATGGTTTTTTGGGGGACCATGGTTTTTTAGGAACGCGAAATTGGGGGATATAAAAAGGAATTGGGGGATATTGATTACTTCTCCCAACCCATGGTGTGTGTTAAGGGGTGATTTTTGGGTATGAAAATACTAAAATACCCTTTGGTTAATTAAAAAATATTATGAAAAGACCATAATACCCTTTCTACTAAAACATTAAAATCAAAAACCAAATTCATATATCCCCATTTACACAAATCAAGATCTGCAAGCCGATAGGGTTAGGTTCTGAAATATTTTTTTTTCATCGTTCTTCATCGTTCTTCGTCGATTAATCGTCGATTCAAAAATTTCTTCGTCGATTAACCAACCCGAATCATAAACAATGCCTCCACGAAAGAAACCAAATGCCCAATCGAACTCAACATCATCGATTGCTCAACAAAAAAAAAAGAAAAGACTTGCTAAGATTGCTCAAGAGCAAGAACACGAAGAAGCAACGTTATCTGACGATCAACTACTCAAATATATGGCTTCTGTGAGAAGGTAAGTCATTTAAAACTACTTTGTAGGTGTTTAAATCGATCTATAGCAATGGGTTTAGGTTAGAATCGCTAAACCTAACTCAAAACAGATTGAGTTTCGAGAGTACCGGCATTGAAATTCGTATGAATACAGTGCCGGTTTTGTGTTCCGGCATTCAATCTAGGATGAATACAATGCCGGTTTCCATCCCCAGATTAACCAGAAACTGAATTTTCTTTACCGGCATTCAATCTAGGATGAATACAGTGCCGGTTTTTAGTACCGGCAGTGTTTGATAATAATTCGAGCATGCCGGTAGTGTACTTAAAACATACAGGAGAGTTTATGAATTTGTCACCAGTACCGGCATAGATTTTTGGTTTCATTACATGCCGGTTTTTAGTACCGGCATTCATTTGTAATGATTCGAGCATGCCGGTAGTGGACTTAAAACATACAGGAAAACTGTCAATAAAACTGGCATAGATTTTAGGTTGCATTTGTATGCCGGTAATTTGTACCAAGACTTGTCGATAGTCAATGTGTACTGCTGTAAACATTGTACCGTGTGGTTTAATTTAAGGTATTCAATGCCGGTACTTCAACTGAATTCAACAAGGTGAGTTGTGTTATATTCATTGCTTTCCGTGTGCTTACGATATAGGTCAAAAGCAAAGGAAGCCAACAAAAGAAAAAAATAAAGATCCTGTCACTAAGAGAAGAAGGAAGGACGTTCTTGATACTCCTCAGTCTCTGCCTCCTCGAGGGAAAGATGAAGGTCGTAAGATACGTTTGGGGGCTGGTACAAGAGGGATAATTTGGGAGAGTGGTAGTGACCGTAGTCGACTTGCAAACCGTGAGCAGGATGATCAAGATGAACCAGATGAAGAGGAAAGTCAATTAGCAAGCCAAAGCGAAGTTGGTGGCCCAAGTCAACAACCAACACAAGGCAATGGCAAGAAGGGGAAGGGCAACGTCAAAGTGAAAGTTAAGGGTTCTCACCTTCCTCACATTGATGACATGATTCCTGACCTTGAACGTGGTAGAATTTGGGGCGAAGCTCCGGAACCGAAAACACTATTTGGATACAAGCACTCGTGGGCTCGTACTATCTATCAAACCTATGTAAGCATTTTCTATCTTGTACATATGTATTGTTGTGTATTTATGTAAAATCTCTTAATTGTATTGTCTCTCCTAATTGTAGGATCATAAGAAGGCTGTGCGTGTTTGCCAAAACCAAGCCGCGGATGGTTGGGACTTGTCCGATGAATGTGAAGAGGTCCAAACAATAGTAAAGGATTCTGGTCTATATGCTTTGGTTGAAAATTATGTGAAGCCCGATTCTCATTCTTGTCAATTGCTTCGTCGAAAGGTATCATGGTGAAACCGATACCATGCACTTCCCTTTTGGGGAGATGACCTTCATCCCCGAAGATGCTCGAACATTCTAGGCTTGAATGTTATCGGCAAATCAATTGCAGAAGGAGTTGAGTCTCTAGACCTAGAATGGTCAACGTTGCACGGTCTGACTAACATGTTGTTTGGTTGGGACTACAAAACTTCCGTGGAGAGCTTTTATGAGTCCACGTCTGGTAAGACAAAGATAATCAAGTTGACGCTGCTTAAGAAGAATTTTGAAAAGACAAAGAAAAGAAGTTTGGAGGATGGATGGGACCCTAAACAAATTCGTTATAGTGCCGCTGCTTACCTGTTATACATCTTGGGCACTAGGGTATTCCCTGACACCAATGGCAACAGGGTTAGTGCGAACTACCTTCGATACTTGGATCCGTTGGAAGGTGTCTATGGATATTCTTAGGGCACCGCGATAATGGCACATTTGATGATGGAGATGAGAAGGGCCTCTAAGGCTAAAACCAACCAATTTGTCGGGAATTTCACTCTACTGCGCAGTAAATTTGTTCTTAAACTTATGTTATTATGTATATTGTTCATATGTACTCTTATCGTGAACTTAGAAACAAAACTTATTGCTTCACATTGGAATAGGTGTGGGCTTATGAACACTTCCCAACCTTGTTCAAGGCCTACCCCTCCTTGAAGATCATAGATCTTCCAGAACCCGATACGCCTCTAGCTAAGAGATACGAGTTCAACAATACTCCAAAGCCCGGTAACATAGGTCGACTGATCGATATGAGATTGGATTTGGACGCAATGAGTACCAAAGATGTTGTGTTCGACCCTTACAAGGAGGCTAGAGGAAACCGGCAGGTTTTGAGGTTTGGTAACGTTGCATTTTACCATGGGCCGTTGTTCCACCCAAAAGGATACATTATGGCTAATCCTACGCGTGTGATGCGTCAACTTGGATATAAGCAATTAGCACTTTTCCAGACGGCCTCTTTTCAATGTTTTGATCTCGACCTTTCTCGGTGTTATTCAACTCCAAATCGGTTGCATGTAGAGTATGTTCCAAAACCGGACCCAACAGATTGGAGGGATAGGGAACCACGTCGTTTGGTAGATATTAGTCAGTGGGAAAAGTTGGAGATTGCTGAAAACGGTGATGAAGTTGATGCCGAATACATGGAAGATTACATGCAATGGTCACATCCTTATGTCGTCCGCCCGGATGACGTCCAAGTTCCTCCCCAGAAAAACCCTCCAGTTCCAACTCCCGCACAGGCACCACCTACGATGACCCAACTTAATAACACCGTTGGATTGCTTGTAAGTATTGTTAATTGCTTCGTCGTTTAATATACACATAATCTTATATGTATACTAATTATGTGTTTGTTATATTAAACTAGCGGCGTCGGCTTGGCAAGTTAAAGAAGATGTTGGGTTGCAAGTACCAGGAAGGAGAGGTGTTGTCCCTTGAAGAAATGAAGGAATTCGAGGAAAAGCTTGATAGAATTGAAGAAACCGACCCTAGTGCAAAAGCTTTGTTCGGGGAAACTAAGTACAAACCGTCCCAAAAGAAGCAAAAGACCCAGTGATTTAACTCTTTAGTTGTGTTTCTTTTTTTTGGATGGTGGTTGTCACGTCTTGAACAATTCCGAACTTGTTTTCGTTTGTACCTCGTGGTTAACTCTTTAGTTGTTTGGTTTGCTTTTGCTTTAGGATACCCGGATTAAGAACATTTGATAGCAGAATCCAGTTGTTTGGTTTATGTTGAACATGTTTTGATCTCTAGTGATTCGTTTATGTTCAACATGTTTATCCTTGCAAGATTTATTTGCGACTTTTACCTAAGCATAGATAAATTAGGTTAACAAAGCCGGTTTATGTACCGGCAATGTTTAACATTTATACATCAATGCCGGTTTTAATAACCTACCTTGAAATCGTTTATAAAACCATACCGGACAAGAAGATTAAAATTTCATGTTCTGTATAGAGATATTTGATGGTACCGGCACAATAGTATTTTCTAACATCTATGCTTAGGTTTTACGATATTTTCAAATTTTCATAGTTGTCAGAAAACCGGCACTGAAAAATTGAATACTTCCATGCCGGTAGTCTGCTAGTTTTGAATAAAAATCCATTTCGAATGCTCTTTTATTTTATTCCTAATTAATCTATTACATTGGATTTGAAACTTTTAATTAAAACATGCTAAAAAACATGGCATGGATTACATTTGGTTAAAGATAATCTATTTCCATCCCTTTTCAACAATTGCGGAACCTTTGAGCCTTTCTCGAACCTCTTCGAAGACATCGTCCGGGAGGGGGTGTCAAGGATCAACTTCATTGGTTTTTCTTCTCTTTCAACATATTCCTTTCCCTTCATATAACACCCATCACACCCATCGATTGGCTTGCATTGGCCCTTGTGGTTTTCTCTTGACTCGCAATTTGAACGACTTTGTCAAACCATTGAAACTCATCGCACTTTGGGTGATTCAAACACCTTAGAAACATTCTTCCATTTTCAGCATCATCCGTTTTTGCAATCCAAAACCGGCGTGTCCCATCACAAATTTCTACACTTTAAATAAATAAAAGGACACAGTCCATGGCTAGATGAGAAGGTGACTTGCAAATTTGACACTTGCAATGATGACTCTGTAAGAGAAGATTATATTAGTCGTGGGTCATATTATTGAAGATCATATTGTTAGTAAATCTACTTACTTTGCAAATAGAGGAAGATGATGAATCCCCCATACCGTGCTTGCTTTCTTGAGAGAATGATTTTTGTAATTTGGTTGCTGGTTTGTGTAGAATTTTCCAAAGGAATGAGGGTATTATATAGAGATGAATCTCCAACGGTCTTATTTTTCAAAAAACTAGCCGTTTTTTTTTTTGAATTTATCAATTACCGGCATAGACGTTATTATAGATTGAATGCCGGTTTCATTTACCGGCGTTTCAAAGTGTTTAGAAACCATGCCGGTATTGGTTGCATATTTTTCTCAATCTCTGTTAAAAAATTTCCTAGTACCGGCATTGTAAGCTTATCATAAACCGTGCCGGCAGTGTTTGCCGGCATACTATTTCACAGTTACGACAATGCCGGTTGAGGCGATTTTCAAAAAAACTAGTCGTTGAAGTTTTTCTCTATATAAAGGGAGCTAATTCTTGGACCCAAATAGCAAAAAACTCGCGTTCTTATATATCTCCTTGAGCCTCTTAACTTTGAAACCCTAAACCCCAGAATAATTATCAATAAATAGCTTAGTATAGTACCTAATCCACCATACAACCAATGGCATCGTTTGACTCGGAGGAAGATTTAGCAATCACCCAAGCATGGTACGCTGAAACTCGTCCATCAACTATAGATAGCAGCACGCGGGATTCCATGTGGTTGAAGATTTTTAACAAATTTATTCACGATTACGGTAACCCGAAAGGAAGAACTGCTCAACAAATCGAGCAACGACACGACATCATCCTAGATGCTACGGTTGAGTATCTAAAAATGAAACACCGGATCGAGCACGCCAGCCGCAATAGATTGTCCCCTCAACAACTCGTAAGTATCTTTATGATTAGTTGGACACAATCTACTCTTTCTCAAATTTTATGTAACAAACAAAGTTTGTGTGTTGTTTTGGTAGAATGAAGCCGTGAAAACGCGATACTTACAAGAAAAGGGAGAACCATTCATGTTTGAAGCCAACGTGAACCATATTGTAACCAAAGTCACTGAGTACCACCAGTTGGGTGAATCGGAAACGGATTCTTCTTAAGAAGATTGATAGTTTAGTGTAATTTGCTTAGGTTTTTAGGGTATCCAGTTAGGTATTTCGTAAGGTTTTGTGGGTATACCTCTATGTAAGCCCTCACGAGACTATAACTCGTCCACTTGGGCCACCAAGTGGTTTAAAGGCTTGATGCACGTGCTAAGTGCATTCGTTGTTCCGTCGACAAGGATTACGTTCGAAATAAATTATAGTTCCGGCTTAGTATGTAAACATATTTCAATTGCCTAATGATTCCGGCTTAGTATGTAGTATATTAATCTATGCCGGTACCAAGTGCCGACATTTAGGTTAAGGTTATACCAATGCCAAATTGTTCAAAATTCAGTGCCCAACGGCTATTTTTTTGAACCATAAACCGGCTTTAGAGTGCCGGCGTTGATTGTAGGTCACTGGCAATGCCGGCACTAAATAGCCGTTGTGCAATCATCTATATAATGCAATGGATTCACCCATTGCACTTGATACCTCCAATGGAAAATCCATCATCAACTACCGATTCCATCATTGCCATGGAAAAAGAAAAACTCAAGAAGAACAAACTATCCACTCCGTTGGGAAATCAATTATCAACCACCAACTCAGTTTCCCTTATACTAGAAAAACTTAAAAGGAAGGGAGAAACCACCAAGTCAATTGCCGCAATGGAAGAAGAGATACTTAAGAGAAAAAGAGAAGAAGAAGAGGAAGCAAAGCTTGAACATTATCGCAAAGAAGCTAAAGAAATCCTTAAACGCCAAAAACAATCTAAGATAGAAGCGGATGTCGAGGAAGAAACCGAGTGGATTAAAAATTACTACATAGTATCCGATTTCCAGGAAGATCACCGCCCTTCGAATCTTTTTTGGGGTTTTGTTAGGACTGGTCCTTACAAGAATAACTACTTGGAAGGTAAGAAAGGCCGAATGGATTACGGTGATCTCTATGTACAAAATCGAACAATTGCACTCATAAAGTTATGTCGCAAATACAACGAATTTCTTGCAAGATACAGAGGGAATAGGTTTCAAGCTCAGGACGCATATACCAAATGGAGAAAAGAGCCTTTTAGGCATTTCGAAGCTGCTATGCTTATTGAATCTCGTTCCAAGAAATGATGTTAGTTGCAATTGGTTTGAGTTAATGTTTTTAAGTTTATTTCCTTAAGTTTATGTGGTCTATGTTATTTATTTCATCAATTTTCTTTCCTTATCCGGCATCGAAAAATAAACCAAATACTATACCGTTACCTGTGCCTCCGTTGAATTCTGCTCACCAAATACTTATTGTCAGAATACCGGCATTGAATTGTTCCATTTTTCAATGCCTGCCGGCATTATCGACGATTAAAACACAAGTTATGTGGCAGTTACAAAACTCATTCATTCCACTTATTTGACGGTTACAAACTATTTTATCCCACTTATTTGACCGTTACAAACTATTTTATCCCACTTAGTTGACGGTTACAAACTCCTTTTTTTTCTATTTAAGTGGCGGTTATAGAAAGGAAATCATTCATTCCCCATTTTTATTCAATCTCCTATTTTGTTTCATCTTCTATATCAAAGCCAATGGGTAGTCGCAAAAACCGTGAAAAACCCATACCCAATCCTGAAAAATCTGTTGATGAAGGTGGTAAATCGAAATCAAAAGCGCAAGAACTGCCTGAAGAGTCTGATGGTGAGGCGAGAATAACAAATTTGCTTAGGTAAGTGATGTATATGTTGAATTGAAGTTTTTAATTTTAGGGTTTATCCCATAGTAGAAAACACAAAGTGAAATCATGTTGTTTAGTCTTTATACTACACTAAAAGTAATTTTTAAAATTGGAATTTTAAAAATTGTTCCATGTTTGATTGGCGGTAGAATACAATTTGAAAATCATGCCGAATATATGTCATGAATCCAGATTTTATTGCATGCCTTTACCGGCATACATATTTAATTGAATACCATGCCGGTTTTATGTACCGACTTTGTATATTTCATCAATACTATGCCGTTTTCATTAGCCTATTTTGTTAAAATCTCTGTACTAAAATCCCACAGTACCGGCATTTAAACTTTCTATATAACAATGCCGGTTCTCAATGCCGGCAGTGTCGATATGTTAACTTACTATGCCGTTTTTTTGTTGCAAAAAATGTTCATTCTCCGTCTAAAATTCAAAGACAACCGGCATGGTATTTTAATTGATTAGAATGCCGGCACCTTTGCCGACACATATGTTAAGTTCGATTTCTATGCCGGTTGTCATTATATAACTCAGTTTGCATATTGGAATATAGGTCTAAAGCAGAAAAAGAACAAAGGAAAAGGCAAAGTTGTTTTAGAAGCAAAAGTAAGTCTTCTCGACGTAGCCGTCCCGATCCTGGCTCTTGCTAAGGTCACAATTCGGGATCAACCTATAAGCTACCCAACCAGCAGTGATGATGATGATGAGTGGGAAACATATCCTGTACCCGAACGAGCAGGTGGCTCATCCTCACAAGCAGGTGGCTTAGGACATACCGATGTCGGAGTTGAAGCCCCTAAGGATAATGAAAAGGCACCCCGACCCACTTTCCCGATAAGTATGACATGATTCCAGGACCGCGATGATGGCAAACATTGGGGTGAACCGATAAACCCGCAACTCTTATTTGCCTACAAACACTCTTGGGCTCACGGATATATCAAACTTATGTAAAACGTTTGCATCTTGTTATTATATTATTTATCTGTGATCAAGTGAATGTAATTTACTTCGGTGTGTTTTTATAAGACCACAAGAACGCCTTCCGTGTTAGCCGCCATCAACAATCGGATGTATGGCCTTTGAAGCTTGAGTGTGACGCCGTTAAAGTTGTAGTCAAAGCATCTGGGTTGTATCCCGCGATAAAAAATTATGTGTCCACTGATACCGTCACGGCAAACTGCTTTTTGGAGAAGTTTTTTGGTGAAACTGATACCATGCATTTTCCTTTTGGCGAGATGACCATCATCCCTGAAGATGTCCAAAGGATAATAGGTCTTGAGGTTCTTGGGAAACCCGTTAAGGTAGGAGATGACTCTAAGGACTTGGAATGGGACAAGATCTATGAACTGACTAAAAAGTTGTTTGGATGGGACAAGGAAACCACTTTGGAAAATATGTACAAGACTAGGCGTTCCCAGACAAAGACTATCACATTCGTCAAACTCGTTGAATTGTTTGGGAACACGAAGAACAAGGAATTGAATCCCGAACAAGTCCAGCAAACTGCCGCGGCTTATATGTTGTTCATCTTGGGCACAACTATATTCCCTGACGCCAATGGTAATAGGGTGCATATGAACAACCTACAATACTTGGATCCTTTGGAAAAGGTTCATGAGTATTCATGGGGCACTGTGCTTTCTTGGCACATTTTTTGGCAGAAATGCGTCGAGCATCTAAGGCGAACGCCCGTCAATTTAATGGGAATTTCACTGTACTCCAGGTTTAGTCAACTACTTATTTTTTTGATTGTTGTGATTAAATTTGTTAGTTTCCAATTATTAATTTTCTTATACATTTCATTGGAACGATCTTTCATTGGCGTAGGTGTGGGCTTATGAACACTTCACAAAATTGTTCACACGGTATAAAGGATTGAAGATTTTCACCGAATATCAAGAGAATAGGCCTCTAGGTCAGAAATACTACTTCGACAATACCCCAAGGCCCAATAACAAAAAAACGGTTATTAGCAATGAGATTGGCTTTGGACTCGGTGGATGTCCAAGATGTAGTGTTTGATCCATATAGGAATGCCAGAGGAGTTCACTTTCAACGGCGTGACAATGTTTCATTTTACAACGGACCGTTATTTCATCCAAAAGGATTTGTTATGCACAACCCTCGCCGTGTAATGCGCCAACTTGGGTACAAGCGAAAAGATCTCACGGATACATCTTATCGAAATTCTCTCATGACTTTCCTCAATGCCAATCAAGTGAGAACCATACTCTCGTGGTTTACGACCCAAAACCTATTCTTGCACATTGGAGTGAAAGGGAAGAAAAAGGACTTGTGTTGGATAGGGATGATTGGGAATTGGCTGAGAACGGTTATGAGAGTGAACCAGCCTTCCTAAGAGGCCATCGGAAGTTCACGCATCCTTATGTTATACGCCCGGATATAGTAGTTGTTCCTCCACCACCATCACATGCCTCCACAACTCCGGAAACTGAACCCGCACTTGTACACTCGTTACGTTGTTGGTACGTACGTCTTGTTCATTGCCATTCTTTTAATCTATGTCTATGAACTTATACAATCGAACATACTAAGTACATGTTTAAAATTTCCTTAACATCGTCGGTGATTGGAAATTTGTCAAAGTTCTTTAAGAAAAAGAACAAGAAAGGAGAGGTGCTTGACCCGAAAAGAAATGGAGAACGTCGAGCAAAAGATGGACAAAATTGAAGATCCGAAGGCAAAAGACTTGTGGGGCGAAAGGAAGAAGAGGGTACACAAGAAGCCAAGAACCGAGTGATCGTGTGTTTATTCTATAGTATTAGTTTGGTTTGAACAATCTAGTGTTGGTTTATGTTTGTTTGTGAGTCTTGAACAATGTGTTTGCTTGTGTGTCTTCCTAAACTCTTTGCTTGACTTGGTTTATGTTTGATTTGTTTTCGGTTTGGAACCACAAAACTTAGGAGTTTGTTCTTGTATACAATCTAGTATTTTTATTATATTTATTATGTTGATAAATTTGTGTCAAATTACCTCTTTTACGAGTTTGATTGATTGTGCCCAGATCAAAATTTCTAAGTTTTTCTTGATAACCTGCATGCTCGAGAACAAGCCCATGCTTAGGTTCTTTAAATGACAGAGTTCCGGTATTTATTTGTGTTTGGATACTATGCCGGTTTCTGTAATCTCCATGATAAATATGATTTTGACAGAAAACCGGCACATTAATGAGGTTAATGTCAATGCCGGAAATGTCACTGATTTCTCTGGAAGTTTTTTCCTCATATCCGGCATGGGTTCAAACAAGATTCTACGCCGGTACACAAGTTCCGGAGTAGCCAATATAAAACACAACTATGCCGGCATGGGCATCAAAATATGATTTAATGTTTACAATTCACACTTCCAAAAAAAAAAAGAAAATGTTGCGTACTAGTGAACCACATACATCAAAATTACTCATCGTCGCTTCCACACGTATGAAGTTGCATCTTCTCCTCTTGGAGAGGTTTTTTTGATAAGGCCAACGCATCCCAAAATTGGTGATTCTCCTCATACAATGCCATCCATCCCTTCCAGATATTGGGATCTAGAGCCTTGTTTTTAATCATCCCACAAACATGTGGCAATGGACAATTTTCTTTGAGTTTTAGAATAACGAAATGATTACCGTTCACGAACGCCAAAACAACTCTTCTCTTCTTAAGGGATCCTTCGCATTTTTGCCACTTTGGGGTAAATGTTACTTCTACGGTGGGGGTAAAATAATGAACAACACATCTAAATGTATCCGCCACTCAGATGCCCACAAAGCGGCATTCTCATCCAATATTCAGAAGGAAGAAAGTTCATCTGTTGTTCGGGCCCCAATACTTGAGCATGCATATCATCAAACCCCTCGCCTACACCAACCAATTGCTCATAAAAGCTCCTTTTGTTCACAAGTTGTTCGGCCATCCTCATTCTAGCATATTGGCATGGTGTCATACCTCTACTAACCGCCGTGTCAAAGATTCCTAATTGTTCGATCCACAGATGATAGCCACAATTTCCATCTCCGTCGACATCATCCGTATATAAAATATACTCGCGAATAACCTCAGGAAGTTGGTCTATGTAAGACTGTATCTTGGTATGATAACTTCTAATTGTCCTACCTGTTCTGGGATCCTTATACATCTTCATATTACCCTTTTGTAACAATAATATATCCAAACCATCCTCTGCAATCTCTACACTTGCAATGTCTTCGATATGTGATGGGAGTCCGTACTTCCTTGGCCTACCCCTTCCCCTTCGAACTAAAACTACGTCAACTTTGCTATCACTTTGGTTTGTCACCACCTTAGCCTCGTCACCTTGTTGTTCTTTGACACTTGATGTTGATACCTTTGGCGGCCTACCCCTCTTCTTTGGAACCTCCGCTAGATCGACGATGGGTATGGCTTCGGAATGCTCACATTGTTGTTCTTTGACACTTGATGTTGATACCTTTGGCGGCCTACCCCTCTTCTTTGGAACCTCCGCTAGATCGACTATGGGTATGGCTTCGGAATGCTCACATTGTTGTTCTTTGACACTTGATGTTGATACCTTTGGCGGCCTACCCCTCTTCTTTGGAACCTCCGCTAGATCGACTATGGGTATGGCTTCGGAATGCTCACATTGTTGTTCTTTGACACTTGATGTTGATACCTTTGGCGGCCTACCCCTCTTCTTTGGAACCTCCTCTAGATCGACTATGGGTATGGCTTCTAATGCTCACATTGTTGTTCTTTGACACTTGATGTTGATACCTTTGGCGGCCTACCCCTCTTCTTTGGAACCTCCGCTAGATCGACTATGGGTATGGCTTTGGAATGCTCACATTGTTGTTCTTTGACACTTGATGTTGATACCTTTGGCGGCCTACCCCTCTTCTTTGGAACCTCCGATGAGTTGGCTTTTGGTGTGGATACGGATTCCTGCATTTGTTGTTGACTTAGCGGTTCCTTCATCGGCCTACCTCTTTTGTTTGGAACCTGCGCTTCCACGAACCTTTGTTCCGAAATCTCACATGCGGTTAGATCTCGTTTCTTACTTGCCGCGAGTTCTTCTTCACGTTGAGTCATTTCTTTCAATTCTACCCTTTGTTTTTTCCTTTTTGTTTTAGTTTGTGGTCTTCCGGTTGGATCTCCCTTTCTTGGCTCTTCGCTTTGTGCGATCCATGGACGAGTAATTAGCCTTAGTTGGCTCAACAAGACTTGTCGGCTTACCGAGGTGCCACGTGAGTAAGCTTCGAAGAATTCCTTTGCTTCGTTCGTATCCCATGGAGATTGCCCGGATCTCCCGAAGGGGAGGGTCGAAAGATAGTTGCTTCCAAAACGGATCAATAACCTCAATAGGTATCAATTCTTCATACTTCACAAGCATATGACGACATGGAAGCCCCAATGAAGACATGTCGGGACAAATACACACATCACCCGGTTTTCCGTAATTTTTCTCATATTCCATTTGTCTCATCATATGTTTTATTGCCCAATGAGAGACGTTGAATTCTATTCCTTGGAGAAAGTTACCATAACGAAGAAATGGAGTCATCCTTTCCATTGAGCTTTTCTCAAAAGCCTCCTTAATCCTATTGATATCTTGCTTAAAGTATTGCTCCATTGCCTCGGTGACCGTAACCACATTGCCTTGACCGGACTGGATGAGATCTTTAAATCTCCCATGAGCGGCCTCAGCTGCACTAGTTGCTTCCGTCTTGAAGTGTCTATACCGGTTTGTCCATGCACGTACAAATTTTTCCTTGAACTTATCCAACCATTGAGTCCGAAAATACCAGACGGCGGTCGGATAAACTTCGTTCCAATTGGAAATAAACTTCTCCAATCTCTTTTCGTACATAACCTCGGTAAGAGACCAATAAACTTTCTCCCAATCTCTTAGAAATTCCAACCACTTTTTATGATTTTCCGCATGTTCTTTGTCCACTCGCTCCTTTATCTTGCCTCTCTCATCTTCTTCTTCTTCGGGGGATAGTTTGTTCTTTCGAACATCTTCCTCTAGTTTTACCATCATTCTCTTCTTAATATCCGCCTTTGCGGGTTCAAACAAGGCATGGCAAGTTTTTATCACATTATTACGTATATGATATGTACATAGGAAATTTTGTGCGTCCGGGAAGACGTCGGATATTGCTTTCATTAATGCGGCTTCGTTATCAGTTACGATGACCCTCGGAAGTTGATTTTCCCGGAAGAACAACTTCAATTGTCGTAATGCCCAATGATAATTATGGTCCCTCTCGTTTTCCATTAAACACCAAGCCAATGTGAATGTTACCTTGTCCGAGGTTTGCCCCACGATGTTGAACAACGGCATATTGTATTTGTTTGTCTTGTAGGTGCAATCCATCAAAAGAACACCACAACATGTATTTTCCAACTGTGAAAGCAAAGGATGCGAAATGAATATTTGAAGGGGCTTCTCGTCCGGTCCTCTTTTAATGATACGCGTGTAGTTGTGATCCCAAACTATCTTCTCAAATTCTTGCATAACGCTCCTCCCTTCCCATTCCACCCTTCTAATAGTTGCTTGTGCGGCATAAATTTTACGTAGAGAAGACACGTTAGTCTCGTCCTTTTCCTTGAAGCCTCTGAGAATTTGTCTCGGTTTGATAAGTGCTTTGGTCAATCTCTTTACATCCTCGAACTCGTCAGGTTTTAGCTTCGCAACTAAGGAGTGACCAACAAAATCTTTCGGATCCCGATGGTTATGACAGCCACACAAAACCTCACAATCCCAATTGTTCATGTCATTTAAACGGAATACAAGCTTAAAAGGGCAATCATTCTTCCTCGTACGAGTCTTGTATACCCTATTAGTCTTCTTTGGATATACATAATCCTTTCTCTTGTGGCTATTCTTCTCCTTGTATTTCCCACTTCTCTCGCAAGCCATCTCAAAACGCCTCTTCGAACCTTCGGTATTCCTCACCAACACACACATGTTCTTAAGAGCCGTCTCTTTAGCCCAAGCGATTGCTTCCTTTCGATCTGTTATTCCCTACATAAGAACAATTTCGCATTCATTAGAAGGTTCATTACTAGCAATCCATTAGTAATGTTCAAGATACTAGGTGAAAAGTATTATTTGGTCACATACCGGAGGGATTTTATAGTATTCCGACGTATCCCGATAAAGCGGCTTTGCATTTGTTGGATCAATATATGTCACCACCTAAGGATCGAATTGAAAATTAGTTCCAAACAACATTAAAACACTATGCCGGAAACCCGTACCGGCATCCTCGACCATTGTTCCGGCATAGTCTAAGTTAACCAAAACGGAAGACCAAATTTGAAACCTATTCCGGCATATGTGTTTCATAAGAAAATAACGCCGGAAGCAAGGATGCCGGCATTATCGTAACCTATTGTTCCAAGCCGGTACTAAATTCCGGCATTGCAAATAATTGATATTGAATGCCGGAATTTAGCTTTGGAAAAAATTAATTCCTGCATGTTTTTTTGTAGGTGCCGGCATTGTAATGTTGTAACTGAACAACGCCGGTTTTGTTGCCGGCATTATCGATATTGATGGTACCATGCCGGTACCCTGTTCCGGCGTTGATGTTTATTAAGTTGCAATGCCGGTTTTTGGTTTGGGATGGAATTGTTTCCTGTATGTTTTTCATTCAGTACCGGCATGGTAGACGATCAATGAAACCATGCCGGTTGAATATTCCGTAGTATATTCCTTGTTAGGTAAAAAGGTTAACTATGTACCGGCATAGTTTTTGGTAGAATTTTATGCCGGTTTATAATTCAAATTGGGGATATCGGTTTCTCGGCATGGTCGTAGTATGAATACAATGCCGGTACCGTGACTACTACGGCATGGTATTCATACAACTACCATGCCGGCATCGAGGTTTTTCGGTTGAAAAAATGGCGGGTTTAAAGAAAAAAATTCAATTTTTCCTCATCTTAGC
This sequence comes from Papaver armeniacum, assembly GCA_023531295.1. Classification (NCBI taxonomy): domain Eukaryota; kingdom Viridiplantae; phylum Streptophyta; class Magnoliopsida; order Ranunculales; family Papaveraceae; genus Papaver; species Papaver armeniacum. The sequence goes on along the minus strand of JAJJWW010001426.1, from coordinate 279,220 downwards.
AACTTTACTGTGTGTTGGGGATGCTAGTATGTTGTGCAAGTTTACTTTCTTGTGTTGGTTCTTCAAGAAACTCTCCATACTCGTCAAAATCATCATTTAAGGGTGTTGGCTCAACAAAGAGTTGCAATTGTGAGTTGTTGTCGTTAGTCAAGATTCAAGATATGCTCCTTGTTGTAGTTGAGCTAAAGATTCTGCAGCAATCCTCTCTTCACAATCATCCTCCATTTTCCCCCAAAAAAAGTTCCTCCAAAAAATATTTTTTCTCTCCTTCTACTCCCACCTCACTCACCCAAAATCAAATAAAACACACACTAATCATTTATAAAAAATCTTATGATTTTATTAATTATTATTAATCACTAATCCTGATTAGTGAGGGGTAGATTAGGATTTAAAAAAAATACTTAGATAAGGGGTGACCCCGAATTGATATATGGATCCAGTTTTTGTCCTTTTCTTGTATCCCCCAATTCCTTTTTATATCCCCCAATTTCGCGTTCTTTTTTAGTCCCAGTTCGGTTAGTTGCAAAAAACATTTCCCAACCGAACAATAGTTCGGTTAGTTTCAAAAAACATTTCCCAACCGAACCTTAGTTCGGTTACGTCGAAAAAAACATTTCCCAACCGAACAATAGTTCGCTAGGAAAATAAAATCATGGTCCCAAAAAAACCATGGTCTCCAAAAAATGATTCCAAAAAATGGTTCATTCAAAAGCGACTAATTGAGCCCAATTGAGTGCTAGGCTAGTGTTGCGAGCCCATTGTTTTGTGCCGAAGATAATGATTAAACGGTTTATCACATGGAACATAGAAGAGTAGAAAAATGATGTTTTTTTTTTATGTTGAGCCACACTATAGGCGCTACTACGAACATGATGGTTGGGTTGGTCTTCTTGGATACGAGATTAGGCGGATAACCGGAGGTAGTCCTAATGTTCTGGATGAACACCAAAATGCGTGCGAGCAGTGATAACTGTGTAGATGTAAAGGTTTCCAATAGCTCACTTGTTCTCCCATATTCAGGTACAACGTGCCTCTGGTATATATGTCAATTTCTCGTGCTGGCAGTGGCATGTTAAGTTTGTCAAGAGGGGGGTGACAGTTTACTCTTTTGCAAGTGAATAATTTTCAAGGAATAAGAATTGCGGCAGCTAGTAGTAAAGGACTGATTTGTGCCGATTCTACACCGATATGATATGCGCCCAGACAGTGTTTACACACTTTGCGTAATTTTCACCTGCTAGAATCCCGACCACAATTAACTGTTGCTAGTCAACCTTTCCCTGGGAGTTGCTTTGAACGGATTTACCCTCGCATGTGATTCTCATGCTTGGAAGAGCACATTTATAGATCTAAAATCACATGCTACTTATAATAGATCTAAAATCACATGCTACAAAGTACAAACGCCAAATATGGATTTCAATTCTCGGCGGGTCAAAGTTAAAAGCGTAAAATGAACTCATAAGACTCATAGATTTCAGTACTCACATCAACCCATTTTATATGCGGATGATAACTAGCTAACAAATCCGCAGCCCTATTAATCTCCCTATAAACATGAGAAATCTTTAAAAGATGCCAAGGAGGGTTACTATCTTTTTACACCAGCAAAGTAAATATATAACCATAGATTTAATAGCCAAATGAACTCTTTCAATTTCTCTAACCTTCGCCAGATTCAAACCTAACTCCACACCTTGAAGCTCATGAGCATTCACAGTAATAAGAGGGCCTCCAACCTTAGTAGCCGGTTATTCCTCAAAATCACCCCCAACCTCCAGAATGATTCTTCCTTGAGCCATCAAAATTAATCATGGTCACGTCAGGTTCAGGGAAAAGCCAAGTACAACTGATTTTGACTTGAGAGAAAGAAAAAACACGGCCAATTCTTAACCTCTCAATAAAATCTCTCGTATAAGAGCAATCTGCTACACACCCTTTAAAAGAGAGAGCTTTTATCCTGACATCATCTAGAATAGTAAAACCCACTTGATCCATTATAGAATTTACAAGTAAAGGTTCTACTATTCCTTTATTTCCAAACATGACACATATAGCTGTTTAGGATAAGCTTCTTGATTCTAGATACAAAACCTTGACCAGCAAAGTTAGTCACATACCATTGGATCTCTTCCTCCCAACTACTGCAAGAATCTCTTATATAGCCCATTTTTAGAAGAAGACCCATCCATATACCAGCAAAAAAAAGAACGAGAATATAACAGGTGAGCTTCAGACTTAGAGCCACTATCATAGAGAACACAACTAGAATCAAGAATCACTCCCCACTTAACCATCTTCTCGTTAGTCTTCAGCCTCCCATACAACCCCGTCCAGACAATAATAGTGTGTCTAGGAATGTGTCCTGTGAACCAGACCAAACTATGCCACTGATCTTTATCATTCTCGACAGCTAAAGTCTCATAAGCGTCTTCCATATTATATTCCCTAGCTTGATTATCCTTCTACACCACCAGATCAGTTTCAGAAGGAGCACAATCAACCACCTGAACATGACCAACAATTTGAATCAAACTATCATCCATAAAATCATGAAAGGCCTAACCATTATCATCCAAAAAATCAGACACATTATAATCATCCCTTGGACATATTTTCTCAATAAAATCAGCATCAACCCAATCGGATAACCTCCCAATAGGATGCCACAAGTCAGTCAGAAATTTAGTATCCCTTCCATCATCAAAAATGTGCATAAGAAAATCATTTGCAACACTTCGCTGCTCCAAAATTCTTCACCAACACCATGGTGCATCTTGAGGAACATTGAGAGACAAAAAATCCATATTCTTAATAAGATTTTGATGTACCCACTCAGTACATATGGTGGAATTCCCATTAATCAGGTCCCAAACATGCCTCAAGATAGCTGCATTGTTTGTAAGATCCAAACTTCTAACTCCTAAACCCCCTTCCTCAACATGCCTACAAACCACCTCTCACCTTATAGGATGAAATTTCTCGTCCAAGTCGGCACCAGACCAAAGAAACCCTTTTACACAGAGTATTCAATTCCTTAATTGCTCTTTTAGGAAGAACAAAACACGATATCCAAAAAATATCCACTTAAAACAAATTTAACTAGTGACCGTTGTCACGGTGGGATGGCCGACCGAAGAAGAATCAAGATGGGGTTTGTCGGCGACTACTTTCGTCCGTTTAAGAAAAGGTGATACTTTCACTCCGTTTCGGAAAAAGTGATACTTTCGTCTGTTTGGGAAAAGTGATACTTTCTCCCGTTTAGGAAAAAGTGATACTTTTCGCGCGTTTCGTAAAAGTGATACTTTTCCAAACGGCTAAAGTATCATTTTTCCGAAACGGGGCGAAAGTATCACTTTTCCCCGAAACGGAGCGAAAGTATCACTTTTCCCAAACGAGCGAAAGTATCACTTTTCCTAAACGACATGTGAAAGTATCACTTTTTCTAAAACGGAAAATTAGTCGATCCATAAACCAAAATATGGTTGCATGATGTGTTATGCATCCTTTGTGGTGGTTTGCATAATGATATGCATTCAATTTTCGAGAATTATACCTAAAATGAAAGTATCATTTTTCTTGAAACGAAGGGAGTACATCGTTTTATTATTTACAACGGAAAATTAGTTAGATGCATAAACCAAAATTTTGCTACATAAAGTATTATGTATCCTTTGTGGTGGTTTACATGATGGATATATATTTAATTTTCTAAAATTGTGCCTAAAATGATAAAATACCTCCGGATTTTTCGTAAAAACTCTAAATTTGATATTGTTGTTTGTACTCGTTGCGTAGAGTTTTTTATAACCTTTCCAACGAGATAAAATTTGTAAAATTCCAAGGCACGGATTTTTAGATATGTTATATTAAAGTTTGCTTTCCAATTATACCCCTGAAAAGATTGGATACATAAAGAGTCATAGTAATTGGACTAAAAGGGAGGGACATTTTTGGTTTTTCAGCATGGACCATTCTCAATCTTTTTATGGTAATTGATCATAAAGGTCCTCCCTCGCTTCGCTCGGTCGGCCCAATTAACATTAATCTCCGTGACTTTTATTTTTAAGACTTGGCCCTCTTGGAAACACCAGAAAGTAAAGGTAATAATCTTGATAAGACAGCCTAGTTGACAGAAGAGGAATACCCAAATAACGAACCGGAAGCTCACCCATACTACAACCCAAACATTGAACAATTTGACTCAAAACAACAGGAGGCACATAAGAGGAAAAAAGAGTCGTAATGGCATCCTCAACGAATTCTAACCCCTAAGGCCCTAGCAACATGCATCTAGGATCGGCCCAGGGCAGGGCCACCAGGGCCTTTTCTTGCCATGTCTCCCCTTTATATACCTTTGTTCAGTATGTTTAATTAAGCCTCAAATATTTTTCGGCTTAGTTTTTCGGCTTAATAAAATATACTTGATAAATGTCTTAATGTTACTCTAGTGCGTTTTGGACATTAACAAACTTACGAGTAAATTTATATCCCAACATATTTTTTTCTCTTCTAGCCAGTTACGAACAAAGAAGTTAAGAATAATGGTGATGATAGGCATCAAGTATCATGCATCACTTTCGTGAGAAAAATAACATCGACAAAAATTATTATCTAGGCCGGTTTCGAACAAAGAGCATAATTTAAGTGATATGACTCACATAAGAATTAATTCTTCCCTAGCCATGTATGGACATAAAGATTAAAGTTTCAATTTTATTCCCTGCCAGTTACAGATCGAGAGAGATAAGGCGTTGACTAAGACCATCTTATGGAATCCCAACAATATATTCACAAAGTATAATTGTGGAAAAATCAATATTGCGATCTCAAAGTAGTTTACTCCTCCTTCAGCCAGTTATGTACAAAAAGAGTAAATGGCTTAACCTATGAGAACATATGACATACCCATTTTAATCACTAGAAATATGATAGCAATCACAAAATAACCAATGCACAAGAATAATCGATAAATATTATGTATTGCAATCATCATTAAAATAAAATTGAACTTCAATAATTGATACATGATAAATCTGATGAAGTAGTTAATGTAATGGAAAAACATTAATAATCTACTTCAAAAGCTAGTTTTTCCTCCTTAAAACAATAAAAATAATTCCTTACAAGGAGTAAACTAGAAATAACGGAAAGAGGTTCTTCACAAAGTCAGATGACATATAAATATTTATACTTTGCTTTTTCATGTTTATAGGCGAAGTAACATGATATGGTGAATGAATATTGATAAAACTCAATAACATCATCAGTATCAACAATTTATTCTTTCGATTTTCTCTTTTCTTCCTTACTTTGTGAAATTGATGATACAGAGTACATATCTTATGAAGTTTCAGGATATAGTCTTGCACACACACACACACACACACTTATTTGTATGATGTTAAAGCATTGTTCAGTTGAACCCACCGAGCGTTGGTATATCAAGTTTGGTTGTCATATTTTAGCTCCAAAACTCAAAGCTGCGTGATTAGATTACTAGAGGCAACTTCGTTAGGTTAGACTATGAATATTAGAAAATGTTGAGACAAGCTCGAGTTACTCTGAAGAAACTGAAGACATATCGGCATCAACGTACACATCATCCTTCTATTCGAGGTTAATAATACATACTTGACTTGTTTCCATTTCTATCTACGTTTCTTTCAAGTTGTTTGGATTGAAAATATAACATACGAAGTATATTGACATATCTCTAGTATTGATTACTTGATCATTATAGTATGATCAAAGTGTCAGGGAAGTATATATTAGTAGTTTCATGTAATTTTGGTATATTGGATTACAAAGTATAATATTTATATTTTGAACTTCGTAAAATCAACATAACATTATTCGGTAATTCGTTAGTAGTTTAGCATATTGAACTTCGGGTTGATTGCATACCTTGAAAAATATGTTTAGCTACATGAGTTTAAGGAAGTAGATTTGCGAAACTTGTTCTGTAGTTGAAATAAATCAAAGGATCTATTCTAGGACCGATCCATGAAACATGGATCCATACTAAGACAGTCCCATGGATCTATATCGTCGAATGATCCCTACCTGGGTATCCATTGCAGGACCGATCCCTATTGAGTTAACCAATTAAAAACATATTTCTAAATTATGTATTACTTGGGTTGCATAGATATCAAAATATGGGTTAGCCAACATGGAAAGTTCATTAATGTCGATATAATATTTTGAAACATGCTAAACTTTTATTACTTAATGTCCAAGTTTTTTCCTTGATACTCAATGTGAGATCCCAAACCAAAATATTCCACAATATATTATTTGATATTTGAAATTTATATGTCTTTATTTTCCCAGTAACTAATTGTTTATGGGTAAAAATCGTTTCTGCCGATTTCGGTAAATTCGGTAGGTGAATGAGAAACTGGTTCAAACCCTAAAAAAAAATGTGCTGCACGTGAGCACTTTATAGATTCGAGAGATCAATCTCATAAGTCCGGCCTAAACCAAGAAATGGCCGTTCCAGACTTGCTTCGGTCACAAAGTGGAAGAGAAGGGTTGATTTGGGAGGGAAGCCAAGAAAGGTGTTGAGACCAGAATAGTTCTGGGAGAGTAGTATCTCGACTTGTATCAGAAAGTGGAAGCTTCGGAAGCTTGCAAGAGATGAAAGCTTTTAGAGAGCTTGCAAAGTTGCCTTTTCTGAGAGTGTAGTATTTTTTCCCGACCGAGACTTGTTGTCCGGGTGGAAATAGGTAAGCCCTATTTATACAAGTCGAGATTGAAACGTTACTGGTCTCATGAAGGAAGAGAGTAAAGGGTGAAATAATGGGAGGAGGTGGTAACCGCATGGTGTTAATGGGTGAAAACGTTTTCACCATTATTTCCTCATTTATTTGACCGCTTTATTCCTTTTCACGCTTTCTTAATGTGAGCGTAGTATACGCCGTAAGTCGTGACCGCCAAACCAAAACCCCGGAAAGCATCCCCAGTTTGTGTTGATATCTCGAGTATTGGTTGCACCTTGAGTGCAAGTGGCGCGCTAGTGGCGCGTGTGGCATGTGCCATTGGCATGTGCGGAATGCCCTTGTTGCGGGTTGTACTGAGCGCAAGTGGCAATGCCGAGCCGCTAGTGGCGTGCGTGGCATGTGCGGAATGCCTTGGTGGTAGGTTGTACGTTGAGTGTAAGTGGCAATGCCGGAGTTGCTAGTGGCGTGTGTGGCATGTGCCAATGGCATGTGCGGAATGCCTTGGTGGTAGGTTGCATGGTTTGCAAGTTAGGCTACCGAGCGTGTGTGTTTGGCATGTGCCAATGGCATGTGCGGAATGCCTTGGTGGTAGGTTGCACGGTTTGCAAGTTAGGCTACCAAATGTGTGTTTGGCATGTGCCAATGGCATGTGTGGAATGCCTTGGTGGTAGGTTGCACGGTTTGCAAGTTAGGCTACCAGCGTGTGTGTTTGGCATGTGCCAATGGCATGTGCGAATGCCTTGGTGGTAGGTTGCACGGTTTGCAAGTTAGGCTACCCGCGGGTGTGTTTGGCATGTGCGGAATGCCTTGGTGGTAGGTTGCACGATTTGCAAGTTAGGCTACCAAATAAGTGTGTTTGGCATGTGCCAATGGCATGCGTGGGTCCGTTAGGGCCGTGGCCTTGGTAGGAAAAGCTACAAGCGAGCATGTTGGCATGTGCCAATGGCATGCGTGGCCGTTAGGGCCGTGGCCTTGGTAGGAAAATCTACCAGCGAGCATGTTGGCTTGTGCCAATGGCATGCGTGGCCGTTAGGGCCGTGGCTTTGGTGAGAAAAGCTACCAGCGAGCATGTTGGCATGTGCCAATGGCATGCGTGGCCGTTAGGGCCGTGGCCTTGGTAGGAAAAGCTACCAACAGCATGTTGGCATGTTCCAATGACATGCGTGGCCGTTAGGGCCGTGGCCTTGGTAGGAAAAGCTACCAAATGAGCATGTTGGCATGTGCCAATGGCATGCGTGGCCGTTAGGGCCGTGGCCTTGGTAGGAAAAGCTACCAAATGAGCATGTTGGCATGTGCCAATGGCATGCGTGGCGTTAGGGCCGTGGCCTTGGTAGGAAAAGCTACCAGCCGAGCATGTTGGCATGTGCCAATGGCATGCGTGGCCGTTAGGGCGTGGCCTTGGTAGGAAAAGCTACCAGCGAGCATGTTGGCATGTGCCAATGGCATGCGTGGCCGTTAGGGCCGTGGCCTTGGTAGGTGATGAGTGCCAAATAATGCATATTTATACACCTTTTTATTGGCATTTTACTCATCTTTTGCGCTTATAAATCAGATATTATCCCGATTCTCGTATTTTCTTTGTTTTCAAGAATAAATATTTGTATTAATTAATTTTGTGTTTTTAGGTAATAAATAAAGCTCGGAGAAGCCGAGGAGCCCAAAGAGCGGAAGAATTGAGTCAAGCATCTATGGAGCAGAAGCCAAAGTCCGCGCGCAGCAATTTTGCAACCCAACAAGTAGCAACTCATCCACAAGACATGGGCTTGAGCTAGACCCGACCCGCGACCCGGATCCGAACCCGTCCATCCCGAGCCGTTGAGATCTCGCCCCGGATGCATCATACGGTCGCTCCATCGCTCACATCTATTTCTCGATGCTCCGCTCAACACCAAATCAACTCAATACATCCTCAATCGTTCGGATCTTCTCCAAATAAATCCAATGCTCGCTTCACCGGCGCATCGATCATCGCTGTCCCCGCCTCACAATGATGTTACCAACACCCTATACCCTAATAGAACAAGCCTATTCTCTTCCTCAATTTCTCTTTCTTCTCCTCTGCTCTCTCCCGTCTCCATCACAGAGCAGAGCTCTGCTCCTCCACCGTCTTCACCCATACCACCACCAGAGCCACCTTCGCCACCAACTCCATCATCTCCTGAAACCCCGACATCCGCACCCTCTCTAGCTTCACTTATCTCTCGCCTAGCCTCTCTCGAAACCCTAGAGGCTATGTAAGAGATAATTGAGGCTAGGGTTTCTCTTACATCAAATCAAGAGCAAGGGAGTCTCAGAACCGCAGGAGTAGAGCCAACAACAAATTCAGAGTATGGGTTAGAGTTTGTTCGAATTATTTTGCATTTAATTTTTATTTTAAATGAATTAGGGTTTGGTATTTGGGGATTTTCTTGCATGTATAAATAGCAGTGATGGGTGTTGATAGAAAGCATGCCTGGCTATCCAAAGGCCAATTAGGATTTAATTTGTTTAATTTGTAGTTTAATTGTTCATATCATGTTTTAATTTAGTTAGTTAGGGTTTCAATGAAACCCTAATTCAATGTTGTGTTTAAACTCGTTGAAGTTTTCTTGAGTGCTTAATGTATCGGATAACTTCAATTCTAATACCCAAAACTTTACTCTCACAATGGATACTTTAAATTATAGATCCATTGTAGTTAGACTACAACCGTGTTGTGGTATTGCACTCAAGCCTTAGAATTAGATGCTAATTCCCTTGACTTGGTTGTGCTTAATTAGACAACCAGTGCTCCGGTTAGTTCCGTAGCTGAACATTGAAGTATCACTAGGAGAAACTCCTAAGATAGGTGGTGGAATTGACAAACTACCCTTGTCGCCATAGGAACAAGAAGCTTCCAATTAGTTGACACATAACATGAGTTAGTGGTGAAATTGATAATCCCAAAGACCCATTTATTTGCAATATTTGTATTTCATTTATTTTTCACCATCATAACATTCAATCAGCCGTATCGGCAAAACCATAATTGTATTATCTTCACCGGAATTCAGTTTAGCATAGCCGTAGATCAATCGTAGCACCACAAGTCTCTCGTAGTTCGACCCGTGCTTGCCGCGTCTCCGATAGACGCCGTGCACTTGCGGTTATCACTGTAGGTCATAATATAAACATCTTCGAAGGCCTACCAAGTTTTTGGCGCCGTTGCCCGGGACTTGGCGCGTGCCCTGTTGTTCATTGGCTCGCTTCACTGATTTTCAACCCTGTATATATCTGCCCTGCGTCTATAACCTAGTTTAAATTTTTGTAATCAGATCTCGTTCTAGCCATTTCTGCTCCCCTGTTTATATTTGCATTTAACCTGTTTTTAGTCTTTGTATGTGTAACTTAGTCGTTAAACATCTGTGCATAGTGCATTGTAGTCTTGCATTGTTGGTATAACTTAGGATAATTTAGATTTTCTTTTACCCTCACTAGCTTCATTTATCTTGTGCTCTGATTCGCATCACATGCCGTAGCTCATTTAATTTCTATAATCTTGTAACTTAGTTGTGCATTTGTCAAAATTCTTTCATCTTAGCTGTGCACCTTAGTGTGTCTTGATATGTGCAACCAGAGAACTGATCTTCTGTGTTGAGTAGCAGGTGCTTGCTGTGCTACCTGTGCTGCTGTGCAAGCCAACCCAAGAAGGGATAGAAGCCCAGAACTTGAGGTAAGATTGAATTGCCCTGTGACCTGAATGCATGCTTGAACCCTGCAAATACCCTGAACTGGCTCAATTACCCATTGTGTTGTTTGACCATTGTGTTAAAAGCGGACCACCCGCTCACTTGCTAGCCCCCGAAGCTGCAAGTTTGAGCCAAGTGTGAACCATTGAGCAATTGAGCCAAAGATTCATGAGGGAAGTGCATAACCTAGCCGACTCTGAACTGCAATCTGTGTGTTCTACTCAAGCCCCTGTAGCTGTGAGGTTACACTTAGGTAGCCAGGCTAGGTAAAAACCAAGAGCATCAACTACCTCTCGTTGTTTACCTTTGCATTTGAATAGCATACCCGTGATATCATAGCAGTGAATGAATATTGAGCAACTTGTATAAGCATTGTCATCTGCCCTTGCCTTGTGTGATCCCGTGAGCCTCCCGTGTTGTGTTGAATGCCGACCTCACTCGCCTAGCTACCCCGCTCCCTTGCTAGCCCTCGCAGCCTACAAGTTTGAGCTACCACCTGTGGAAGCTAACTCCGTTGAGCCCCTTATGCATGCTTGAACCCCTTGTCTTTGTGTCATTTCTTTTTTCGAGAGAGTTGCATAAGCCTCGTGTCTTTGTCTTTGTGATTAAACCGATTTGCACAATCTGTGCAAATAATCTATGCCAGCCCGACCAAGCTCGTTCAATTTACCCAATTGTTAATTTTTGTGCGATGTGCATAACCTAACCCGCACAAGTCGTGAGTATCCATTTGCAACCCCGTGCTTGCCCGACTTGCACACAACCTAGTATCGTATTGCTCAGGCTTTCCGAGCACATAAGTCAACCATTGTCTTTGTGCAAACATTTTTGAGAACTCCGGGCTGCAAATAGTCAGTGTCAATCATTGCACAAGCCTCGCTTTCTCCGTGCTGTGAATTGCAAACCACATCTTTGCACAAGCCGAACCACGCACAAGTTGCACTTGGCTGTGCAATAGACCAAATTTCACATACACTAGGTTTCCCCTAAATTGAGCAACTAGGCTTTGCAAACCAACTGGCCGCTAACTTGCTGCCCTAAATCAAGCCCACATCCGTTGGGTGTGCACACATCTCAGGCTGTGCAGGCCACAAAACTGGCCGTGCTGTGCGAGTTTCATCACTGGCTGTGCAGTTTCACACTGCTGGGCTGTCTGCACACACTGAGCCCACATCATCTGGGCTGAAATACACTTATTCAGCTGGGCTTAGCAAATTCAAAAAGCAACCTTTTGGGCTTACACTTAGAATAAAGTGTTATTTTCTTTTGTGGGTTGTATCTTCCTGGGCTGCAAACAACTAATCCCCAATAAACCAAACTGAAGCCCAATAAACCAAATTGAATCCCACACAAACCAAACATTCCTAAACCAAACCAAACCCAACAAACCAAAAAGAAACCCACAAAACCAAATGAAACCCAATAAACCAAATGAAACCCAATAAACCAAATTAAGTCCACTACAACTGGGCTTGAGTTCAATTTGAGTGCTAAATCATGTCAGGATTTTGGTCTGGAACTGGGGATACAAACAAATCCATTAGAGAGCTTGCTTACGGGCATGCTTCACCATATGAAACCCCCACACACACCATAATGATTTTAGGGAGTATTATGAGCCTTCTCGGGCCCCGACCTTGGATACTCATACCCTAACCATCATGAGCACATGTATCGGTCACCACAGTGGGGAGTTGAACAATTTTATACTCCCCGACTCCTTGTTTACAATCACTAATGGAAACGCTCATGGAGCAAAATGCTAGGCTTGAAATGAATGCAATACATGACCATCCATATAGCAACATGCATGATCATCCCTTCTCTAGTGAACCATGTGCACAACCATTTAATGATTATTCATATGAAACATGCATACCCACTATTGAAGACTCTCCTCCATTGAACAATGTCACATGTTCTTAAAGATGAACCTTATTCATTTAGAAAAGGAAGAATGGAAGGCAGTTCATGATAGGATGATTATTGTCCCTAATAAAGTAAATCTTGAAAATAGTGTTTCTATTCCTACTCATGCAACTAACACCGAATATGAACCTAATCTAGAGGTAAATGAGTATACTAGAAATGCTAATAGGGAAATGCATTTTTGTTATGATGATGATGATGATGAATATGATATGTTAGAAGAGCATGTGCATGCAGAAAATATGATGGCATCTTTTGGTTCAGAGACGTTAGGCGTCTCTTCTGTGAACCCTATGAATAATACTTCTTCTAACATTCATATATGTGATATGGATTCTGAGCTTGGGTTTGTAAAATTCTTCAGTGAATGTGAGCATGCTACACAACTTGTTTGTGACTTAGGAAAGGATGAATCTTCTGTTGACACTAATGTTCTTTTAGATCATGATATTATTGTTGTGTCTGATTCCCTTCCCATATCACAATATGTTGCCTGCTCTGATGATCATGACATGGTGATTGATGAATTGTTCTATCTTTGGTGAGCATGATTTACCTGTGTCTGACTTTAGGAAAGTATGCGATGGTGCAAATGATCTTATGCATGAAAACAACTTAGATGTACCTAACGTCTCTCCTAAGTCACAAATTGAAACTCCTCCACCAAACCTAGGTGTAGTTTGTAACAAAATTGCAAAACCAACTTTTCTAAAAATGCCTAACTTAGGCCTAGAGCTTTGTGCTTCCCAAGTCCTCTTGGACTATTTTGCATCAAAGTATGACACCTTTAGGGAACCACAATTGGAATGTGTATGTCTGCTGTTATTAGCAAAACTCATTTTGAGTTAGACCTTTTGCATGATGTACCTTTAAAATTGCAAGATTTTGTGCTCAAAAACACACCCGTTCACAAGTTTAGGTTTGGGGGAAACTCATTCCCATATACAAATTGCACTCTCATTTTATATTTGTGTAAGGCTGTTGATGTTTGTATATATTTTCTATTGGGTTGATCCTCAACTCTTTAGATTGTTAGTGTATGGTGAATTTTCATTGTATATAATCCAGTAGGACTTGTTAAATTTTTCTTTTCTTGATTCGGTTGAGTCTTCTTGTACTTATATTGTGCTAATCCGATATGATCTCCGCTGAGAATATTGGATTCTAGCCTTGATTAATGAAGCTCCAACCTTGCTCCCGCCGACATCCGTTAATCTCTTCCCTTTTCTCTACTCAACATAGTTCTCGTGGTATGTGACTGTTTAAATTTTTCCTATCTGTTGACACATTGAGGACAATGTTTGATTTAGGTTTGGGGGTGTGATTTGCATGTAGAGTTTTTAGTCTTTTTGTTTTCCTTATTATTTTAAAATCTAAAAAAAAAAAAAAAAAAAAAAAAAATTCAAAAACTTTTTGCAAATAAAAACCTCCAACTTTTAGAGATTTTAGAGTCACTAGCATGCTTCTAGCTATGTTTACATAGAGAGTTTTGACCGAAATAACAAAAGTTAGAAGTACCCTGAGAACACAATCGGGTTTCTTAGTTGATTAGAGCGTTAAAGTTGGATTTAACCATACCGGAGGGCGAATTAGGTGCTGTTTAGATATTCGGTAGTAGAATTGTGATCACCCATAGTGGAGACTACCCAATTTACATCAAGTGAGGCACCAACCTTCAATTTTTTTGCAACTTTCTAGAAAAGCTGTTAGAGTGTGTGTCACCGTACGTAAATTCCGGGTAGGAATGGTGAGCTACCCAACTTCGCACCAATTTCAGCACTACTTTTGATCTCTTGAGTGCTAGTTTTTGTCAATCATGAGGGTGACGTCTAAAGATGAAAACTCCTTCTAAATATCGATTTGCAGTTAGCATCACTCTCTCTCTCAATCAGTAGTTCCATAGAAACACATCATCGTCAAAAACGGAGCATCATCGTAATATTGAAAGAAAAATTGATATAGTCCAAGGTTTATGTGCAACAAAGAAAAGAAAATAGGATGAGAATTAATAAAATTTATAAAATCAAGACAATACAAGTTGTGGAAAAATTGAGTGATAAAGTCCTTTGTCCATGGAGTTAGTTGTTTCATTATTTGTATTTTTATTTTCACTTATTGTAAAAAAAAAAAAAAATCAATCAAAAAATCAAAAAATCAAAAGTCAAAAAAAAAAAAAAAATATTGTAGTTTATTTTCTTAGTTTTGATACCACCATGGTAAAGAAGAATTCAAGAAGAAAAATCCAAACAACAAGGAAATTGAGTAGAAAGTTAAAAATTGTCAAGTTTTTGTGAAGTTTAGAAGTTCGTCATCAACAAGTGAAGACCGAAGACCGAAGATTGAAGACGTTTATATGGTTCCTATGAGAGAGTGATATTAATTGCCGATCGGGTGAGAAGGTAAGTGAGTACTCCCACCCTTGCTAATGGTTGATTTCCTTTCTTAGAGATCATCAAAAAGATTCTTTTTGTCCACACCTCTCGTGGAGTCTCCAGATTTTATTTCGGAAGGTTATCCTTCTTACCTACAACGTGTGCGGATTTCTCTCTTTATTCCCGCTTGCACACATGAGAGACTAAAAAAGCGATCTTTTTGAGTGCAATTATCATAAAACCCTAATGGTGAGGCAGAAGTCGAGGCTTATGATCACAATCGAATCCGAATTCTTTCATATGGTATGGTTACTTCTCGCTCAAAGCACTTAAGGATGAGAATGCGTTCTTTAGTAGTTCTAACTTCTTGTTACTAGCACACGCGAAACTCTATGTCCTCACAGCTTCTTGGAGGCTTGAGACTCTTTTACACTTTGAAGTTGGAGAAGGTTTTGTGGGTACACCTCTGGTAAACCCTCACGAGACTACAACTCGTCCACTAGGGACACCTAGGGGTTTAAAGGCTTAGTGCATACGCTAAATGCATTCGAGAGACCTACGACAGTGGTATAGTTAGGATTTCTTCATTTCTGTTTCACTTGAGGACAAGTAAAATTCAGGTTTGGGGGTATTTGATGAGTGCCAAATAGTGCATATTTATACACCTTTTTTATTGGCATTTTACTCATCTTTTGCGCTTAGAAATCAGATATTATCCCATTCTACGTATTTTCTTTGTTTTCAAGAATAAATATTTGTATTAATTAATTTTGTGTTTTTAGGTAATAAATAAAGCTCGGAGAAGCCGAGGAGCCCAAAGAGCGAAGAATTGGAGTCAAGCATCTATGGAGCAGAAAGCCAAAGCCCGCGCGCGCAACAGTTGCAACCCAACAAGTAGCAACTCATCCACAAGACATGGGCTTGAGCTAGACCCGACCCGCGACCCGGATCCGAACCCGTCCATCCCGAGCCGTTGAGATCTCGCCCAGATGCATCATACGGTCGCTCCATCGCTCACATCTATTTCTCGATGCTCCGCTCAACACCAAATCAACTCAATACATCCTCAATCGTTCGAATCTTCTCCAATACTAAATCCAATGCTCGCCAACCGGCGCATCGATCATCACTGTCCACCGCCTCACAATGAAGTTACCAACACCCTATACCCTAATCGAACAAGCCTATTCTCTTCCTCAATTTCTCTTTCTTCTCCTCTGCTCTCTCCCGTCTCCATCACAGAGCAGAGCTCTGCTCCTCCACCGTCTTCACCCATACCACCACCAGAGCCACCTTCGCCACCAACTCCATCATCTCCTGACACCCCGACATCCGCACCCTCTCTAGCTTCACTTATCTCTCGCCTAGCCTCTCTCGAAACCCTAGAGGCTATGTAAGAGATAATTGAGGCTAGGGTTTCTCTTACATCAAATCAAGAGCAAGGGAGTCTCAGAACCGCAGGAGTAGAGCCAACAGCAAATTCAGAGTATGGGTTAGAGTTTGTTCGAATTATTTTGCATTTAATTTTTATTTTAAATGAATTAGGGTTTGGTATTTGGGGATTTTCTTGCATGTATAAATAGCAGTGATGGGTGTTGATAGAAAGCATGCCTGGGCTATCCAGTGCGTCAATTAGGATTTAATTTGTTTAATTTGTAGTTTAATTGTTCATATCATGTTTTAATTTAGTTAGTTAGGGTTTCAATGAAACCCTAATTCAATGTTGTGTTTAAACTCTGTTGAAGTTTTCTTGAGTGCTTAATGTATCAGATAACTTCAATTCTAATACCCAAAACTTTACTCTCACAATGGATACTTTAAATTATAGATCCATTGTAGTTAGACTACAACTGTGTTGTGGTATTGCATCTCAAACCTTAGAATTAGATGCTAATTCCCTTGACTGGTTGTGCTTAATTAGACAACCAGTGCTCCGGGTTAGTTCCGTAGCTGAACATTGAAGTATCACTAGGAGAAACTCCTAAGATAGGTGGTGGAATTGACAAACTACCCTTGTCTGCCATAGGAACAAGAAGCTTCCAATTAGTTGACACATAACATGAGTTAGTGGTGAAATTGATAATCCCAGCACCCATTTATTTGCAATATTTGTATTTCATTTATTTTTCACTTGTCATAACATTCAATCGATGATCGGCAAAACCATAATTGTATTATCTTCTTTGGAATTCAGTTTAGCATAGCCGTAGCTCAATCGGGAGCACCACAAGTCTCTCGTGGTTCGACCGTGCTTGCGTCTCCGATAGACGCCGTGCACTTGCGGTTATCACTGTAGGTCATAATATAAACATCTTCGAAGGCCTACCAGTAGGAAAAGCTACCAGCGAGCATGTTGGCATGTGCCAATGGCATGCGTGGCCGTTAGGGCCGTGGCCTTGGTAGGAAAAAGCTACCAGCGAGCATGTTGGCATGTGCCAATGGCATGCGTGGCCGACTTGGCCTAGGTTGCATGGTTTGCAAGCCTAGGGCGCTATATTTGGAATGTTCCAATGGCATAGCGGCTTAGTTTGGCATGGTTGCCAATGAGTGCGATATGTAGTTTGGTTTTGGCGTTGCTGCCATGGTGCGCAGCAGCGGCTTGGTTTTGGCGTTGTTGCCATGGTGCGCGAGTGTGCGGCTTGGTTTGGCATTGTTGCCATGGTGCGAGTGTGCGGCTTGGTTTGGCATTGTTGCCATGGTGCGCAGTGTGCGGCTTGGTTTGGCGTTGTTGCCATGGTGCGCGGTGTGCGCTTGGTTTAGCGTTGTTGCCATGGTGCGCGGTGTGCGGCTTGGTTTGGCATTGTTGCCATGGTGCGCGTGTGTGTGGCTTGGTTTGGCATTTTTGCCATGGTGCGCGATGTGCGGCTTGGTTTGGCATTGTTGCCATGGTGCGCAGTGTGCGGCTTGGTTTGGCATTGTTGCCATGGTGCGCAGCTGTGCGGCTTGGTTTGGCATTGTTGCCATGGTGCGCAGTGTGCGGCTTGGTTTGGCATTGTTGCCATGGTGCGCAGTGTGCGGCTTGGTTTTGGAATTAGGGTTCTGTGTCGAAAACCTTAATCTGGTATTTTGAAAAAATACCCCTATTAATTATTTAACCTTGAGTTAAATGCTCTTAGTTAATGTGTTGCGGGTAACACTAGGTCATGGGGTTTTACGATTTTACCCCTTGTTTAAAAACCACCATCAACATTAAGTCCCCCTTGCTAGCTCTAACAGGGCTTTGTTGCGAGGTAAGCATAAGATGGTGACAAACTATCAACAAGAAACCGTAAAGAGAATTGAGGAGGCTTGTCGACCTTTTATAAATAGGATTTGGAATCCTTGCCTCTCGTAGTTTTGCACAAATCGAGGTCGGCACAATTGGTGGGGCCGGTGCAACTTGGGCGACGTTGGGAAGTTGGCGTGAGTTGGGAAACTGAGTGTGCTAGCTGGTGGGACCGGCGCAAGGTAGGGAAGCTGTGCGTGCTTGCTGAAGTGACTTGGGCGGTCATTGGGAAGTTGGCGTGAGTTGGGAAAACTGAGCGTGCTAGCTGGTGGGACCGGCGCAAGGTAGGGAAGCTGAGCGTGCTAGCTGGCGTGACTTGATGGGATCGGTGTGAACAAGGAGGGAGTAGGTATTTCTACAGATAGCAAAGTTTCCTTATTTTGCCTTTCCTTCACGCGCGGCTTCGATTAGGGCATCGTTCATGCCAAAAAATGCAGAAGCGTTATGTCCCTCATTGCTTCATTTCCTTTTTAAAGGTTCTCAGATTCAAACCCGACGCAACTGCATCATCTCCCTCGTTTGAGAAAAGGTTCTTCTTGTTGAATTTCTCTCTTTGTCATGTCACGCAGATTCGAATCATCTTCTAACCAATCGGGTTCTCCACTGAAGGCGCGCGGTCCGACCCCTTGCATGAGCATCCCAACAAAGGTTATTCGGGTTAAGAAAATCATACCGGTATGTTTTCTTCTTCTTTGGCAGACTGTCGTACACTTTACCGCCGCTTGTTGTATAAATGGAAATTTTCCATTTTGTGCAGAGATATCCTGTTGGAGCATGCGTCACGGTTATCGACGAGGATGACCTAGTCGTTCCCCTTCCTTCGAATCCGTCCTTGTTGACTGCTGCAGACTTGGAGGACGCCGATTTAGGGCTCTATCTTACGAAATGGGATGCAATGAGAAGTCCCCGGTCATACTTCGGTTTGATATGATGGAATGGATAAAAACGTGAATGTAACCTTCTGGCGCGCTTTTGGAGTTTTCGGTGCACATGTACGGATTCATGTTGAGAAATTCCCGCGGCTCGTAAAACCTCGATAGTGATGATGTTGAAATCGGTAATAACTGGTTGAGGGGAGTGAAAGCATCTCACGCCGGTAGTCCCCATGCATGACCTACTTTCATTATATCGCCTTGAATCCCCCTCCACGGATTTGATATAAGCCTATCGTACTCTTCCTGGATGTGACACTGGGATCCTCGAAATTACATGATGATATATTCGGATAGTGCAGGCTCGGGATCCTCCGCGGCCTCGTAAAGTGTTGAAGGCATCTTCTAGACAGAGAGAGGTGATGATGTTCTTGCGCTGCACCCTTGAAGAGTAGAGGACCTTGTTATGGGTACAGATTTTTGGTGGATCTGTTCTTCGTAGCTTTGATGATGAAGGGATCCCGTGTATATCTTCCATTCTCAAGTATGGTTTACGTGTTTCCATCTTTGTAGTAATTCTTTCGCTGCCCGCGTGAAGCTCTGGTGGTATCAACGAATGAGGGGCAACAGTTCTTGGTAGGAGATGTAATCAGGAGAAACTACATTGTTGTGGTAACAAAGTAAGTTGGATGATATTCTATGGGCTTCCGTGGACGTAAAAGGATTGGCTGGATGCGTAAGCGAGCAAACTGTCCATGATCACGAGTTTTGGCGAGATGGATTAAAAGGTGTCCATGACTACGAAGATTGGTCATCTGGCTGATTGTGTTCCTTGATATGGGGAGTGTGGCGGCACGACCCTTTGCGGTGAAGGAGTGGCATTGAAGCGAACGTTGAAGCGAAGCCTTTGAACGTTGATGCGTAGCTACTGGAGAGAATGTTGATGCGGAGCTACTTCGGAGAGAACATTGAAACGACATCTTGCAACTCTCGAGCCTTGACGGCTACCATTTTGAAGTCGGAGGTCACACGTCACGTTCTGTCAAACTCGACATCCCTCAAGAAAAAGAGGTTAGAGTCCCCGATTACATCCGTCGATCGTGCTTTCTAGGAGAGGTTGGGGTTTGGGAACGGCTTCCCCCGTCGGAAACGCCGCTTTCTGATGCGGTGCGGTTGAGAGATGCAAATATGTCTTGATGCTATGCCTTGGAGAAATATAGAATCTCACATAATCGTTTCATCATAAGACCTGTACGACTTTGTGGGTAAAGTTCCAATTATGAGGGTCCCGACAGAAGAAGGGTCTCCGTGAACTCAGGAGAGTTGTTGATTTCCATTGCTTTCGATTTTGGAGAAGTCCTTCCTGATCTTCATGTGTGACGAAATTGGATTGCTTATCCCCTTCTACCAAGCGTTCAAGAGCAACGCGAGCCTCTTCATCTATAACGCGCGTCCCTCAAGTATCTTTCGTCTTTTTCATCGAATCAACAGTGCTAAAAGGAGGCGGCTTCTTCCGGATCTTCCAAAGATCTTGCCCCGATGGTGGAGTAGCGTCTCTGGTGACGGTTGGAGATTTCATGCTTGAAGAACCGTTGGGGTGGCTAAGCGGCTGCTCCGTGATCGTAAGTGTATCGTGCGTAGATGACACGATTTTGATCACGAAGTCTTTGGAGCAATGGCGCTGTTTCGAAGGGCGAGAATGGTGCTGGAAGGGCGCAAGATGTTGGCGCTGGAAGGATGCAAACTGTTAGCACAAAGTGTGGTACTGCGGCTGGCATGCGCGTGCGGCATGTGTGCCTGGTAAGCGCGTCTGGCAAGCGCTTCTGGCAAGCGCTGGCATGCGCGTCTTGCAAGCGCATCGTAAGCGCATCTGGGAAACGCGTCTAGTAGGCGCTGGATCGTCTTGGAATGGGCGCGACTTGGTGTGGACGCTTTTGGATTTCGGTATGGTGTGGACCATTGGCTTGGCACGGTGCGGCTTGGCGTGGCTTGGACTTGTTCTCTGCGGGCCCAGTTGCCTCTTCCCATACGTAGCTCAAACAGAAAATCCTTTCCTTATTCAAATTCAAAAAGTGTTATGCTTATGAAATGGGTTGGCTCCCCTTTTTACCTCGTATCTTTGTTATCACGTCATGGTGTTAGCGGTAGCGCGGTAGTGACAAAGTGGGCAAGCATATCTCAACTATGTACTCGAGCGTTTCTCTTTCAATTTATTTTATTGTTTTCTTGTGCTGGTGTAGACCGTAGCCATAGGTATGCCTTTCATAATCTTGTGGAAATACTTCATCCTAAATAATTCTTCAAATGTCACTGTAGTAACGTCTGCTAATAGTGACAGGTAATTATTATTATGCAAAGTAGGTATGTACGGGTAGGTGATTTTTTTTTTTTTGAGGCAAACAAAGCGCCTGGTTTATGGTTTTTGTCTTCCTGGATTTCTTGTGTTGATAGATAAATGTTGGCTTTTGAGGATATTGGATTATTTCTGGGATGAATGGTTTTGATAATATAACTCTGATTATGTTTTGGGAAAGGAATATTGTTTTTATGAAAGTGTGTGCTAGCAATAGGCACAAGACGCAATAGTATGGCGGTTTTATTAAGAACCTAAAAACAGATCGTATATCTTGCCCAATCTAAATTTACTCACTTGCAAACACGCCTCTCTCCAAGTAAAAGGCGGCTTTGCTGGTAGCATCGCCAGTTAGTCCCCAATTGCTGGTAGCGTCTTCAATTGAGTCCCCAGTTTTCGGTGTAGTTTTAACAACCGATAACCGGGTTGTCTGGCAGTTGAGTCGGACTGAGTCGCAAGTCCCCAATCGCTGGTAGCATCTTCAACGAGTCCACAGTTTTCAGGTGTAGTTTTACAACTGGTAACCGGGTCATCTGGCAGTTGAGTCGGATTGAGTCGCCTTCCCCTACCATCTTGACATCTGGGTCGAAGAACGAGATCGACATTCTGACATTGTAGCCGATAGATCAATCCTACCGCTGTGGTCGCCAATTGTTTATGGGTAAAAATCATTTCTGCCGATTTCGGTAAATTCGGTAGGTGAATGAGAAACTGGTTCAAACCCTAAAAAAATGTGCTGCACGTGAGCACTTTATAGATTCGAGAGATCAATTGCATAAGTCCTACCTAAACCAAGAAATGGCCGTTCCAGACTTGCTTCGGTCACAAAGTGGAAGAGAAGGGTTGATTTGGGGAGCGAAGCCAAGAAAGGTGTTGAGACCAGAATAGTTCTGGGAGAGTAGTATCTCGACTTGTATCAGAAAGTGGAAGCTTCGGAAGCTTGCAAGAGATGAAAGCTTTTAGAGAGCTTGCAAAGTTTCCTTTTCTGAGAGTGTAGTATTTTTCTCCTGACCGAGACTTGTTGTCTGGTGGAAATAGGTAAGCCCTATTTATACAAGTCGAGATTGAAACGTACCCTGGTCTCATGAAGGAAGAGAGTAAAGGGTGAAATAATGGGAGGAGGTGGTAACCGCATGGTGTTAATGGGTGAAAACGTTTTCACCATTATTTCCTCATTTATTTGACCGCTTTATTCCTTTTCACGCTTTCTTAATGTGAGCGTAGTGTACGCCGCAAGTCAGTGACCGCCAAACCAAAACCCCGGAAAGCATCCCCCGTTTGTGTTGATATCTCGAGTGTTGGTTGCACCTTGAGTGCAAGTGGCGCCGCTAGTGGCGCGTGTGGCATGTGCCATTGGCATGTGCGAATGCCCTTGTTGCGGGTTGTACTTCGAGCGCAAGTGGCAATGCCGGAGCCGCTAGTGGCGTGCGTGGCATGTGTCAATGGCATGTGCGGAATGCCTTGGTTGTAGGTTGTACGTTGAGTGTAAGTGGCAATGCCGGAGAGTGCTAGTGGCGTGTGTGGCATGTGCCAATGGCATGTGCTTGAATGCCTTGGTGGTAGGTTGCATGGTTTGCAAGTTAGGCTACCAGCGTGTGTGTTTGGCATGTGCCAATGGCATGTCGGAATGCCTTGGTGGTAGGTTGCACGGTTTGAAAGTTAGGCTACCAAATGTGTGTGTTTGGCATGTGCCAATGGCATGTGCGGAATGCCTTGGTGGTAGGTTGCACGGTTTGCAAGTTAGGCTACCAGCGTGTGTGTTTGGCATGTGCCAATGGCATGTGCGAATGCCTTGGTGGTAGGTTGCACGGTTTGCAAGTTAGGCTACCAGCGTGTGTGTTTGGCATGTGCCAATGGCATGTGCGAATGCCTTGGTGGTAGGTTGCACGCTTTGCAAGTTAGGCTACCAGGCGTGTGTGTTTGGCATGTGCCAATGGCATGCGTGGCCGTTAGGTCCGTGGCCTTGGTAGGAAAAGCTACCAAATGAGCATGTTGGCATGTGCCAATGGCATGCGTGGCCGTTAGGGCCGTGGCCTTAGTATGAAAAGCTACCAGCGAGCATGTTGGCATGCATGTGCCAATGGCATGCGTGGCCGTTAGGGCCGTGGCTTTGGTGAGAAAAGCTACCAGCGAGCATGTTGGCATGTGCCAATGGCATGCGTGGCCGTTAGGGCCGTGGCCTTGGTAGGAAAAGCTACCCGGCGAGCATGTTGGCATGTGCCAATGACATGCGTGGCCGTTAGGGCCGTGGCCTTGGTAGGAAAAGCTACCGGCGAGCATGTTGGCATGTGCCAATGGCATGCGTGGTCGTTAGGGCCGTGGCCTTGGTAGGAAAAGCTACCCGGCGAGCATGTTGGCATGTGCCAATGGCATGCGTGGCCGTTAGGGCCGTGGCCTTGGTAGGAAAAGCTACCAATGAGCATGTTGGCATGTGCCAATGGCATGCGTGGCCACGTTAGGGCTGTGGCCTTGGTAGGAAAAGCTACCAACGAGCATGTTGGCATGTGCCAATGGCATGCGTGGCCGTTAGGGCCGTGGCCTTGGTAGGAAAAGCTACCAGGCGAGCATGTTGGCATGTGCCAATGGCATGCGTGTCCGTTAGGGCCGTGGCCTTTAGTAGGAAAAGCTACCAGCGAGCATGTTGGCATGTGCCAATGGCATGCGTGGCCGACTTGGCCTAGGTTGCATGGTTTGCAAGCCTAGGGCGCTATATTTGGCATGTGCCAATGGCATAGCGGCTTAGTTTGGCATGGTTGCCAATGAGTGCGATATGTAGTTTGGTTTTGGCGTTGTTGCCATGGTGCGCAGTGTGCGGCTTGGTTTTGGCGTTGTTTCCATGGTGCGCAGTGTGCGGCTTGGTTTGGCATTGTTGCCATGGTGCGCAGTGTGCAGCTTGGTTTGGCATTGTTGCCATGGTGCGCAGTGTGCGGCTTGGTTTGGCATTGTTTCCATGGTGCGCGCAGTGTGCGGCTTGGTTTGGCGTTGTTGCCATGGTGCGCGTGTGCGGCTTGGTTTGGCATTGTTGCCATGGTGCGCAGTGTGCGCTTGGTTTGGCATTGTTGCCATGGTGCGCAGATGTGCGGCTTGGTTTGGCATTGTTGCCATGGTGCGCATTGTGCGGCTTGGTTTGGCATTGTTGCCATGGTGCGCAGCTGTGCGGCTTGGTTTGGCATTGTTGCCATGGTGCGCGAGTGTGCGGCTTGGTTTTGGAATTAGGGTTCTTTGTCGAAAACCCTAATCTGGGTATTTTGAAAAAATACCCCTATTAATTATTTACACTGAGTTAAATGCTCTTAGTTAATGTGTTGCGGGTAACACTAGGTCATGGGGTTTTACGATTTTACCCCTTGTTTAAAAACCACCATCAACACTAATGTACATATCTGGATATTATATTAGTAAAGCATGCTTATATGCTTGCTAATATTTGGTTCCCATCCATTAGAGATTACGATATACCAGTTGGACAGCAGTTGAAATTTTTACAAAACCGAAAATTAGTATTTATTGCATATCTTTTGGTATTTCGGATTTGGTAATTCCTAAGTGTCCAAACTACCTTGGTCATATGAATAGTGAAGTTTGTTCTTCGTACAAACCTATCCCTTGGGCACACTGAACTAACAGTTTGAGAGGAGTGCATCCTAATTAGGTGAAATCTCTTATGTGCGCTTCATTTAAAGTCTTTGGTGGGATCAAAGAAGTGCTAGTAGTATCGTTTATGGAAGCTAGAATCATATTGTTAGTTTAGTTTTCGAATACTGATTTGATTGACTAACGGTATAATTAAACCTTAATATCACTTAGTTTGTTTATTTCGTGATCCTTCTCTTATGATATAAGGTCGCTTGAACTAATGATTGGCGATTTCAGATATGATATTTATTTATTGAAGATATGACTTGTTATTCATCCATTTTTAACGTATTTCTTTTTATATGTGATTGATCATAAGAGAAACAAGTTGTTTGTGCATGTACGTACTTTGAAGACTGAAGATTTAAAGACTATAAGATTTTCTTATTGGTTTTCTGATCTTTGTGATTATACTTCGTGCACACTTGATTGACTTGGATCTGAAAAGCTTATTTATCTTGATAGACATCTTATAGCTTGTTGGACAGATTAGTGATATATCTCTTGGTATTTTTCTTTGAGATTTACTTTGATAGATTACAAACTAAGATTGGTTATCTCTGATAGTCTTTATATCTTAGTTGATCTAACCGATAAAAAAGAGTTTATATTGACTAAACAGAAGAGCCTTTTTGACTCAACTTATCTATGATTAACTTGTTGATCTTGGAGATTGATAGAGCGGTTACCGAAACAGATTAGTCCTTTACTGTTTCGGAATACGATCCAAAGGATTTGAGTGCTAGAAGTCTTCGCAGCGGATAAAGCAACCTAAGATAGTGGACCCTATTTTAAGGTTAACGTGCATAAACCAGATTTGTAGTAGGTTCATAGATACTACTAGAGCTTCTTGATCCCCAATTTTTTTTTAAACCAGTTGTTGATGGTGGTTTTTAGCTCAGGGCTAAATTTGTAAAAGTTTATCTACCTGACCCGGCATAAGATGTAGTAGACATTGATATGTCTACATTCCGCAGGGAATTTGGAGAACATATCAAAATCTGACGAGTACCTATGTCTCTCTTCATATTATATCGAAACCCAAGCTCCTGGATGAACTGTTCACTAGTATAGAGCCTAATGAGTGTATAATCTCCTAACTGCATTACTCACAAATGCCGGAGCCTGCTGAGTACTTTTCTTGTGCTTATGTTCCCTGGCAGAACCCTTAATATTGGTATGGCATGACGGATTTGTGTTCACTCGCAGCAGAGTAGCACGGACCTCCAAGTACCAAGGTTAAGGCCCTTGCACAAAATACTCAGTCAGAAAGCAAAGAATAAACAGAGCCGCGGAGTAGGAGCAACAATGAGGGAAGCGTGGCCATGCCATAGGCTAACCGGCGCCACTTGGCCACGCCCCATGCTACCTAACCGACCCTTACTCCTTTGTCGACCAATCAGGTCGCTTTAAACCTGCCACACTCCCATGAGTTGTGGCTGGGCCCATACTTGCCGACCCCATTTCCCATTGACCAATTAGGTCGCTCTAAAGCCGCCACACTCACACCAAAAGTGTAGCCACGCCCATGCTTGGGCGGCCCCTCTCCTTCCTACCGACCAATCAGGTCACTTTAAAATGCGCCACGAGCACTAGGGGTGTGGCCGCGCCTTATATTTGACCGCCCCCTTTTCTTGACCAATCAAGTCCCTCTAAACTCGCCACCATACATTAAAGGCCAAACGCACCCCTGCCGCAACAACATATTAATCGGCATGCCAACATGTCACTCTGTCGCAGTAGCATGCCAATGTGCCACTACATGCTAATCCACTTTCTATACATGGCCAATGCCATAACGGACTCCAATTGGGATTTCGTGATCGAAACAAAGACTTTTTAGCCAAAACCCTAATTTTTGGTCATAGTCCACAACATGCCACGAGCCACTTTGGCCACGACGCCAAATCCTAGCCTTGGCCACGCCGCCAAGCCCTAACTTTGGCCTGATGCGTGTCGTAAATGAAACAAATTAATTAGGATATTTCCCACTAATTAACTAGTAATATAACGGTACTAAGGATCGTTCCCACAGAGAGCTGTGTAATTGATATGTTATTTAGTTCAGCAAAATAAGATAAAACACAAAGGGGGGTTGTTTGATTAAAGTAAAATAAAAAGATAATAAGAAAACAAAGATGATTAAGGAATCACTCGTCGTCACTAAACATAAAATACTCGTTTATTCCTTGTTAATTTTCTATTATCACCAACCGTAGAATAACAATAAGCTCTGCTATCCCCGGAATTCCTGTTGTCACTGGATACGGAAGCGCTCGACTACCAGATTCTATCCATCTGATCCACCATGAATAAGCTCTCAAGGTGTAACCCATCGAATGCATTATGTTTTGTGAATTAGGTTGATCCTAGCATCAGACGCATAAGCTCGGTCTGCTTACTAGTGTCATCTCTATACACAATTGCTTAACAGAATCCCTCTGTCAGCTTTTGCGATGTAGTACTTGTGTATGGAATTGAGTGACTATTACACATATCACCAATCCCAATACTAGTAGAAGAATTATTATCAGGTTAATTCAAATGGCCAATTGAATAACCCAATAGTAATCTTAGACACTAAAATTAATAGAGACAATCGACAAGAAAAATCAACTTAAAATAAACTCGTAAAAAGAATTAGAATTCCATTATGCAAGACTTTGAAATCATCCCTGATCAATAAAATTTAGCTACACATGGATTTACTAAAACCCATGAAAAAATATATGAAATAAGAAGAAGAAAATAACTTGGTTTCCCCCTAAAGGGGTAAACCCTAAGATATTAAATAAAACCTTTCCTCTCCTGTTTTTCTCAGTATTTTTCTCTCTCCAAAAGTTATCTTTGAAGCTCGGCTACACAAGGCTATATATAGCCTTCACCCCAGACCTACTCCGCGTGAAAATCTAGTTAGATAAAGATTGGTAGTCGGTCAACAGAGTTTTCATATTTTGAAAACAAGTGCTTCGATTCGATTATTTACAGAATATCTTAGTACGATGCACACATCTTCTTATTGGCTTGAACATCCGTGGGGGCTCGTGTAAACCTATGTGTCTTGTTCTAAACCAAGATGTACATTCTGATGCTCCGGTTTGTACTCAATTCTCACTTTCCTCTTTTACGCGTGAGAATAATTCTCAAAGATATAATTATCGCTCTCTGTTCCATGCTCATCTCAAACTCTTCCACCGGAAGCAAGCTGAATTCTCGTCCAAGTCTTCAAGTCCAACGATGACCCAACCTCCAAAAACCTGTAAAAATGATTCGTTGTTTATCTTAAAAATCACTGCCTAATGCTATCCGTTCAAGACTATGATCAATGATAGCATGTTCTTCTTCATGGCCGGTTTCTTCTCGATTGCCGCGTAAGAAATATTTCATTCTGATCTTAAAATCTTGTATCCATATCTGTGATCACCTTCGTATCTTCTCCACTGGTTTCTCGGTCAAGAGACTCAGCACAACTTCATCTCCGAACTCAGTCGAACATCACCCAAACCACAACTTCCCATCCAACTGCCAACTCGAACTCAGAACTTCTTCTCGATCACAGCAGGAACCGTTGCTCACCATCATCTCTTGTCATCGAGCATCAACAATGGCAGCAAGCCATAACCATTATTTATAACACCATCGACTGCAAACTTCATGGATAAATTCCAGCAGCATCTTCAAGCTCTTCTGCTCGGTCCATGTGGTTCCTCGAGCTCTTATCTACCTCCAATCATTAACAACAACCCCAGCTTCCTTTCCATCAATCACCGAAGAGTATACCATCATCAATGGCAGCAACGACCTGTTTTGCTACTTGAGTTTATAGCCATGACAGACTCGAGATCCATCAATATCGGCAGCATCATTACTGCCAACTTCATCATCTTCCGTTCTCGACCTGATTTTTCTCAAAACCCAATCCCGATTCTCGACAGTGACCCACGGCCATAGCTTGGCTTCATCACTGCCAATTAAGATCGACATCATCCATTGAGACTTCATACTTCTTCTCCACCCTCGCCAGCTACTCGTGTTCTCCATCACTATGATTGCCATTAACTCAAGCTGAGCTGAACCCATCGCGAACCATATCAAACACCACCAGTTAGTGGCAACGACCACGTTCTCTGTCCAAGCCCAATCACCGAGAATCGCCACAGCCTTCTCCTTAGACTACAACCATCATCACCAGCAACAATGGTTCCGGGAAACCAAACCTCCGTCGGGTTCTTCGGGTGAAATATGAATATGAAGGTGCCCATAGTAAAATGACTGGTGCCCTTTAGTACTATTTGAATTCTAACTTCCCTCAGTAAATGACATAACTGCCTTTAGCAGTTCCTTTAAAACAATCCACCCCTTAACGAAATGACTGCCCCTTAACATACAGTGGGGGTTCCAATAGAAATTGACCTTTAAAATGACTATTTTGCCTTTGTAGTATTCTGAGTTCTTGTTTTGCTCATACTTCTTCATACGAACTTAGAATGACTTCATTCTTTCGCCATTGACTTTGTCTTTTCGTCCTCTTCAATGTGATAGCAAGAATTCCTAGGTTTGAACGAGTTCCTCTTGGTATTTGGCCCTTCTTCACTTGTGAACTTCACTTTTGTAGCCGTTTTCACTTCTTTTCGGATGATTCTCCTAATAAAAGATATAAACTAGAAAACAATCATAATACAAGATAATATGCTAGAAATATAGCTAAAACAAGCATGGAATTGACACTCAAAACATGTAATTTAAGCATTTATCATGGCCACGCCGCCAAATCCTAGCCTTGGCCATGCCGCCAATCCCTAACTTTGGCCACGACGCCAAATCCTAGCCTTGGCCACGCCACCAAGCCCTAACTTTGACCACGGCGCCAAATCCTAGCCTTGGCCATGCCACCAAGCCCTAACTTTGGCCACAACGCCAAATCCTAGCCTTGGCCATGCCGCCAAGCCCTAACTTTGGCCATGGCGCCAAATAGCCTTGGCCATGCCGCCAAGCCCTAACTTTGGCCACGACGCCAAATCTTAGCCTTGGCCATGCCGTCAGGCCCTAACTTTGGCCACGATGCCAAATCCTAGCCTTGGCCACGCCGTCAAGCCCTAACTTTGGCCACGACGCCAAATCCTAGCCTTGGCCACGTCGCCAAGCCCTAGCTTTGGCCACGACGCCAAATCCTAGCCTTGGCCATGCCGCCAAGCCCTAACTTTGGCCACGGTGCCAAATCCTAGCCTTGGCCACGCCGCCAAGCCACAGGCCTGGCCATGCCACAACGCCACAGACGCGGCTATGACACTATACCGTAGGCGCATGCCACTACGCCGCGGCTATGTCGTTATGCCATTAACAGGCGCCAACAGAATGTGGCCATAATCAACGGCCACCCTCTCTCCTGAATTACAATATCAGCCATCCAAGTTCACCACCGAACTGACAGACTTGTGGCAAGCTTCAGGCGACCAACTGCCTAAATTTAGTGGCCATGGCTACGCCAGGCGCCACTTACAACACCGTGCCACTGGCATGCACGAGCCATGCCAGCCATGCCGCATTGCCACTCGCGTACACCAAAACGCCATTGATCCATTATCAGGCGCCAACACAAGGTAGCCATAATCAACGGCTACCCTTCCTCATGAGATGCGATCTCAGCCATCGAAGTTCGCCACCGAACTAACAAACTTGTGGAAAGTTTTAGGCGACCGGACAAGACGAGCCTAATGGCATCACATGCTATTTTCCTACGGCAAGCCTCTTGATTTTAACTTGCTACACGTAGCAAAATGCTACATGTTTTCCACGAAAACACTCGAGACATCAAATATGTCACAAACTGGGGGATACTCATCAGGGTATTGGTCTGGCGGTTTACAGC
Organism: Papaver armeniacum; assembly: GCA_023531295.1. Taxonomy (NCBI): domain Eukaryota; kingdom Viridiplantae; phylum Streptophyta; class Magnoliopsida; order Ranunculales; family Papaveraceae; genus Papaver; species Papaver armeniacum. The sequence continues at coordinate 248,489 of JAJJWW010001426.1, read as the reverse complement.
GTGCGGCGTGCAATACGTCCGTTATAGGAAAGTGTCATGAAGTAGGACAATTAATGGGGGCAAGAAGTAACGGGTGTAAACGTCCACTTCCTTCATCATGGAAGCATGGGTTTCTGGAGGTTATACGTTACTCCATTCTTCCACCACTCAATCGTTTCCACTCCCTACGAGACCAGGGTACGTTTCAATATGACTTGTATAAATAGGGTTCACCTATTTCCACCAAACGACAGGTTTTTGGTCGGCAACATCACAGTATCCAGAAATCACCAAAGAACTGATACCTTTCATTCCAGTTCCACTTTCTGATACAAGTCATAAAACAGCCACACCTTCAGAATCAACTATTCTGGTCTCAACACTTTCTTCGCTTCCCTCCATAAGACCAACCCTTCTCCTTCACTTTGTGACCGAAGCAAGCCTGGAACGGCCATTTCTTGGTTTAGGCCAGGATTGTACAGATTGATCTCTCGAATCAAAAATACTCCCATGCAATGCATTATTTAGGGTTTAGATTTGTTTCTCATCCACACACCTGAATTTACCAAAACCTATGAAATGAGTTTTTCACCCACAAACAATTGGGGACCACAGTGGGAGATTAAATCTCTCGGTTGCAAATTCAATTCTCAATTTCATTTTCATCCCAATTGGTCTTAGGCCAAATCAAACCCATTTTCAATTTCCTAAATTTCTCAAGATGGTTGATCTTAGGAATGCTTCAGAAACACCTGAATCCCAATATTACTTCTCCTAGCACCGAAAATACTCCACATGTTATCCCTGAATCCGTTCTTTCATTCAAAACCATTGTCGAGGCTATAGAGTCTCGATATTTAACAACTATTCATGATTTGACGAAAATCCTGAATGATATTGTCGAGAATCAAGCTACTATTGCCAAGACGCGGGACGGAGTATTTACACTTTTGAAAGCGCTCACGGATCAACTGTCAAAGGAACCAACGTGTATTCATTCTGTGGGAAGCGCTGCCAACCATTCATTTTGGATCAATGCTGATGGTGGTAGCCCTTTTTCCAAGATTCATATTCCTACTCCTAGTGAGGAGGATGAAGCCTATGGTCACGCTGAATGGAAAGGTATCCACCAATCTAACTTGTCTGCTCATGAAGATCAAAAGATGTTTCCTCAAGATAAGAAAGAAGGCTCGTGGGATTTATCACGTTCTCATCAGAATCCTCGCAATGAAAAGGTGATTTCATTATGTGCATCCTTCTTGGAAAATATCAATTCCCATATTGCATCAGTAGCTGCTAAGAGATCCGCTGCTGCTTTACTCAGTCGATCCGAACCGTTCCAGAATGAAAAAGCTCGTAAAGACGTTCAGGAAAGCAGGTTTCTTTGTAATAAAATATCCAACTTCCAGTCAATCGCTAATGAAGGGTGAAAGAAAAAAACTCCAGCAGCGGAACAACAACCCAAACGTGTGGGACCCGCGCATAAGATGGTTTCACCCCAGAAGGTCGCGGCTAAGGTTCTTGTGCAACAATAAGAAACTGGATATGCTGCTCCAAACTTCCCGTTCCCGATCGAGAAAGTAATCGAACTCCTGGAAGTATGGATTCAAGACGATGCCATCAAACTACCTCCTATTAGGCGCCTACCAACTGAAGAACAAATGGCAAATCCCAAGTATTGCCATTACCACAGGTTCTTCAATCATCCTACCAGTGAACGTAATGCTCTAAAACGCATCGTCTAAGAAAAGATAGATTCAGTGGAATTGCGCCCGGGGACTGGAGATCCTCCGTATTTTCGCGGATCGGCATAAAGAATGTACACAGACAATAAAGGACGACTGGGGACTTCTCGCGGCCAGGATTGCGGCACACAATAAACTCGGATTTGCAACCTGAAAATTCAGTTTCGTGGAGAGACCCTAAGAGAATAGAGTATGTGGCCGTATCGGACGAGAGAAAAAAGGGAATGGCCAACACCAATGTACCATCCGCAAGCGCAGTCAGCATGTCCCATGGAGTTACATCCTCTACCACCAACACCAGCGGCACCATAAGCATCCCCTCTGACGTGATGCCTCTTATTACCAGAGCCAGAGCCGCCGCTATTCCTAATATTTTTTCGAGCATGACCGCCTCCAATCATCACTAGAGCTGTCACCACTTCTTCGTCAGGACGAGAGACTGGAGGAGCCAGAAGAAACCAACCTTTCCATTACCATTATCGATTTAATGGAGAGACAAGAAAGTTCTTGCCAAAACTCATACGGACATGGCCACAACTCAGAATGAGCCCTTCAACATTTTTTCTCCACAAGCCGCTCCGCTTCAACGTTGGCTCCCGAAGTCCCAATATTTTCCCCTGTAGCCGTCACTCCTCCTTGCCAAGGATTGTGTCGTAGCCGCCACTCCTTCCTTCCAAGGATCGTTCCGTAGCAGCCACTCATTACTACCAAGTATCGTGCCGTAGCTGCCACACTCCCCCTGTCGAGGATCATGATCGCAACCAACCGGGGTTTGTAGTCGTGGCCACCTTTTGATCCATACCGCCAAAATCTCGTGGCCGTGGACAGTTTAATCGCTCGTTTGTTGATACCAGCCAGAGCTTCACCATAGCAACAATTACTACAAATTCACAAGTACGTATGCAAGACGGCGATATCTTTATCATGATCAACCCACCGACCATACCAGATAGAAACATGTAAACCACACTTGGGGAATGAGGCTCTACATGGAATCCCTTCACTGTCAAAGCTTAAAAGACACGGTCAACCAAAAGGTCATAACCACGACAAGGTCATCTACTCTTCAAGGGTGTAGCATAAGAATATCATCACCTCTCTGTCTAGAAGGCGCCTGTAACACTTTACGAGGCCGTGGCGGATCCCAAGCCTGATCGGAGAAAACAACTTCAGAAACTAAAGAGAAATGCGACTGGGGACTGCTCATCGCAGTCCATCCTGACAACCATCAAAGACTCCAAAGGAAGCCATAGAGATACATTCACATATCCGGCCACACCATCGGATCTAACAGAAGTATAACTGAGGACTGCTCACCGCATCCCATTCCATGCAATAGTCCAAGATTCAGAAGATGGTTCAAAGGATGTCGTTTGGAACGAAGTCCTTAAAGACTTGATAGCAACACATCGGCAACAGAACGTCTCTCAACTCATCTATTTCACCCAATGGCTCCGGAAGATTTCGACCATACAAGCAACCACATCATATCATCATCGTAATCCGAAAGTTTAGGTTCTAAATAACCTAAAGTCAAGGATGAACCAATAACGCAACCACAATCTCCAAGATTAGCCCTGACATTATTTCATCCATCCATACCAAGAGCGCAATGGAGTTTGGTAAATATTTTCAAATTCACAGGAGAGGTAAGATACTCGTTCTTCTGGAGTCAGAACCTTATTACACATTCTGGAGAACATTGATGGTACTGTTGGGTGGATACATGCAAGAGCACCTACCTTGAGTTCCCCTGGCTTGCCTTGCTGTTGATTATAACTACTGGATATTGCTTTGTTGCCATTAATGCTCGCTCTACCACCGCTAACAAATGACGAAGAGGAGCCAGATGCTGCGCAGATGAAAGCACGGAGCCGGACGAACAACAAAAACTGAAGAGGGTCAATACCCCTTTTCATACGAACGCAGTTTCTAGAGTTTGAACAGAATAAGGATTCCTTATTGCTCCATGAACGAGAATAAATGACTAGGCGCACCACACTCATGCTCCATATCCGAACAAGTAGTGTTCTAATATCTCCGCTCCATGACCGAACCAGCAGCGCGCCAGCACGAGGAACACCAGTCGCTCAACCTACAACGCTCCATGGCACCAGCACTCCGTGGTCAAGCCAACTCTCCATGGCACCAGCACTCCATGGTCAAGCCAACTCTCCATGGCTCCACCACTCCGTGGTCAAGCCTCCATGGCTCTAGCACTCTATGGATAAGTTAGCGCCACCATCACCATTTGGTAGCCGAAGTTCCAGCGCCACCATCACCATTTTGTAGCCAAAGTTCTAGCGCTACCATCACGATTTGGTACCAAAGTTCCAGCGCTACCATCACCAATTGGTAGCCGAAGTTCCAGCGCCACCATCACCATTTGGTAGCCGAAGTTCCAGCGCCTTCATCACTGTTTGGTAGCCAAAGTACCAGCATCATATTTTCACCATTCCACGGACTGAATCCAGTTTCACCATTCCACCTGATCAAGCCAGTTTCCACCATTCCATGGATCAAGCCGCTTTCCACCATTCCATGGATCGAAGCCGCTTTCACCATTCCGCGGACTGAAGCTAGTTTCCACCGTTCCACAAGCCAAGCCAGCAGCGCCATTTCCGCCCGCTCTGTAGATCAGGTAAGTAGCGCCATGATCACTGTTTGGTAGCCAAAGTTCCAGCGCCATATTTTCACTGCTCCATGGACCTAGCCGACGCCATATCCACCTTTCCGTGGCCAAAGCTGTCAGCACCATCTCTGCCATTCCGTGGTCAATCCAATCATCATCACCATTCTGTAGCTAAGTTTGCAGCGCCAGCATTAGCATTCTGTAGCCGAACCTGCATCACCAGCATTAGCGTTCCGTAACCAAAGTGTCAGTGCCAACGCCAGCACCCTATGGCCAAGCCAGAGTTACGCAAAGCGCACAGATTCTTCATGTCTCCTACCAAAGGTTAGACAAATTTTCCTGGCAATCTCTTCATGACTTGTCACTTTGATTTTATCCTTGTCTGTCACCATCTTATGCTTACCCCGCAACAATGCCACTGTTATGAGCTAAGCGGGGGATTTAATGTTGATGGTGGTTTTTAGCTCAGGGCTAAATTTGTAAAAGTTTATCTACCTGACCCGACATCAGATGTAGTAGACATTGATATGTCTACATTCCGCAGGGAATTTGGAGATTATATCAAAATCTGACGAGTACCTATGTCTCTCTTCATATTATATCGAAACTAAATCTCCTAGATGAACTGTTCACTAGTATATAGCCTAATGAGTGTATAAGCTCCTAACTGCATTACTCACAAATCCAGAGCCTGCTGAGTACTTTTCTTTTGCTTATGTTCCCTCATAGAACCCTTAATATTGGTATGGCATGACGGATTTGTGTTCACTCGCAGCAGAGTAGCACGGACCTCCAAGTACCAAGGTTAAGGCCCTTGCACAAAATATTCAGTCAGAAAGCAAATAATAAACAGAGCCGCGGAGTAGGAGCAATAATGAGGGAAGCGTGGCCATGCCATAGGCTAACCGACGCCACTTGGCCACACCCCATGCTACCTAACCGGCCCTTACTCATATGTCGACCAATCGGGTCGTTTTAAACCTGCCACACTCCCATGAGTTGTGTCTGGGCCATACTTGCCGGCCCCATTTCCCATTGACCAATCAGGTTGATCTAAAGCCACCACACTCACACCAGAAGTCTAGCCACGCCCATGCTTGACCGGCCCCTCTCCTTCCTACCGACCAATCAGGTCACTTTAAAATGCGCCACGATAACTAGGGGTGTGGCCGCACCTTACGTTTGACCGCCCCCTTTTCTTGACCAATCAAGTCCCTCAAAACTCGCAACCATACATTAAAGGCCAAACGCACACTGTCGCGCCACCATACTAACTGGCAAGCCAAACGCGCCTATTGCAACAACATATTAATCGGCATGCCAACATGCCACTCTGCCGCAGTAACATGCCAATGTGCCACAAATGATGCCACTACATGCTAATCCACTTTCTATTCGTGGTCAATGCCATAACAGACTCCAATTAGGATTTCCTGATCGAAACAAAGACTTTTTAGCCGAAACCCTAATTTTTGGTCATAGTCCACAACATGCCACGAGCCACTTTAGCCTTGGCCATGCCGCCAAGCCCTAACTTTGGCCACGGCGCCAAATCCTAGCCTTGGCCACTCCGCCAAGCCCTAACTTTGGCCACGGCACCAAATCCTAGCCTCGGCCATGCCGCCAAGCCCCAACTTTGTCCACGGCGCCAAATCCTAGCCTTGGCCACGCCACCAAGCCCTAACTTTGGCCACGACGCCAAATCCTAGCCTTGGCCATGCCGCTAAGCCCTAACTTTAGCCACGGCGCCAAATCCTAGCCTTGGCCATGCCGCCAAGCCCTAACTTTGGCCACGACGCCAAATCCTAGCCTTGGCCATGCCGTCAAGCCCTAACTTTGTCCACGGCGCCAAATCCTAGCCTTGGCCACGCCGCCAAGCCCTAACTTTGGCCACGGCACCAAATCCTATCCTTTGCCACGCCGCCAAGCCCTAGATTTGGCCACGATGCCAAATCCTAGCCTTGGCCATGCCGCCAAGCCCTAACTTTGGCCACGATGCCAAATCCTAGCCTTGGCCACGCCTCCAAGCCACGGGCGTGGCCATGCCACAACGTCACAGACGCGGTTATGATACCATACCGTAGGCGCATGCCACTACGCCGCGGCTATGCAGATATGCCATTTACAGGCGCCAACAGAATGTGGCTATAATCAACGGCCACCCTCTCTCCTGAATTACAATCTCAGCCATCCAAGTTCACCACTGAACTGACAGACTTGTGGCAAGCTTCAGGCGACCAACTGCCTAAATCTAGTGGCCATGGCTACGCCAGGCGCCACTTACACCACCGTGCCACTGTCATGCACGAGCCATGCCAGCCATGCCGCATTGCCACTGGCGTACACCAAAACGCCATTGCGCCATTATCAGGCGCCAACACAAGGTAGCCATAATCAATGGCTACCCTTCCTCATGAGATGCGATCTCAGCCATCGAAGTTCGCCACCGAACTAACATACTTGTGGCAGGTTTTAGGCGACCGGACAAGACGAGCCTAATTGCATCACATGCTATTTTCCTACGGAAAGCCTCTTGATTTTAACTTGGCACACGTAGCAAAATGCTACATGTTTTCCATGAAAACACTCGAGACATCAAATATGTCACAAACTGGGGGATACACATCAGGGTATTGGTCTGGCGGTTTACAACGTGCGGCGTGCAATACGCCCATTATAGGAAAGTGTCATGAAGTAGGACAATTAATGGTGGCAAGAAGTAACGGGTGTAAACGGATCCACTTCCTTCATCATGGAAGCATGGGTTTCTGGCGGTTATAATTTACTCCATTCTTTCACCACTCAATCGTTTCCACTCCCTACGAGACTAGGGTACGTTTCAATATGACTTGTATAAATAGGCTTCACTATTTCCACTAAACGACAGGTTTTTGGACGGCAACATCACAGTATCCAGAAATCATCAAAGAACTGATACCTTTCATTCCAGTTCCACTTTCTGATACAAGTCATAAAACAGCCACACCTTCAGAATCAACTATTCTGGTCTCAACACTTTCTTCGCTTCCCTCCCTAAGACCAACCCTTCTCCTTCACTTTGTGACCAAAGCAAGCCTGGAACAGCCATTTTTTGGTTTTGGCCAGGATTTTACAGATTGATCTCTCGAATCAAAAGTACTCCCATGCAGAGCATTGTTTAGGGTTTAGATTTGTTTCTCATCCACACACTTGAATTTACCAAAATAGGCAGAAACAGTTTTCACCCACAAACACCAGTTAGTCATGATTTTGTCCAAATGGTATCAGGCTGCTTAGTACTGAAAATAACATCACACTTGTCTTAGGTGTGTTACGAGATGAGTATGTAAGAATACAAGACTCCAATATTTGTAGTTTTATTACCAAGGCTTGTTTAAAAACAAGATCTACCGATTTTTGAAATTAAAAGATATTTTATAATGTCATTTCCAATAATAATGAAGAAATTTAATATCAAGATATTAATTGGATCTTATCCTTGAGTATCAAAGGAGTAAATATGAATAATAAAATCTTAGAGTTAAATACATGTTCAATATTTCTCTGACATTTAAACTCTCCTTATTCCAACTTGTATACATCTCGAGATCCATTAGTCAAAGAGAAACAAACAACTCGAAAACGTAATGAACAAGTTCGAATATAACTGAGTTTTTTTTTTTTTTTTTGAGCTCGAATATGAATCCTATTTATAGTCGAAATATAATTTTGAAGTTCAAAATGCTTAGATAGATGTCTTGGAAATTGCTTTATAGCATGCTTATTAAAGCACAAATTCACGTTGAAAGTTCAACACTAAATAATAACAAGTTATCTATTAATGTTATGTCAAAACATGAAGATATAAAGAACTATACACCGAAGTTGTGGAAAAACTAAGGTATATCCTTCCTTTTGATACTTTAATCACAGATTCATCTATATAATATAAAGCCATGTAAAACATACTTCACATGCAGTGTTTTCAATGAATACGATTGTAATAACTTGGTCGAAAATGAACAAGCCAAAGTCAGTAGTTACTAACATGGATCTGAATGATAATGTCTTTGTTTGTTATTCGATAGGTCTTCGGGTCTTCAATGAGTAACTAGAGCACGTCGCAATATTTTTATGTCCTAACTCTAAACAAGCGGTGGGTTTTGGAATTAAACTTGACATATCAATGCTTGGTGGTTTTAATCGAGCAGTGCTCTAACATAAATAAATATATATAGCTTGAACATGGATAGGATAAAAACAATATTGAAGAGCATCGATGTCCTAGAAAAGAGAACGAGAAACAATAAAAGAAACGACCTTGCATTTAACTTAGCAGAATCCTGAATTTGAGAAGAAATACTATCAGTACGTTGGATCCAATTGTCAGGTAAAAGATATAACATGAGAACCATCACCACATTCCCAAACATAAACTTTTTTGACCAAATGTATGCATATTTGAGTGTTATGCTAAACTAAGAAGCCCGATGTCAGGAAAACCTTACGAAGAGGATTACAATTGTGAAAATATTTTGTCTCCAAAAATTTGGTCCATATTGCTTTAGGATTGTTAATCATACGTCACGCCAATCTAGTTTGGAAGGATTCATTAGTAGCCATGATATTCTTAAACCTGAATCCCCTATCCCTTTTATATAGGATAAGAAAGAGAAGACCAAAATTTTAAATAGAGCCCTCTAGAATGGTGTTATTCGACCAATATCGTCATTCTACAACATCAATTTATTTCAATGTAGAGTCTGGTAAATAAAGGCAAACCATCCGATATTAACATCAACATTCTATACTAAATGGATTTTGAGTAGTGTTACTTGATTGATTATCGTTCTATGCCATAGTTGAAGTCTAAATTTCATCTTATCTGCAAAATATTTAAATTATTTTTGAAGATAGATCAAATTATAATTAAAGTTGATGTTGTAGAAGTCATTGAGAAGAATTTCTTGGGGACATAAGAATGCATATCATATTTCAAGATATCTGATCCCTAATTCCTAATTTCCAAGTGATATATTTTAATTTTATTAACCTCACTTGTAATAGGGATAAAAAGAATACAAGCCAAATGGCTTGTCTATGCCACCAGCGTGGCTCATAAAAGCCTTGTGTTGTGATTTCAGGAGGAAACAAGCTTTGTAAGTCTGATTCTTTATTTTATTTCTTTTTATAAATAAAATAAAATGATTTTTATTAGAGTGAGAGCAAAACGGGATCTGAGGAGAGCAAAAATTGTAATCGACTCATGAATTGGGACCTATTCAGTATATTACCCTAACTCGGACCAAACTACCCATCTTAATACACCCAAAGGCTGCAAAAATTTTACACCCATAACTCAAACAATTCCACCGCCGTCAACTCCACCTCCAAATTTTATCAAACGACTCAAACACGACAACTCCAACTCCAAAACATTTAACAAAAAAAAAAAAAAAAAATACTACTAATTTAGAAAAAACGCGCAATTGGGGGATATAAAAACTAATTGGGGGATATGAATTACTTCCCCCAACCAGTAGTGTCTGTTAAGGGGTAATTTTTGGGTATGAAAATACTAAAATACCCTTTGGTTAATTTAAAAACTTTATGAAAAGACTATTATACCCTTTCTCCTAAAACATTAAAATCAAATAACCAAATTCATATATCCCCCATTCTCAAATCAGTACTGGCACTCTTCTAGGTTTAGGTTTTTGAAAAAAAAAAAATTTCTTCATCGTTCTTCATCCGTTCTTCGTCGATTCAAAAATTTCTTCGTCGATTAACCTACCTGAATCATAACAATGCCTCTACGAAAGAAACCAAATGCCCAATCGAACTCAAAATCGATTGCTCAACAAAAATAGGAACAAAGGATTTCTTTGATTGCTCAAGAGTAAGAAGAAAAAGAAGCAGCGAACTCGGACAATCAACCTCTCGCAAACATGGCTTCTGTGAGAAGGTAAGTGATTTTAAACTACTTTATGAGTGTTTAAATCGATTTATAGCAATGGGTTTAGGTTAGAATCGCGAACCCTAACTCAAACAGTTGAGTTTCAGCGAGTACCGGCACTGAAATATGTATGAATACAATGTCGGTATTGGGTTACGGCATTCGATCCAGAATGAATACAGTGCCGGTATTAATTTACGGCTTTGATGTTAACATGAATGCAATGTCGTTTCCAAACCCAGAGTCGCCTGTAACTGAATGTTATGTACCGGCATAGAAATTGGGTTGAATACTATGCCGGTTTTAGCTTACGACATTCCTTTATAATTATTAGAGTATGCCGGTAGTGGACTTCAAACTTACAGGAAAACCTATGAATCTGTCACCAGTACCGGCATAGGTTTTAGGTTGCATTATATGCCGGTACCCTGTTACGGCATGGAAATGATTTTTTCGAGAGTGCCGGTAGTGATCTTTTGTTATCCAGTAGAATTACCTATGATTACCGGCATTGTCGATAGTTAATGTTCACTGCCGGAACTGTGTAGCGGCATGAGTTATTTGCTACATTTCTATGCCGGGGGCTCTGTACCGGCTTGGTGTTGTTTGCGTGAGTCTATGACGGTACTTAAACTGAAAGTGAGTTGTCTTATATTCATTTCGTGTGCTTATGATATAGGTCAAAATCCAAGGAAGCTAACAAAAGAAAAACTAAAGATGTTGTCACTAAGATAAGAAGGAAGGACGCTCTTGATACTCCTCAGTCTCTGCCTCCTCGAGGGAAAGATAAAGGTCGCAACAAGTGTTTGGGGGATGATACACGAGGGACAATTTGGGAGAGTCGTGCTGACCATAGTCGACTTGCAATCCGTGAACCTACTGGAACAACAGTTGAGCACGATGACCAAGATGAAGAGGAAAGTGAGGAGGAAGATAATGAGGTTGATCCAAGTCAATTAGCAACCCAAAGCGAAGTTGTAGAGGAAGATGGTGGGCCAAGTCAACAACCGACGCAAGGCAAGGCCAAAGGCAAAGGCAAAGGCAAAGTAAAAGTTAAAGGTCCGCACCTACCTCATAAGGATGACATGATACCCGACCTTGATCGTGGTAGAATTTGGGGTGAAGCTCCTAACCGAAAATATTATTTGGATACAAGGACTCGTAGGCTCGTACTATCTATCAAACCTATGTAAGCATTTTTTATCTTGTGCATATGTATTGTTGTGTATTTATGTAAAATCTCTTAATTGTATTGTCTCCTAATTGTAGGATCATAAGAAGGTTGTGCGTGTTTGCCGAAACCAAGCCGAGGATGGTTGGAATTTGTCCGAGGAATGTGAAAAGGTCCAAACAATAGTAAAGGATTCTGGTCTATATGTTTTGGTTGAAAATTATGTGAAGCCCGATTAAGTGATCACAATTGCTTCGTCGAAAGGTATCATGGTGAAACTGATACCATGCACTTCCCTTTTGGGGAGATGACCTTCATCCCTGAAGATGCTCAGAACATTCTAGGCTTGAATGTTATCGGCAAATCAATTGCAGCAGGAGATGAGTGTCTGGACCTAGAATGGTCGAAGTTGCACGCTCTGACTAACAAGATTTTTGGTTAGGACTACAAAACTTTTGTGGAGAGCTTCTATGTATCCAAGGCTAGTAGGACAAAGACATTCAAGCTGACGCTGCTTAAGAAGAAGTTTGAAAAAACAAAGGAAAGAAGTTTGAAGGATGGATGAGACCCTGAACAAATTTTTTATACAGCCGCTGCGTACCTGTTATACATCTTGGAAACTAAGGTATTCCCTGACACTAGTGGCAACAGGGTTAGTGCAAACTACCTTCAGTACTTGGATCCGTTGGAATATGTCTTTAACTATTCTCGGGGCACCGTGGTAATGGCACATTTGATGGCGGAGATGAGAAGGGCCTCTAAGGCTAAAACAAACCAATTTGTCGGGAATTTCACTCTATTGTAGGTAATTTTGTTTTTAAACTTATGTTCTTATGTATATTGTTCACATGTACCCTTATCATGAACTTCGAAACAAAATTTACTGATTCTTATATGTATCATTCAACATTGGTATAGGCGTGGGCTTATGAACACTTCCCAACATTGTTCAAGGACTGTCCCTTCTTGAAGATCACACACATTGACGACCCCGAGGAGCCAAGAGATACGAGTTCAACAATAATCCGAAGCCTAGTAATAATCATCGACTGATCGATATGAGATTGGCTCTGGACGCGATGAGTACCAAAGATGTTGTGTTCGACCCTTACATGGAGGCTAGAGGAAACCGCAAACTTTTGAGGTTTGGTAATGTTGCATTTTACAATGGGCCGTTGTTCCACCCAAAGGGATACGTTATGACTGATCCTCGACGTATGATGCGCCAACTTGGATATAAGCAATTATCACCTTTTGAGACGGGCTCTCTTCAAGGTTATGTTCTTGACCTTTCTCGGTGCTTTTCAACTCCCAATAGGTTGCAGGTAGAGTATGATCCAAATCCGGAACCAACACATTGGAGGGATAGGGAACCACGTCGTTTGGTATATATTAGTAAGTGGGAAATTACGGAAAACGGTGATGAAGTTGATGACGACTACATGGAAGATTACCTGGTATAGTCACATCCTTATGTCGTGCGCCCGGATGACGTCCAAGTTCCACCCCAGAAAAACCCTCCAGTTCCAACTCCTGTAGAGGCACCACCTACAATGGCCCAACTTAATAAGACTGTTGGATTGCTAGTAAGTATTGTTAATTGCTTAGTCGTTTAATGTACACATAATCTTATATTAGCATATATATACTAATTATGTGTTTGATGTATGAAACTAGCGGCGTCGGCTTGGAAAGTTGAAGAAGATGTTTGGTTGCAAGTACTAGGAAGGAGAGGTGTTATCCCTTGAAGAAATGAAGGAAGTCGAGGAAAAGCTTGATAGAATTGAAGAAACCTACCCTAGTGTAAAAGATTTGTTCGGGGAAACTAGGAAGAAACCGACCCAAAAGAAGCAAAAGACCAAGTGATTAACTCTTTAGTTGTGTTTCTGTATTTGGATGGTGGTTGTTACGTCTTGAACAATTCCGAAATTGTTTTTGTTTGTACCTCATGGTTAACTCTTTAGTTGTTTGGTTTGCTTTTGGTTTATGATCCCTGGATTAAGAACATTTAAGCACAATCCAGCTGTTTGGTTTATGTTGAACATGTTTAGATTTCTAGTGGGGTTATTTGGTGTTTAGTACTTACATTTTGTCCGATATTAGTGTTTGGTCTAACATTTGTCCAACTTAGTGTTTGGTACCTGAAAATGACGTTGACTGTCGTTGACCATGTTAAGTCTAATTTTAATTAAATTACTTATTTAAATATTTAATCATTTACTATTTTATCCCTTACTTGTTAAACATTTACATGGATATTTACCCCCTAATACTTCTTATCTTATCTTATGCCTTGATAATGTCGTCGCCGCCGATACATAAAATCCACTTATATCGCCACCACCACTATCACCACTTTAATGGAAAAAAAATCCACTGATGCCTTTCACCATAAGAGATTTTGGGTGGGATTTTTTTAATCCATTTGAAAGAGTGAAATCAGAGGATAGTAATCCATTTGTTAGCGGGTTTATAAAATTTCTGATGAGGATTTAAGAGGAGTTAGAGAAAGCTAGGGATTCCGGAGTTCAAAGAATGAGTCAAAAGAAGGGTTATGGTTGTGGCTAATGATAATGGTGATGATGAAATTGAAAACGCAGATAAAGTAAATGGAACTGGAGTTACGAAGTTAGTGGGGGCGGGTCTTACTTATGTGAGTAAGAGAGAAGAACAAAGGGGATCGAAATTTTAGTTTGTAGCTGTTGATTTATCAATTTACAGAAGTGATCCTTCGAAACATGTTTGTAGCTCTTGATTGATTTGTTTGCAGAGGTGATCTTAAGCTCTTGATTGCTCTCTGAACAAATGAAATCGAAATTTTAGTTTTGGTTGTTGTTCTTAATGGCCATGGGAGGCGGAAGAAGAATAAGAATTAGGGTCAACTGTTTAAGGGGATCTCTTACCGTTGGTTAGATGGTTTCATCTGAACCGTAGGCCCAAATCAAGGATATATGAGTAAATTCTTAATTATTTATGATAAAAAATTAATTAAAGTCTGATCAAAACGGTCAACCACAGTCAACGTTATTTCCAGGTACCAAACCCTAAGTTGGACAAATGTTAGACCAAACACTAACTTTGGACAAAATGTAAGTACTAAAAACCAAATAACCCATTCTAGTGAAATGTTTTCTTTGCAAGTTTTCTTTTCAATTGGTGTCGGCATTGAAACGTTTAGGTTCTACAGCGCCGGTACTGCTTCCGGTGTGAAAGAGTAATTATAATCCCATGTCGTTTTTCGGTACCGGCACTGGAATTGTTTTTTAAAACCATACCGGAACAAGAAGATGAAAGGGTCCAAGTTCCTATATAGATATTAGAAGGTATCGGCATTGTAGTATTTTATAAAATCTATGCCAGAATTATAATTTTTTTTAAAACTTTCATAGTTTTCAAAAACCGGCACTGTAATCATGATTGAATCTATGCCGGAACTCTGATTTTCTTATACTCGGATAGTTTTTCTAGAAAACTGGTATTGTTTAGGATAAAACTACAATGCCGGTGTTGATTATAAATCCATTTCGAATGCTCTTTTATTTCGTTCCTAAGTAATCTATTACATTGGATTTGAAACTTTAAATTAAAACATACTAAAAAACATGTAATGGAGTAACTTTGGTTAAAGATGATCTCATAATCTATTTCCATCCCTTTTCAACAATTGCGGAACCTTTGAGCCTTTCGCGAATTTCTTCGAAGAAATCGTCCGGAATGGGGGTGTCAAGGACCATCTTCATTGGTTCTTCTTCTCTTTCAACATATTCCTTTCCCTTCATATAACACCCACCACACCCATCTATAGGCTTGCATTGGCCCTTGTGGTTTTCTCTTGATTCTGCTAGTTCAATAGCTTTGTCAAACCATTGAAACTCATCGCACTTTGGGTGATTCAAACACCTTAGAAACATTCTTCCATTTTCAAAGATCATCAGTTTTTGCAATCCAAAACCTAGCGTGTCCCATCACAAACTTCTACACTTTGAATAAATAAAAGGACAGTCCATGGCTAGATGAGAAGGTGACTTGGAAATTTGACAGCTGCAATGATGACTCTGTAATAGAAGATTATATTAGTGATACGTCATAGTAGAGAAGATTTTAACTGTCCATATATTGTTAGTAATGTTGAATCTACTTACTTTGCAGGTAGATATTGGTGGTGGTTTGCAAATAGAGCTTGATGATGAATCTCCCATTGCTTGTGAAGCTTGAACCGTGCTTGATTGATCCATTTTTTGAGGCTTGCTTTCTTGAAAGGGGCTTGTTGTCCGACCCTCTTTTAATGATACACGTGTAGTTGTGATCCCAATCTATCTTCTCAAATTCTTGCATAACGGTCCTCCCTTCCCATTCCACCCTTCTAATAGTTGCTTGTGCGCTATATAGAGAAGACACGTTAGTCTCATCCTTTTCCTTGAAGCCTCTGAGAATTTGTCTCGGTTTGATAAGTGCTTTAGTCAATCTCTTTACATCCTCCATTTAATGAGGTTTTAGCTTCGCAACTAAGGAGTGAGCAACAAAATCTTTCGGATCCCAAAGGTTATGACTGACTGAACCAAACAAAGACAATCCCATTCATTGTTCTTGTCATTTAAACGAAATACAAGCTTAAAGGGGCAATTATCCTTCCTGGTACGAGTCTTGTATACCCTATTAGTTTTCTTTGGATATACATAATCCTTTCTCTTGTGGCTATTCTTCTCCTTGTATTCCCCACTTCTCTCGCAAACCATCTCAAAACGGGTTTTTTAACCTTGGGTATTCCTCACCAACACACACATGTTCTTAAGAGTCGTCTCTTTAGCCCAAGCAATTGCTTCCTTTGGATCTTTTATTCCCTACATAAGGACAACAATGGGTGATTAGAAGGTTCATTACAAGAAATCCATTAGTAATATTCAAGATACTAGGTGAAAAGAATTCTTTGGTAACATACCTTGAGGCATTTTATAGTATTCGACGTATCCATACCGAAATGGTTTTGCATTTGTTGGATCAATATATGTCACAACCTCAGGATCGAATGAAAAGAAAATAATTAGGTCCAAAAAAGAAAAAATTAATACTATGCCGGTGAGCAGTCCCGGCATGCTCGACCACAGTCTCGGCATAGTTGAACTGCACCGAATTAACAGACCAATTTTTAGACGATTCCGGCATAAACAAATTATTTGAAAGCAACGCCTGAAATAGAGGTGCCGGCATTCTCGTAATCTAATTTACAACGCCGATATAAAGTCCCGGCGTAGACCATAATTATTATACCATGCCGGTATTTAGCTTTGGAAAACACTCCTTCCTGTATGTTTTTTTGTATGTGCCGGCATAGTATTGTTAAAATTGACCAATGACGGTGGTCGTGCCGGCATGCTCATTATCTAGATTAAGATGCCGTATCTTGTGTTCCTAAGCGTGGTAGTTAATTAATTTTACATGCCGGTATTTAGCTTCGGAAGACACTTCTTCCTGTATGTTTTTCATGCGGTACCGGCATGGTAAACTTATAATTCAACCATGCCAGTTGCATATTCCGTAGAATATTCTGTGGTAGGTAAAAAGTAACTTTTGTACCGGCATAGTTGTTTGGTTACATACCATGCCGTTTTTAGTCTCAAAATGGGGGATATCGAGGTTCCGGCATGGTCGTAGTATGAATACCATGCCGGTATTCGTGGTTCCGGCATAGTATTCATACCGCCACCATGCCGGTACCGAGCTTTTACAACAGCAGAAATAGTGGATTCAAAGAAAAAAAAAATCAATTTTTCTACCTCTTAGCAGCTTTACCTGAGTATTGGGAGTGCTTATATGTTGAGCTAGTTTACTCTCTTGGGTTGGTTCTTCACGAAACACTTCATGCTCATAAAATTCATGATCCAAAGGTGTTGGTTCCACAAAAACTTGCAATTGTGAGTTGTTGTCATTAGATGAAGATTGAAGATATGCTCCTTGTTGTAGTTGAGTTAAAGATTCAGCAGCAGCAATTCTCTCTTCACAATCATCCTCCATTTTCACCAAAATAATTTCCCTCTCAAATTTTCTTTCCCTCCTTCTACTCTCACCTCACTCACCCAAACACAAATAATAATACACACTAATCATTTATCAAATAATCTTAAGATTTACTAATTATTATTAATCACTAATCCTTATTAGTGAGGGGTAGATTAGGAATTACTTAAAATACTTAGATAAGGGGTGACCCTGATTTGATATTTGGATCCAGTTTTTGTTCTTTTCCTATATCCCCAAATTAGTTTTTATATCCCCCAATTGCGCGTTCTTTAGATTCCCATTTCAGGTAGAACAAATCAAAAAAATCTATGTATCTTTCGAAACCTATCAATTCTACCACCAAAGTTTTTTTTTTTTTTTTTTTTTTTTGAAGCATGCATTTTATTAAATTAAACTGAGATTACACGTGGGGATATTATGCCCATAGAGTCCGTTATGACAATAGAACTTATAGGTGGGGGGGTTACATTATCCCACACTGTTGTTGCGAGCTTTCCTATAGAGCATTCATCTGCCTCTCGATTTGCCAGACTGTCCGCTGCTTGATTTCCTTCTTTGTAGACGTGCTTAATAGTGTATTGTTGAATTTGGGTAAACCTATACTTGATTTTTACAATCTGGTTAGAAATATGCCATGGAGCGTCGGCGCCCGAGGTTAGAGATTTCGTTAAGTTCTCCGAGTCTGTTTCAAATTGAAATTTTGGCCATCCCCATTCAGTTGTTGTTATTGGAGCGATGAGGATGGCCCAAGTTTCCGCTGCAAGTGCAGTGGTGATATCCAGTGGTTGTGCTATTGATAAGATTATAGTGGTCTCATCGTTTCAGCATATAACACATGCTACCACTATTTCAGGATATTCCCTTGCTGCTCCATCCGTGTTAGTTTTGATCCAATCTAAGTGGGGTTTGAGCCATCTCACAAAGATGGTTGTTGTTGCTAGTGTTGTTTGCGCTGAGTTCAGATAAGGTTGCATCCCAGGCAGTACTGTCGGTAGGTGGTTTTGAGCCCAAGTATATTCCTGCTGGAGTTTAATGGCCATCTTCTTTATATTCGTCAGGTTTGGCAGTTGCTGGCGATAAACTGTGTCGTTCCTAGCTATCCATAAGGACCAAAGAAGGAATCAAAAGGCTATGGTGACTGGGGTAGGAGCTTTTGTTTTGAGGAGTAGGGAGACTGTCGTCTGATAGGGCAGTGGGGTGGGTATACGATAAGTAGTTTTTGATTGTTTATGAGATGAGCTAGTAGGAGGTTCCAAAAATCAATGGTTGTTTGACAATGAAGAAGAATGTGACTAGACGTTTAAGGACTAAAACTGCATTGAGGACATAGGTTGGAGTTGGTGAGTTGGATGCGGTTGAGAATGGTGAGGGTTGGTAAACCCTCATTAATTGCTTTCAACAAGAAAAGATGTACTTTTTGGGACACGGGAGTGTCCAAAGAAAGGTAGTTGGTGGGAGAGGGTTGTGATGAGTTTATGCAGAGTTGTTGATGAGGCAGTTATATCCTGATGTCGTCATATATTTTCCGCTTTTGGTAAAAGGCCAAATGATCTTGTCTGGTTAGTTATTCTGTAGGATGGGAATACTGAGGATTCGTTGAACTATGGGTAGGGAAAGTAGATTCAGCCTATCATGATTCCATTTCCTTGTTGACGGGTCGATAATGTCAGCAACCACTTGAATGGGATAACATATGGCTGGGTTAATGTTGTTATTGAATTGTGGAATCCATTTTGATTGGATAGGGGTGTTTAATCTGTCTCCAATTTGATGGAAGAGATGATGTTTAAAGGTTGGTATGAGAAATGCTAATTGCCTCCATTGTGGATTGGGAGATGATGGGAGGGGAAGCTTCCTTAAGGATGTTTTCGAAAATGGGTGTCTGTTTGAGGTATTTTACATTATATAATGTGGCTAGAATGGAGGTAAGATTTTCGTGAATGTTCCAGATTTGTTTCATGAGAAGTGTTTTGTTGTGCTCCTTGCTTCTTCTGATGCCTAGTCCTCCCTGAGATTTGGGTTTGTATAGCTTGTCCCTTCCTAGTGGGTGGAGCTTCTTGATGGAAGAGTCATGGACCCATAAGAAATTTGTTGTAATACGATCTATTATTTTATGGATGTGTGTAGGAAGGTGTTGATGGTGGTTTTTAGCTTAGGGATAAAATCGTAAAACCGTACATATGACATGACGTCACTATGACCAATAGCGCATTTATTGAATCAATCAGCATATTTACGTAAGAATTACCAGGGTACCTTTTTTTTATAAATGTGTCATGTTCCATGACAGAACCCTTAGTATTAACTGACATCACTTCTGTATACAACTAACCCTAATTCTCCCACCGTGCCAATGGCAAACCATGCCAGCCACGTCTCTACGCCAAGGCATGCCAACCATGCCAGCCGCACCACCGTGCCAATGACAAACCATGCCAGCCACGTCTCTGCGCCAAGGCATGCCAACCATGACAGCCGCACCACCGTGCCAATGGCAAACCATGCCAGCCACGTTTCTACGCCAAGGCATGCCAACCATGCCATCCACACCACCGTGCCAATGGCAAACCATGCCAGCCACGTCTCTGCGCCAAGGCATGCCAACCATGCCAGCCGCACCACCGTGCCAATGGCAAACCATGCCAGCCACGTCTCTGCCCCAAGGCATGCCAACCATGCCGGCCGCACCACCATGCCGACCCACGCCTCTCGCGCCAAGGCATGCCAACCATGCCATCTCGCACCACCGTGCCAATGGCGAACCATGCCCGCCACGTATCGCGCGCCAAGGCATGCCAACCATGCCAGCCGCACCACCGTGCAAATGGAAAACCATGCCAGCCACGTCTCTGCGCCAAGGCATGCCAACCATGCCAGTACACCACCGTGCCAATGGCAAACCATGCCGCCCACTTCTCCACGCCAAAACGAAGGGTCGCAATAATCAACGGCTACCCTTCTCTTCGAGATACAGATCTCGACCATCCAAGTTCGCAACCTAACGCATGGCAACTTGCGGCCCAAGGCCAAACACCACGGTTTGCACCAAACCCTAGTTTTGGCCGCCTATACCATGACAGCCTCTCATTCACATCATTGGCTGCCAAAACGAAGGGTTGCAATGATCAATTGCCACCCTTCCATCTAAGATGCAGATCTTAGCCGTCCAAAGTCACCAGCTGACGCATGGCAACTTGCGGCCCAAAGCCAAAATACACGGTTTGCACCTAAACCCTAATTTGGCCGCGCCTACTCTTTGACAAGGCCATGACTCAATGCTGGCTGCTACAAACAAAGGGTTGTAATAATCAACGACTACCCTTCTCTTTGAGATGCAGATCTCGACCACACAAGTTCGCCACCTGACGCATGGCAACTTGCGGCCCAAAGCCAAAACACACGGTTTGCACCTAAACCCTAATTTGGCCGCGCCTACTTTATATGCAATAATCAACGGCTACCCTTCTCTTTGAGCTGCAGATCTCGACCACAAAAGTTCGCCACACGCAAACTGAAGGGGTTTGCAAACCCTAATCAACAAAGCCATGCTCAACGCTACTACAAACTTGCAATAATCAACGGCTACCCTTCTTTTGAGATGCAGATCTCGACCACACAAGTTCGCGCCGAGTTCGCCAAAACACACGGTTTGCCCTAAACCCTAATTTGGCCGCGCCTACTCTATGGCAAAGCCATGCTCAACGCTGGATGCTAAAACAAAGGGTTACAATAATCAATGGCTACCCTTCTCTTTGAGATGCACATCTCGACCACACAAGTTCGCCACCTGACGCATGGTAACTTGCGGCCCAAAGCCAAAACACACGGTTTGCACCTAAACCCTAATTTGGCCGCGCCTACTCTATGGAAAAGCCATGCTCAACGCTGGCTGCTAAAACGGAAGGTTGCAATAATCAACGGCTATCCTTCCCTCTGAGATGCGTATCTCGACCGTTCAAGTTCGCCGCCTAACTTACGGACCAAAGCCAAAACATCACGGTTTGCATCTAAACCCCAAATTTGGCCGCACCTATTCTTTGGCAAAGCCATGTCGACTCTACCATGGCCACTGGCATGCCACCATGCCACACATAACACCTTGCTACACGTTTTCCCATGAAAACACTCGAGACATCTAACACACGTCACAAACCGGGGGATGCTCATAGAGGGTATTGGTTTGGCGGTTTGCAGCGTGCGGCGTACATTACGCCCGTTACATAAAAGTGTCATAAGAATAAGGCGGTTAGTAAATACAGGGAGTAATGGTGAAACGCTTTCCTTCATTATGGAACATCAATTCCAGGCGTTACCTGTTACCACCTCCTCCCTGTTGATGGTGGATTTTCATTTAAGGTTAAAATTGTAAAAAACCAAAAAATTATGCGCTGACATCTTGTAAAAGATAAAGCCATTAATAAGTGTTGGATACTCCTTCACTTAATTCACCTAGAATGGAGCATGTGGCAACAATCCCATTCTCAGGAATACACGAAATTCATCCAGGTTGAAGCATGT
Source organism: Papaver armeniacum (assembly GCA_023531295.1). Classification (NCBI taxonomy): domain Eukaryota; kingdom Viridiplantae; phylum Streptophyta; class Magnoliopsida; order Ranunculales; family Papaveraceae; genus Papaver; species Papaver armeniacum. The sequence continues at coordinate 226,491 of JAJJWW010001426.1, read as the reverse complement.
AGCAACAATCCCATATACCTTGTGAATTTCTAGCATTATTAATTAATGCGCAATCAGCCTTGTATTTCCTGTACTCATTATCAGTGCGGCATGACGACTGAGTGTTACTCTTATAGAGCAACACGAACCTCCAAGCATTATAATGAAACCATGTACGAAATACCCGTACAGGATGACTCTCGGTGTGTTATACTAGCCCGATTGAGCCCCTCTCGGTGTGTTATACTAGCCCGATTGAGCATCCAGACCGACTGTATCAGTCCGGATATGATCGCAGTCATCCAACTCCACAAGCATGATTGGATGACCCAGATCAATTCCATCACCCCCAAGCAGGTATGGAATACCCACTGCCGACCCCGCATGGTCGGCCATTGGCCTAGCTTGCCAAAAAACGTTCATACCAAGCAGTATGGACGGAAAACCCTAAATTAGGGTTTGCGGCATATTACATGTGTCGCAAAATAGTCTCAACCATCCATCTTCGCAGGTATAGATGGAGGGTGTAGATGTAAACTCAAAGGGCCCAGAGCATGTCAACACAATCACCGAGGGGCCCGCCTACACACTTGACCAACGGGTCAAGACCAACCATGCTTGGTCGTAACAAATTCGTGCGCCCAAACAAGGGGTGGTCGCACGGCCTTGAAATCCAAAATTAGGGTTTTGAGCATCACGAGCGTCCATCTTCTCCTAAGCACGAATGGAGGGTCCAAGATTAGATTAAGCAGTCCGGTCATACCAAAGATGACCACCGTGGACCCATCTATTCCCTCACCCGATCGGCCAAGGCATATCATGCCCGGTTAATCCAAAACGCACGCCCAAACTAGCGTGGTCACACCTCCCAAACCACAAATCGATCTCGACCGCTCAACTTCGCCGGACGATTTGGATGGCTCGTTCACGTTTTTATGGGATATTCAGGTATAGGCGTGAACACCAGCCTACCACCTTCATACCAGGCCAATCGGCCAAGACCGACCAAGATTGGTCGTCTTGGAACGTGTGCCTGAAGTGGGCGTGACGTGCGGCTCTTGCGGCACTGGTTTTCTGTCACAAATCGATCTCGACCACTCAACTTCACCGGATGAATTGAGTGACCCGCATCATACTTTCGAGAGGTAATGGGGTATAGGCGCCTACACCATCATGCCGTCTACACGCATGTATGGTCGGCCCGCCAAAGTTGTATCCCATGCTTGGTTTCGACCAAGTCAAGAGTGATGCTGCGCACCTCTTCAAAACCCTAATTTCATTAACGGTCGCAGATGAGTGTCTCAAAGATCATCTCATCCGTCCAACTTCACCAGCTTGGTTATACAACCCCGGTCGGAGTTAGTTGGTCGGTGAGGCGTCATTACCCATCACTTTACCACACCATGATGCAAAGAATCGCATAAAATACACACGATACTTCACAAGTATCAACTTCCCGAATAACGCAGATTATTCAAATTAGCATTACATGCTACCTATCGTGGATCCACGATCCACACGTTCCAGACATCAATCATGTCACAAATTGGGGGAATACATACGGGGGTATTGGTCTCGGCGGTTTTACGGCGTGCGGCGTGCAACGCGCCATCACAAGAACGTGTTAGGAAGTCATGGACGGTTAGAGATGAACAGGAGAAGTGGGCAAGACTGGTCGTGTGGCACCGACGCACAACTCCACTACTCCATCACTCCACTTCCTCCACTTCCCACGAGAGACGTGAATAAGGCTCAAATGACTTGTATAAATAGGTTCTCCTCCCTATTTCAAAAACAAGGAAAAACAAGAGCAAGTCCGGACAAGAAACAAAAACCAAGTGTTAATACAAAACACCAAACACGGTAGCTTGCATCCTCGTAAGCTTCTGCTTCACCTTTACTCAAGTCATAAGCAAGCCAACACCTTCACAATCTCAACACCTTCTTCGCTTCCCTCCCTAAGATCAACCCCATCTCCTTCACTTTGTGACCGAAACAAGTCTGGAACGGCCATTTCTTGGTTTAGGCCGGGACTTGCATGATTGATTTCCGAATCTACAAGCACTCACCGCGCAAAGGCATTTGTTTAGGGTTTAGATTCATTCCTCATCCACACACCCCAAATTACCAAATTCGGCAGAATAGTTTTCACCCATAAACAATTGGCGACCACAAATGAGGTTGATCTCTCGGTTACAAAAATTGAATTCTCAATTCTTCGGTTTTCATCTCGCGATGTATCCTCACTCGGACACCACAAGTGGTTCGGATATCATGGGAAGTGTAGCTAGAATGCCGGAGGATGTCTTGGCAAATCAAGCCGGTATCGCTAAAAGACGAGCGAGACATTCCGCCTTTTGAATGATATAACAACGCAATTACAAGAAGGGTCGGCATGCATCTACTCAAACAGTGCAAGAAACGCTGGATCCTTAGTCAGGAGTCACACCTTTACCAGTGGAGATGCAGAAAGAGCGCGTAATCACAGGGGACTCAGGAGAGACGAACAACATGGTCCAACCGACAACGAAGACTCGAGGCAACTCCACAGAGGAAAAGACTTGTCCGGGGTACCACAACGTCTACCGGATAAAGAAATAGAGCCTGCAGCTTACGGATCCCTGCTGGAAGATTTATATCTCAAGACCCTTGTCGAAGCCGTGAAGAAATGCTTGAGGAAGGAGAGATCAATCAAGGAACACGTGAGTACAGAGGATGGGAACGTTCAATTCAATCACTCAGCAGTGATATTACAACACCTCCCATCACCAGAGCCAGAGCAGCCGCAAATCCTTGCATCTCATCAAGTGTAACACCTCTGGTAGTCACCAGAGAAACAACTTCCACTCCTTCATCAGGATGAGGAGCCGGAGGGACGAGAGGAGGACCATCCCCCATTACCATTGCAGACTTGATGGAGAAGCAGGAAGTTCTTGCTAAGACTCAAACAGATATGGCCGCAACTCAGAAAGAGGTACTCACTTTTCTTAAGACATTAACTGATCGATTTCCACAAGAGCCGTGACAGCCCCTGGAGAAAAAAAAAAAGGAACGCATTCAACGCACCGGAGAAGGTAGTTCAGCGGCGCGGACCTCCATGGACCTGATCAAAGAAGCGACATCAGATATGAGCGGTCCTGTCATGGAGACTCCTACACTGGGACTGATCCTCACAACGATCCTCCTCAACTCAAGTCAATAGTTTCACTATGAACCGTGAGGCCGGTGGATCGGGAAGTGTTTTCTCTACTGGAAAGTTTATGCGAACTTTCACACCTCTCGAAGAATCAGCGCACGGAGACATTTTGCTGCAATCAACCAGAGGAAGTTCACAATCGTGCCCTACATGTCACCGCACGCATCAAGGATTCAGAGTTCAAGACGGCCCTTATCGACACAGGAGCGTATTCGAATGTGATTACTCTCAAGACTCTCAGGACATCCAAGGTTCTCCCGGTGAAAGGTCGTACGGAAGCCTACCACAATGACGGACTTCGAGGGAAACCAAACCAGCACATACGGGAGAAGCTCCGCCGAAAGAATCAGACAAGTTCGTTGCATCCCACTCCCCACGTGGGCGTCAATTCAGGAAGAAGACCGGCTTGCATCTTTGAAGGCTAAAACCCACGATGCATCTTTGCTGACGAAGCATTCTTCTCCATCCTGTGAAGCCACGACCCACGTTCACACGAAGAGGGAACGAACTTTTATGGTGAGTTGTGACCAGAAAGGGAAAACGGTATACCGACACTGCCTTTATAAATTAGCAGGGGAGACTGTTACCCTGTCTCTCCACCCAATGGAATGCTACAACAACAACGAACCACAAGAACAAGTGCTAGATGCTCCACAGCAGCTGCAAGAGGGCACCAACTCCACAACTGATGATATTGAAATCGCTGAGGAATCTTCTAGGCCTATCTCCATCAGCTCAACCTTGTGTACGGATAAACGCACGAAGCTCGTGGAACTTCTCAAAGAGTACCAGGACATATTCGCTTGGAGATATGAAGAAATGCCGGATTTAGATGAGAATTAGTCACCCATCATCTACATGTCATACCTGTATCCAAGTCGGTTAAACAGTTGTAGTTCAGACATGAGGAAAATGGATAGGTCAGAGCCGCATAGACTTCGAGAGACTTGAACAGTCTTTGCTCAAAAACGATCCTCCTCTACCTAACATCGACATGTTAGTAGATGCAACCAGCGGACACGACATGTTCTCCTCCATGGATGGATGTAGCGGCTACAACCAGATAAGGATGTACGAGCATGATGCAAGTAAGATAGCTTTTCGAACTCCTCTCGGAAATTTTTATTATACCATACTGCCATTTGGTTTAAAGAATACCGGTGCAACGTATCAACGCTTTATGACGGCAATCTTCCACTGGAGCCAATACCTCAAGGGAGCAGCCTCAAGAAGATAACGATGTCCACGCGTCATATCGAGCAAGATCAGGGCGAGTTACTTTATCATACAGTGGTACATGTCTATCATGCTATGTTGGAGAATCCGCGCTTTTGGTCATCCACTGGAGCTGTTGAACGCTCATCTACAACAACATATGCCCCGATAGAAATAAACAGCTCGACGGTAATGAAGAGCCTCATAATGTTTGTAGGGGCATATATCTCACCAACAAAGCGATACAACCTTCACCCTTCGTAAGCGCCTCAAGCACCAAGAGGAAAACCACCGAGATACAACATCCTGCGCGTCCGTCAACTCCAACTCCAAAGACCGCATGCACGACTCCCACAATGATGAAAAATGTCTAAGATATTCCATATCTGGCTCGACAACAACCACTACGAACAAACCATGTAAACCACGCTTGGGGACTGAGGCTTAGCATGAAGTTCCTTCACCGTCGATTCAAGGAATTCTTCAACATGAGAGAGATGGTCAGTCAAGAAGCATGGAATTCGCAAGGGTAAATCGAACTGAGGAGGGAAACACTTCAACGCTCCCTCTAGCATAAACTGCTTAAAGGGTCTACTCAAGAGCCGCCTCAACGCTCTCTCCGGGACCCACGTTCGCTTCAGAATCCCGCTTCAACACTCTCTCCAGGATCCACCTCAACGTTCGTACCAGAAGCCACTTTAACATCCTCTCGAGTTGTTTCAACACTCAAGCTACATCAATAATCTGCGATCTGGTCAAGTTATCTTTGATGTACTCATTGCTCAACATACGTCTCATCCATCCTTCATGAGGGCCCAGCGGAGCATGAAAAACCTTGAAATCGATAGGAGAAGGGTTATCTTTTGGAACGGATATTTTCATATCGTTGAAAGGACGCGGTGAACAACTCATCATCAATGTTCGGCATATCTTTGAAGCTGTAAACACCTCCTGACTTGGCACCAGCATTATCCCCAGAAGACATCTCAACAGGAGTTCTTTTCTTCATTCTACAATAAAATACATGAGTCAGTACTTGTATAAAAACGCGTGAGATGTGTAGTCACACACGACAGAACACACATTCACGTTGGAGTACACAAGGCTGGTATTTGGTCCAAACACTGGTATTGATCAAGTCACAAGTACGGTATTGTTCAAGTTTCAAGTCCGGTGTTGATCAAGTCATAAGTCCGGTATTGCTCAAGTTTCAAGTCCGGTGTTAATCAAGTCACAAGTCCGGTGTTGCTCAAGTTTCAAGTCCGGTATTGATCAAGTCATAAGTCCGATATTGCTCAAGTTTCAAGTCCGGTGTTGATCAAGTCACAAGTCCGGCACATCAATCCCACGTTCGATCAAGCAGGTGCAGTAGCCCCACGAACGAAACAAGTGTAACAGTCCATCGAAGCAGGCAAGACCGACATCATGCTAGGGGAACACTCGCCTGGACGCCTCTTGAACGTGACATGCTCCAAGGACAGGATAACCCGTCTCTCCTGGTAACATCTAACTTTGTCTCATAAGCTTTGTCTTTTAACTGTCACCATCTCATGCCTACCACACAATGGTGTAACCATTACGTGCTAGGCAGGGGACTTAATGTTGATGGTGGATTTTCATTTAAGGTTAAAATTGTAAAAGCCAGAAAACTATGCTTGGCCCGACATCTTGTAAAAGATAAAGCCATTAATAAGTGTTGATACTCCTCACTTAATTCACCTAGAATGGAGCATGTGGCAACAATCCCATTCTCAGAATACATGAAATTCATCCAGTTGGAGCATGTAGCAACAATCCCATATACCCCGTGAATTTCTAGCATTATTAATTAATGCGCAATCAGCCTTGTATTTCCCCGTACTCATTATCGGTGCGGCATGACGATCGATTGTTACTCTTACAGCAACACGAACCTCCAAGCATTATAATGAAACCATGTACGAAATACCCGTACAGGCCGACCCTCGGTGTGTTATACTAGCCCGATTGAGCCCTCTCGTGTGTTATACTAGCTCGATTGAGCATCCAGACCGATCAGATCGAGTCCGGATATGATCGCAGCCATCCAATTCCACAAGCATGATTGGATGACCCAGATCAATTCCATCACCCCCAAGCGGTATGGAATACCCACCGCCGACCCCGCATGGTCGGCCATTGGCCTAGCTTGCCAAAAAAAAACGTTCATACCAAGCAAGTATGGACTTTAAAACCCTAAATTAGGGTTTGCGGCATATTACATGTGTCGCAAAATAGTCTCAACCATCCATCTTCGCAGGTATAGATGGAGGGTGTAGATGTAAACTCAAAGGGCCCCGAGCATGTCAACACAATCACCGAGGGCCCTCCACTACACACTTGACCAACCGGTCAAGACCAACCATGCTTGGTCGTAACAAATTCGTGCGCCCAAACAAGGGGTGACGCACGGCTTTGAAATCCAAAATTAGGGTTTTGAGCATCACGAGCGTCCATCTTCTCCGCACGAATGGAGGGTCCAAGATTAGATTAAGCAGTCCGGTCATACCAAAGCATGACCACCGTGGACCCATCTATTCCCTCACCCGATCGGCCAAGGCATATCATGCCTGGTTAATCCAAAACGCACGCCCAAACTAGCGTGGTCACACCTCACAAACCACAACCGATCTCGACCGCTCAACTTCGCCGGACGATTTGGATGGCTCGATCACGTTTTTATGGGATATTCGTGTATAGGCGTGAACACCAGCCTACCACCTTCACACCAGGCCAATCGGCCAAGATCGACCAAGATTGGTCGTCTTGGAACGTGTGCCTCGAAGTGGGCGTGACGTGCGGCTCTTGCGGACCGGTTTTACTGTCACAAATCGATCTCACCACTCAACTTCACCGGATGAATTGAGTGACCCGGATCATATTTTCGAGAGGTAATGGGGTATAGGCGCCTACACCATCATGCCGTCTACACGCATGTATGGTCGGCATGGCCAAAGTTGTATCCCATGCTTGGTTTCGACCAAGCTGAAGAGTGATGCATGCGCACCTCTTCAAAACCCTAATTTCATTAACGGTCGCAGATGAGTGTCTCAAAGATCATCTCATCCGTCCAACTTCACCAGCTTGGTTATACAACCCCGGTCGAGTTAGTTGGTCGGTGAGGCGTCATTACCCATCACTTTACCACACCATGATGCGCACTCGCATAAAATACACATGATACTTCACAAGTATCAACTTCCCGAATAACGCAGTTATTCAAATTAGCATTACATGCTACCTATCGTGGATCCACGATCCGCACGTTCCTTACATCAATCATGTCACAAATCGGGTAATACATACCGGGGTATTGGTCTCGGCGGTTTACAGCGTGCAGCGTGCAACGCGCCATCACAAGAACGTGTTATGAAGTCATGGATGGTTAGAGATGAACAGGAGAAGTGGGCAAGACTGGTCGTGTGGCACCGACGCACAACTCCACTACTCCATCACTCCACTTCCTCCACTTCCCACGAGAGACGTGAATAAGGCTCAATGACTTGTATAAATAGGTTCTCCGCCCTATTTCAAAAAACAAGGAATAAACAAGAGCATGTCCAGACAAGAAACAGAAACCAAGTGTTAATACAAAACACCGGAACTGGTAGCTTGCATCCTGTAGTTTGCCTTTCACTTTCTCGTTACAAGTCATAAGCAAGCCAACACCTTCACAATCTCAACACATTCTTCGCTTCCCTCCCTAAGATCAACCCCATCTCCTTCACTTTGTGACCGAAACAAGTCCGAACGGCTATTTCTTGGTTTAGGCCGGACTTGCACAGATTGATTTCCGAATCTACAAGCACTCACCGTGCAGTGCATTTATTTAGGGTTTAGATTCATTCCTCATCCACACACCCCAAATTACCAAATTCGGCAGGAATAGTTTTCACCCATAAACAGTGTTCGGTGGACTGCAGGTAGAATAGATGTAACAACTGCTGGCGGAGGAGGCGATGTTGTGCTGCTGTTGGTATGCTGATGGTAATAATATTGTAGATGATATGCAGGTGGCTGTGAAGGTTGGTGGATGTATGCAGGTGGAGATATGCTGTGAGATGAATGTTATGTAGATGGTAATTGGGATGCAGATGGAGAGATGCAGGTGATATGAATGGAGATGGTGATGACTGGAGAGGAACAGAGAGCTCCTCTCTGCTGGTGATGAAACTGCAGTCGCGAATGGGGTATGAGATTTTTTTCAAAACTGTAGCCTTCCGTCTCTTTTTATAGCTCCAATTTCCTCTTCCAGATCCTCGCAATCAACGGGCGTATTTCACTCAAACCGGTCTCTCGGCCAAGTTTTACACACCCATTCCAATATTCGATCAATGTTTCCATGTTTATCTCAATTTCTACCATTAATTCCCTGACCCTTCGCAAACAAACCACATAATACATGGCATTCAGACCTGTATCAGCGGCAACAAGACCTGAGATTGTACTCACTTGTATGACATCCCTTCACATGAATTCATCGAACTCTGAAATGCTGACCCAAACTCATGGCTCCAGCTGCTTCTTAACCCTTGTAAACACAAACAATTCCGTTTCCTGTTGGTTTCTAACTTGGGTCTTAGTTGCTGCCTAACACCCCAAAGTCCTGTGTACTCAAAACTCCAGTTGAACTCATCATAAACCATCCATAAGAACCTAGCCGGCAATAACCCTTGGCAAGCACCCATTCATACATTACAACAACGTAGAACACCTGCGAACTAGCTGGTATTAAGCTGGTTCAGCTTTTCAGTCAAACAATTGATATGCGAACTGGCAAGCTGGGGACTGCTACACACTGGTTGTACATTAATGGCTACACATCAATCTCTTCCCTGCACAACATAAATATAACTCAAAACCATATCTCATAAGCCATTCAACATTCATAAATTTCCACATTTAGTTCTCTTTGTCAACAGCGATACCATTGTCTTCCCAGTTTGCTTCAGAATTTGCTATATAACTCATACCATCAGCTCCTTGTTTCTCATTGCAATCGAAATACTCTCATAAACCAAGACAATCATTCACAAAATCAGGCCAGAAACATTTGGTTGTCTTCCTCCTTGCTGCTGTGAGACATACCCATTATTTGAACAACAACAACATCATTTTTCAGCCCTTGGAAGTTGGAAACAATTCTCAATTTCTTCCATGTTTATTAACCCAAAATTCAATCTAACTGCAACCTAAACCTTCGTTTCCCTGTTGTCTTTGAATGGTTGTTGAGCCCTGGCGATTACCCCTTTCTCGGCATCTCAAATCCTTCCCAAAACAGCCATCAATTTGTATTACATCTCCTTCTCCGTTCTCAGCTTCATATGAGACTGTCAGCCCTTGAAATACACCCATCGGCATCATGGCTATTTGAACCGGGGGCAAATTTGGTTGATAATTAGTCGCTGGAAGAAGACAGACGTATGGGTTGAATTAAGAGACAAATTGCCTTTACCAGCTTGTCACAAAGAGACCTAAATTCTCACTTCTTTGGATTGTTTCCTCCACCAAAGAAACACGCACCTCTTTTATTCCAAACCACACTCAAATGGACTAGTGCTAGGCCCATGTCACAATTTCAGATGGTCATAGTACTTGAGAACCACTATGTCATAGTGCCTTGTTGATTTCTTTTTTCTGCATCTCAAGGGTTTACCAGCCTATCTCGGCTAGTTATTGATGACAAGAGTTTGTTGACGAGCTTTGAACGTTTATGCTCCATTTCGATGCTCTTTCTTCCTTTTTTTTTCTAGCTCCAGCCATTGTATCTAAAAATAAATAAATAGAAGCGTAATATAAAAAATTTCAAGAGAAATAACTAAGAAAAGTATAAGTAATTGACACTCAAAAGATATATTTTAGGCACTTATCAAGTTGGTTCAACAGTAGTTAACCAAATGGTTAGCCATATGAACACTTTCATATCAACCATATTCATCTTCACCATAACTAGATCAAATGACTTAAGAGAACTAGTTAGGGAGTTGTTCAATTGCTTAGATCTCATAGAAGTATATAAAACACAATTGAAGCAAAAACAGTTTGATTCACTCGAATCAATTCATGAACTTTATAGCCACGGTTTGCAAATATGCATTCCTTAGTTTATATAAATTTAAGTTCACGAATAATCGATTTTAGAAAATAACCCACTTAAGTACGCATACTGGTACGTGGACTTAAGTACCCGGAATAAGTTTGTTTTAGTTCAAAAACTCCAGCAGAAATTCACGGGACGTGAACTTCCGACAACGCGCGTACTGGTATGCAGACTTCAGTTCCGGTTTTCCTAAGCGGCAAAGTACGCATACTTTGGTTCAAGGAATAAGGACTTACACACGTATGAGTTATCACACAATGTTTATATCCATTCAAGGTTATATATTCTAAACTCTCATTTCAATCATTGAAACATTCTTAGAGGATGTTATATAGTTGTTGTTCACAAGCTATTTTTCGTCAAAGCGATTTTCAAGTAATTGAAACTAATATGACTTTCGTCACTAGTAAATATGAAATTGGCCAAAGCGAAAGCTTACTAACACATATTTCGAGAAATAGATAAGCGAGATAAACTCGGCTCGAAATAGCAAATGTGTATAATCAAAGTCTATTGTTTGTAGCCAAAATTACTTTTAGGCACGAAACACGATTGAATCAATGATTTGAGGTGTAGTTAGGGTTAGGAAATGAATTGAAGAACAATAGAAGAAACACAGATTTTACGTGGTTCGGAAAGATGTGCCTACATCCACGGATGAATCCCCTTGGGGAGTGATGTTTTAGTGATTAAAGACTTACAATAGCTTTTTTTCTATTGTGAAACTAGAGAATAGAAAAGGAAAGACACAAAGTAGAGACGAAGAAGGAGAAAATCTTATTAATGTGTATAATAGACTAACATTAGAGCCTTTATTTATAGGGCTAGACACAAGGGCATCCCAGTAATAAACGGGATTTTCCCTAGATATTCTTAACATAATTACACGTTTATAACACTCCCCCTGATGACATTGTGTCTAAGCTAATTTGCCTCGTTAAAACCTTGTCAGGAAATTCCATAAGGACAAAACCTGATCGAGGGGAAAAGAGTACAATTAAGAAAACTTAGAAAAATTTGGACACGCAAATGTTGCCTCGTTAAAACCTTGACAAGGAAAACCCATTGGGAAAAACCTTGATGAAGGAAAAAGAGTACAATGTGATAGTCCAGTAAAATACCTTCTAATTTGATACTCCCCCTGATAAGTACTTTAGTTAAATCTTGGCTTGCAAATCTTCGAGTCGGGTCAATTTCGGTAAACGAATTTCTTGAATGCTGGAGATAACAATGCTTTCGTGAGAAATTTCCAAGTTGATGAAGTCTTCTTTTGTGTTAGTCTTCTAATGGTAGTGTTCTCGAGTCTTCACGCTTCTCTAAGTACATTGAGGACTTGCTTCTTGGATTCCTAGCTTCTCGGAGATGATTTGAAAAAGTAGTTGATGTAGTTTCTTCAACAAAGTGCAAATATGCAGTTATAGTACCATAGGTGAGTAAAGTTTGTGATCATACCATATATATGGATCAGAATGATATCCAAATTCCTAAGGGTTCTTATGTTGATGTGGTCTAACAAAACATAATGACCAAGTTAATGGTGGGAATCCACCAAATAACCAAAATTATACAACTCCCCCTTGGATGACCACCATGTTGAATAAATTGCCTCACTAAAACCTTTCCAATAAAAACCCAGTGGGAAAAAATTTGGACGAAGGAAAAAGAGCACAAATATCAACATTTTTGAAAGAAAATCAAACGTCAACGAGATGTTGCCTCGTTAAAACCTTGTCGAGAAAATCACATGGGATAAAACCTGAAATAAAGGGAAAAGAGTACAACTTTTGACGTAAATATGGATGCTAACCCTATATGAGTTTTACAAAAGAAAAGCATCAAAATAATAACTCTAGTCTATTTCAAAGACGAGTTTAAGCTAGCATAATTCCAACTGCATTTTTGAGAAAGAAAAATAAATAAATATAGAATTCATGTTGCTAAAGCGTGGATTTTTGTGTTTTTAAGGACTCCTCAAGAGACCCATAAAGTTGATAGCATCAACTAATTAATCCGGATTTTTGGTTTTCTACCAAATTTCTAAAAACACATGAAGGATTGTTAACTTGACATAATCAAGTCAAGTGGCTACCAAAATATAATTTGAATCCTACAAAGATTACAAATTTTAATATGTTCTCCGACCACATATGAGTCCTTCAAGGACTACCACGCCAAATGTGTCTTATAAGAAGAACAATTGTTGAACCAATCCTAGGGTCTGATCAAAAAGAAAACCCTCAAATCGTTTTCACAACGAACGTATTTCTCGTATAACGCAGTACGACTATGCCAACCTGTAAGTAATAATAGGCTTGGAAATTTTAAGGTGTTAAGTCTTGGATCCAAAATTGCATTATTCGAGAAATTATAATAATCCAATCTAATATGGATTACATGCCAACCAATCATATATGTCGATATTACTCTGCAGAGGGGTCCACAACCACCATTATTTATTTCAATAGCTACTATAAAGGAATATTCGACAATCATTAGTTTATTATGACACAACACAATTCTATGTTGTATACACACTTAAAAAAAAATCAAATTTCACTGGTACCAGTTCCCGCGGGCATTATAATCTCCTCCTCGTCAAATGAGGAGATATTAATTTTGAGAATGTGAATCATATTATGATAGACTCTATTGGAGCATTATCTGTAGCATGTAGCAGAACGCCACAGTTTTGCTAGAAGTGATTGGATTTTTCTTTTCAAACGACATTAGCTTGTGAAAAATCTAAATGAGATAACTTCACGCCTATTATTTAATGGCAGCATTTATGGATTTGATTTAATGGGAGACAAATTGATATAACTTAAGTTAATTAACACCATCTTTTGATGGTGTATATAGTCTCCCACTGATTATGGCTGAAATAATGGTATCTCATATACGAAATCAATTTACGTAAAGTATTATCCGATTAATTCGAGGACATATACTTAGAATAATTTCTGGATTTTAACAATACCAAGTTGGACAATGGATACTGAATCCAAGAATCATTAAAAATTATCCGAAAAATGTAATCCACTTGATATACAAATTGAAAAAAACATGGATTTTATTGGTTACAACCAAAAAGATATAAAATATGCAAATAAATATCCAAATAATTCCATGACCTCAACGACATGAGATTGTGGACACTTTATTTTCCAAAAGAAATTAAATTCAAGATCAATATAGTCACTACAAGGACTAATAATATTGGCTAACAAGCCGGGTGCGCACCCTTTGATCTTTAGTGTCCAAGTCCAACTACAAGTGGAACAATTTTAGATTTTGAAGAATAATTACCGCGAGGAAAATCAAAATTGCTCAATATCCCTCGGGAATGTAGCAATTCCTCGTTTTAACGATATCTCACTCTAGGATCGATAGAGAAAATGTTTCTTCTTGAGAAAGATAAAGAAATCATTTTTGTTATTGAATTTAGAAAAATCCATGGTTTTCGGTAAAAAATAGAAACGAACAGTATTGGTATAAAGAACCACACTATATCGACATCTCATATAAGCGATAGAGAAAACCAACACCAGTTCGTTCGTACGATTCATAAAAATCATATCGACGAAGAAAGAAAAAAAATGTTGTCCTGTTAGTCATTGTATAGGGATAATCCACTTTGTGGTTAAACAGATGGTTTCTTATAAAGGAATAGAAACCAGATAAAAAATCACATGATCTCCATCCAATGGACGAAGATACCAAAATAAATTGGCCGTAGGTTTTTCAACCATGCACGTGATTACTTACCGTATAGGTAATAAAATCTGCGACAACGCCAGTTTTACGGTTTCATTAGAGGAATAAAAACCGTAAAACATCTGATGGATACAATTTCATTAAAGGAATAGAAACCGTAGACCATCTTTTGATGATTTTTTTTTTTTTAAAGATGGACTAATATGAAAAGCTCAATATTTCTTGTTAAAGAAATGGAAATCTCCAAAGATTATTGTCACGTACAGACTGATTAATACCTTGAGCTTTCGAAAAAGAAGATCCACATTATACTCTCTTTTGTGGTATTGACCGATGAAATTTAATAAATCCACGGGTATAAATACACCACACTAAGGCAATTTCCTTCTATTTAGGGAAAGAAAATATAAAAATAGTATATAGCCATTATAAAACGAATAAAAAAAGTAAAAAAAATATTATTGACGCCACTTACCCGGCTAAGATGTTCATGTTCGATTGTTATTGCTTTACTTATGTCCCATCGGTGATACTACATCATCATTGTTTAGATTGAAATCCCGCGGATTCCAAAGTTTGAATATGTAGGGATTAAGCTATAATTGTTTTTTCCTGTATCTATAGAAGAATAAAAGTAGATAGAAAAACGACACCTCAAAAAAAAAAACGAAGGAACTGTTGCACAACTGCACATGACTACGAATTAAATATATAAGACAAAATAATGAAAGATATAAATCAATTGTGACCCATTGCTGATACAAGAAGATATAATCAGTTGTATACTTCTCGTATTCTATGTTCGGTTAAAAAAAAAAAATCGAGTCCAAACAGTAATGGCTCGAAGATATTGTTTTGTCAATTTATAGAGACAAATCAACAAGCTTGTGAGGATTCTTTGAAACAAAAATAATATTCTAGAAAATTGAGAAAATTCTTATTGCTCAGTGATTAGAGCTACGTGCTGATGACGTATTGTGAAACTAGAAACTAGAAAATAGAAAAGGAAAGACACAAAGTAGAGACGAAGAAGGAGAAAAAATCTTATTAATGTGTACAATAGACTAACATTAGAGCCTCTATTTATAGGGCTAGACACAAGGGCATCCCAGTAATAAACGGGATTTGCCCTAGATATTCTTAACATAATTACACGTTTATAACATTTCCCTCTTTTTTTCCTCCTTTTTTTTTTTCCTCTAGGATTACAATTCCCTTTATTTATACAATTCCGAATTAGAGTCTTACCCTCATTATGAGGTAAACATAAATTGCATTAAGTTCCCCTGCATGCCTCCTGGCCATAAACTGTATTTAGTTTCCTTGCATTCCTCCATACCATAAATTATATTAAATTTCCCTGCATGCCTCCTGCCATAAATCATATTAAATTTCCATGCATGCATGCTGTTGACTGAGCTTTGAATGGCATGACCTGCTGGTAGACTGGCTTGACAGGCATAACATGCTCTGACTAGCGGGCTTCCCGTCAAAGTTATTGACGATACAAACATCGCCCCCTCTTAACCTCCAAGTTGTTGGTGGTTAAGAATTTTATTTATCCTTTTGCGTCTAACGTTGATGATGAAACTCGCCCCCAAGCGTGAGTAGAGATATTACAAAGATGCCCCCAACTGTAATTACCTGCGAAAAAAATTTCTCACGTGCTAGGCGAGACTTTTTGCCATGTGGTGGACTTATGATGCTCGAGAGCTAGTCGAGTCTTGAGTGGAATGTGGTGTGCTTGCGGATGGGGCAAGGCTTTTTCCTCGCAACGTAACAAGGCTGTAGCGCTCGCTGCTCGGGAAGGCTGGTTGTATTGCTTGTGTTGAGCACGAGTCTTTGGACCAATATCGGGCATTGGGCTCGTGGTTGAGACAAGATTTTGTGCTTGCATCGGTGCAAGGCTTACATACTCGCATGCAAGACGAGATTTTATGCTTGCGATAAGAGCAAAACTTAGGTGCTCACGTGCAAGGTGAGGCTTTAGGTGCTTGCGATATGATGCAAGGCTAAATATTGAAGGGTCTAAGTAATCCTCATCTCGAACTCGATTATGTCGCTATCCACGAACTCCTAACTCGATCATGTTGCTATCCATGAACCTCGAACTCAATCATGTTGCTCTCCAAGTGCACATCAAAGTTTCTCGAACACTGGAAATTTTGCTTTCATGTTGTAGGGAATTGAAAGACGATTCCAACGAGCCAAAAATCACTGAATTTGGACTTAAACGAAAAAGTTATTGACGAAACAAGATTTGAACGAAGCGCGCGTCGATGATCGACGTGGCAAATGATCGGACAAGGGAGCCGACGCGGAATCACTGACTGATCAACATTGCTGACATGGCAGTCAATACAAATCCGAGTCCTGACACTTCAGCATGGATGATGACGTGGCAATCTTGATGACGTGGCAACAAGCTGACCGGACCATGTTGATGACGTGGCAACTACTGATTCGCTATGCCTGCTGAGTTGGCAGATGACGTGTCTGAATGATCTATTAATTGGTTCGACCCGAACGGTCTGAACCGAGTTGGATTGGTTGAATCTCAATTGAACCGGTTTGGCTGAACCAAAGGCTAGACCCGAGGCTAGATAGATCCTACGGATGAGATCGTGTGAATCTGACGGACCCGATTCGCTAGATCTGATGATGTACGTGAGGTTGGATGAAACAACAATTTCTTCAACTGTATCTGCAATCTTTATAGCCACGCTTTCTTCAACTATTTCGCAACAGTTTCTTCATCTTTGTAACGATTTCTTCAACTGCTTCACAACAGTTTCTTCAACATTCGTAACGGTTTCTTCAACCTTCATAACAGTTTTTTCAACTTCGCAACGGTTTCTTCAACCTTGTAACGGTTTCTTCAACCCCTACTTTTTTTTTGCTGATTTTTGGATGGAAATTCGTTGCTTGATTTCCGAGCTTTTGACGCACCCATCTCAATGGAAAAACACGATCGTATTACACGAATCCCCTTAGTCGGCGCCATTGTTTGTACCCAAAATTACTTTTAGGCACGAAACACGATTGAATCAATGATTTGAGGTGTAGTTAGGGTTAGGAAATGAATTGAAGAACAATAGAAGAAACACGATTTTACGTGGTTCGGCAAGATATGCCTACGTCCACGGATGAATCCCCTTGGGGAGTGATGTTTTAGTGATTACAGAATCACAATAGCTTTTTTACCCTCTTTTTTTCCTCCATTTTTTTTCTCTAGGATTACGATTCCCTTTATTTATACAATTCCGAATTAGAGTCTTACCCTCATTATGAGGTAAACATAAATTGCATTAAGTTCCCCTGCATGCCTCCTAGCCATTCCCTGCATGCCTCCTGGCCATAAACTGTATTTAATTTCCTTGCATGCCTCCATACCGTAAATTATATTAATTTTCCATGCATGCCTCCTGCCATAAATCGTATTAAATTTCCCCGCATGCATGCTTGTTGACGAGCTTTGAATGTCATGACCTCTTTGACCGGCTTGACCGACCGACAGGCATAACGGGCTCGACTAGCGGGTTTCACAAAATTTATTGACTGGTACAAACATCTATATAGCAATACGACTTTTGTCTCAAGATAGGAGATAGAGTAGATAGACTTTTGAGTGATAGATAAGTTCAAGTCTCCACATACCTTTTAGTCGATGAAGTTCCACAAGTTCCTTGAGTAGTTCTTCGTCTTTGTATGGTGATCTCCATGGAGTCTAGAGCTCAACTACACTTTCTATCCTACTCCGAGACTTAGCTATAAGTAGACTAGAAATCAAGACTTATAGTTTTGGCAACTAAACTTGACAACAAGCTTGAGATAGCAACGCTTGCCAGTTCGACCGAGCAGTGCTCAAACAATCTCCCCCTTTGTCAATTTTAGTGACAAAATTATCAATACATATGGAATACAAAATAAATAAATAAACTTTCGTAGCTTCTCTTCCACATGCATGATCTCCTTGGTTCTTCAACATTACTCGAAATCTTCGTCACTTCCAAGTACTCCAATGATTCCAAAGGTTGTAAGTTTAGCATCATCGTTGTTGAAAATCCGTAGCTATAACAATGAGAAAACAAGAGTTCTCAATCATTGTTATACAGTGTCATAGTATTATTACACAACATCAAAGTTCAATTGTATCACAACTTTGACAACAATACTATGGTGATATGTATCACTCCCCCTTGACGAGGTGTCAAACTCGCAAAAATAAATTTCTCTACTTCTCTTTAACTAGCAAGCAGTATAATGTAAGTAGGATCGTCCCAAGGGAGGTATGAAGTCTAAGTTGTTATGCAAATACTCTTAGCAAAGATGATTTTGTTGTAGAAATGCTGAAAATTGTAAAACGTATTCAAATATGAGATGTAATTGATTAAAGGTTCATTCTAGACCACGGAATACAAACCAAATTGATAGATAGCTATGTTCTTCACATTATCATGTTACTAACAACCCTAGAATAATTAGTACGCTCAACTATTCCGTTATTATCTCCTAGCTCACCGGATACGGAAGCGCTCGACTACCGGTTCCTACTTGCCAAGTTTCCTAGAGGTACGCTTACTAGGTTTGACTTGAACAAGTGCTCTAAGTTCTGTGAGATAAGGTTGCTCCTAGTGATGAACTCAAAAGCATGAATCACCTACTAGTGTTGATTTCTACATATGGGTACTTAACAAAGTCCCATCATCAATACCCACATATTACTACTTGTGTTTATCTTCTCTAGACAATTACGGTCAAGAAAATCTAAACTAGCAAATAGATTAAGAATTAATGATTCAATTTCGAACTTAAACCCTTAACAAATAATCCATATACAATATTAGCATGGTAGAAATCAATCAATAACATTAATGAATGCAAGAGAACAAGTTATTTCATATCAAATATAGATTCATATTTAGGGCTTCAAATCGCCCTTAATCAAAGAGAGTTTTAGTTACTCATAATATTGGAGTTCATCATCAAATAATAATGGAAATAAAGTAAAGAAGATGAAAATATTAAATGAAAGCAAACCCTAGCTCCTATCTCTGCAAAACTCCAAAAAGAATACGTGATTTTAAAGTTGTAGAAGTTTCCCTTTTGTAGCCCTTTTCCTCCTTCCAAAACTAGGTCAAGTCTCAAAAGCCCATATCCAATGTGTCCTCCATAAGCCCAAGTGTGAGAAAACCCGTGTAAAAATATTGCTAAAAACTAGTCGCGGAAAATCAAAGTTGTCGGCGGAATGTGGCGGAATCCGAAAGTCCGGCCCGAAAGTCCAGTCAACCGAGTCAAAACAGAATCAACTCGATTACCACCTAGTCGGATGGAGTCGGGTTCATAATCAGCTAAATGACTCACCCAACAGCTCCTAGGCCAAAATGTTGCAACCGCCTAAACCTGCTTTGCACAAACCTTGTTCTTCCTAATACTCCCAGCCAAGATGGTCGCTCATCATAACTAGTCCATCAAGCTTCACCACCAAATCCTTGCGCCCTACATCACCACCGTAATTTAGTTTACAAGCCGTGGCAGCAACATCTACCACCGGAACACTGCGAAGGCACGAAATTAGAACTTCTTCACGATCACTACAAAGCAGAAGAACACGACAAGTTATACGATTTCGTTTCCACCTTCACAAAGACATCGAGTTCACTCCTTCTCTGCCTTCAACATGACCATTAACTCACCACAAACCACCATTATTCATCAACAACAGCAGCTCATACTTTGTTCTTGTCTCACTGCCATCACAATGCGGTTCTTTCCCTGACCTCAGTTCAGTTCTCAGTCACAGACATCAAACCATCACTACATACTTATTATCACCTGCAATGCCACCTTCATATCCAGTTCACCACTGTAATTCAAGCACCAAATCTTCGCCACTAGTTCAATCTCAACCGCAGTACCAACACCAAGATGCAGTTCATATCCCCCCTTGCTACTTTGTACCAGCCTCCGTTCCATCTGACAATAGTATCACGGGCACTTGCATAACACAACCAATACTATAGCTTCCAAGCCATTCCTTGCTCTCAGTGGCAGCACCATTTTCTGCAACAGCTGCAAGTCACAAAGAATAAAGATCCATTTTAGCTGAACCCGGCTAAGATCGCAAAGACAATAAGCTCTTGCTCCCCGTCCAACTGCTCCATCTACGACTTTCAACAACACAGTGCCATAGCTATTGCATCTCAGCAACTCAACCGCCACCTGAAATACGCCACAGCAAGCACCACGACCTGCACCTGCAATTGCATCACCAGCTCGCGACTTCAACATCAGCACCACCATTTCAATCTGTGCCTCATAATCATCCACACATTCACTGCCATCATCTCTTGCTTCTGCCATTCCTTCTCCGTAATACATTCAGTTCAACCACCTGCAATGGCTGTAACTGTAATAACATGCCAGCCTTTCTTCTCAAGTCCTTCACTGCAGTACTCCATTTCATTGCAGCATCAGCTGCAAACCCTACAACAACAACTAGCCATTGTGAACTCAAACACCACCATTTACTGCTCTTCTTCTTTACTTATTTCTTTATCACAATCACGAGATCCCACCAACAGCAGCATCAGAACCTAACTGCCATCAAAACCCATCTTTGTACAAAGAAATAAGATACTCAAACCCACACTGCAATCACCACTTCCTGCAGTTCGTACATTCTCTCAGCATCTGCGAGTCTCATAACCACCAGAACCTACCAGTTTCAGTCATTCATCAGCATACAACAACAGCCTCACCATTTCCAGTGCCACAAGCATCAATCCTCCACACCTGCAACAGCTCACAACATTTCGGCATTGTTAATCCAGGTACCAACACTGCTCCATTCTGCAACCATCAGCTCCATTCTGCAACCATCAGCTCCATGCTCAGGTCGCCATCAACTGCTCATTGCAGTCATTCATCAGCTCATAACAACAGCAACAAGTCTAGATTTAACCCATCTTCATAATCTTCACAATCACCACCAACACACTTCAAATACCCATCTCTCGCTTCAACCACCACCAACAAATCAGCAAAACCCATTTTCTCACAACTTCAATTAATCCTCATCAATTTCAAATTCATCAAAACTCTTCCATCATTCTTATACTTGACAAATCCGAATCTTCGCCCACCAAACCCTAATTTGCGTTTCAATCCTAAATATCTTGAACTCACAATATCAAAATCAAATCGAACCCCATCTTCTCAGATGCAAATCCTCGACATATAACTCAGCTCCAACCGCAACTTCAATCTCTCTTCTTAGTTCCATCACAGCAGACCCATCTCAGACTCAGTTACGCAGTTGAACAAACCCCAAATCCATTTCAACTCGTTTGAACTCTAAATCTCTCTGGTTCACATCAACAACATCAGTATTTTCTTCTCTCTTCATTCTCTCAGATCGACAATGGAGTCACCGTTTTCTGATCCTCTGTCTTGATTTCAGGCAGTGGAAGACAATGATGAGAAGAATTCTCTTCTCTGAATTTCATGGTATTGTAAGAGGGGCAATGGATATAGCCACCCAGATAAAATAGATAAGGGGGATACCCAGAATGACTCTAGGCACCCATGAATCGGATAAGGGCCAACTAAATGGCAGCCCCTATGTTGATCTGGCTAGACTCCCCTGTCATTCGACTGCGCCTTAAGCTCCACTTGAACGCTTTGTTTCGCCTTTCGAGTTCCTCCACCAACAAGAACCGTCTCTTACTTCTCAAACTCACTTCATCTCTTCAATTTCTATTCATCACTAAAGCATCACTAAAGCATGCTTTTCAGACGAGATGAAGAGATAAAAGCAATTAGTGAGAAATAATCCGCCTCTAACCGCAGTTGCACTTGAGATGACGCTTTTGCCCTGTTTCTTCTTCTTTTGTTCAAATGACTCCAAAGTACCTAAAAACTCAAAAGCAAACATAAGATACATATTTTACAAGAAAACTTAGCGAAGAAAGCATAAACAATATATAAATATCAAGGTGTTTTAGACACCTATCAAATTCCCCCACACTTAGACTTTGCTAGTCCTCGAGCAAATCAGACAAAATAATTCTAAAACATACATACAACTCCGTCTCGTCGAGGCTACGGTTACTCTAAGCATGAATAACAGGCCTTTAAACCCCTAGGTGTCCCTAGTGGACGAGTTTTAGTCTCGTGAAGGTTTACAAGAGGTCTGCCTACAAAACCTATATTTCCAACTCCGTCTATTTGTGACAAATCAATGAATGAATCCAAAATGACTACAGGAGGAGGTACCTTGCACAAATTCAGTTCATATATAAGTAAATAAAGCTCTAATTCGATAGTCGAACAAACCACAATACTCGGAAACTAACAAACCACAATCACAATGAAAAGATTAAGAAGATGGATATAGATGTAGATGTTGGCGAATGTTCACAAGTGATCGATGTTTCCCATATCTCTGTCTGAAGGTCACCGCCAAGATGAACCTATGCATCCTATTGGATTGAGCTACTGGTCAATTCTAATGTCAACACACTGGCATATACAAGGGAACCAGTGGTCAACAAACTTATTTCTACATCAACTCACTGGCATATACAAGGGAACCAGGAGTGACTTTATTCACCAAATATAATACTTTCTTTTCTTTTTCTTTTTTCTTTTTTTCACTTTTTTTTTTTTTTTTTTTTTTGTGACAGCATGATTCGATCTTTTGGATCCAAGCGCATGCTTCTTGTCAGCAAGTACGTGATAGTTGCCTTGGATCCTGCATTCCACGCTTGTTTAGGCGACGGAGACAGGGACTACGTTTCACACATACTATTCCCAAGTGTCATTCTTATTCCGTTTGGTCTAATTGGTCGGTCTCTTTTTTTCTTTTTCTTTTCTTTTTTTTTTAGCAACTCAATCACTCTATGTCATCCTAGCAGTAATAACACGTCGATGTTTAGTGACCCACCAAAGCACTTAGAGAACAATAGATAAATATGGAAAGTAAAATAAAAATAGAATGCGATATGGTGATATTCCGAGATATGGTAACGACTATCATGTTATTTGTGATTCCTGAGCTATGTTCGTTCTTGTTAATTAATGGGTTCCTCAACTCCTGCAGTCAAAATGATTCCATCCACTAATGGTGTCATCCTAAAGGCACAAGTTTCTAGATTTCGGAGTTCAAAAAGCACCAATTTTTTTTTTTTTTTTTTTTTTTTTTTTTTTTAAAGGCATAAAACAAACTAAAACAAACTATACAAACATATACATGCTCCCCCACACTTAAACTTTACATTGTCCTCAATGTAAAATTGAATCGTCCAAAGAAAATTCAAGGTGGGAAATTCAGCAAACGAAATGCAAAAACAAAGAAAAATAAAAGATAAAATGCTTAAAAATAAAAAGATAAAGGGAAAGATACAAAACCGGTGGGTTGCCTCCCACTTAGCGCTTGGTTTAACGTCGTCAGCCCGACTTTCAGCTCCAATTACTCCTCCAGAGGGAGTGGGTCACTCAATGTGATCATATCCTGATTCTCCGTCACAAACCTTGCTCATAGTATGGTTTCAAGCGATGGCCGTTAACCTTGGAAATCAGCCCTGTTTTGGGACTAGTTATCTCAACTGCACCATGCGCAAACACATTAGTAACAACAAATGGTCCAACCCATCTGGACCTAAGTTTACCCGGAAACAATTTAAGACGAGAATGGAATAAAAGTACTTTCTGCCCTATTTCAAAACTCTTTCGGGAAATCATTTTATCATGGAAAGCCTTGGTCTTTTCTTTATAAATGCGTGAACTTTCATATGCATCATTTCGTATCTCTTCTAACTCATTGAGCTGAGTTTCCTATGTTCACCAAATTGCATCTAATTCCATATTACATACCTTGATAGCCCAATAAGCTTTGTGTTCAAGTTCGACGGGAAGATGGCAAGGTTTACCATAGACAAGCCTAAAAGGAGACATACCGATGGGTGTCTTATAAGCTGTCCTATACGCCCACAAAGCGTCATTGAGTCTATAACTCCAATCTTTCCTTGTAACATTCACCGTCTTCTCTAAGATGGACTTAATCTCCCGGTTGGAAATTTCAGCTTGACCGCTCGTTTGTGGATGATACGGTGTGCCAACTTTATGAGAAATGTTATACTTCTTTAGAAGAGCGTGAAAGGATCTCTTGAAGTGCGAACCTCCATCACTAATCACCACTCGAGGTGTTCCAAACCTAGAAAAGATATGTTCCTTCACAAACTCACAAACAATATGAGAATCATTGGTAGGGGTGGCTTTAGCTTCCACCCACTTAGAAACATAATCTACAGACAAGAAGTATAAAAAATTTCCCATTGGAATTCACAAAAGGCCCCATAAAATCGATACCCCAAACATCAAAAATCTCAACAATGAGAATTGGTGTTTGCGGCATTTGGTTTCTAGCACCAAGGTTGCCTGTCCTTTGACACCTATCACAAGCCTTACAACATAGATATGCATCCTTAAACAATGTAGGCCAATAAAAACCACTTTCGAGAACCTTGAGGGCTGTCCTCTTGGCTCCGAAATGGCCACCACAAGCATATGAGTGACAAAAATTCAGAATTGATTGGAACTCAGATTCAAGTACGCACCTGCGGATCATTTGATCGGAGCAATGCTTCCACAAATAAGGTTCATCCCATATATATTGCTTGGCAATCTTCTTGAGCTTGTGTTTTTGGAATGTAGACATGGAACTAGGTACTTGTCCCGTCACCAAGAAGTTAACAATATCAGCGTACCATGGAGTTGTGCCACCAACCGCAAAGAGTTGTTCATCCGGGAAGCTATCATGCAAAGGAATCGCTTCTTCGGACACAACCAATCTGCTTAAATGATCCGCTACAGTATTCTCACTACCCTTCTTGTCCTTGATTTGCAAGTTGAACTCTTGAAGAAGAAGAATCCACCTTATGAGCCTTGGCTTAGCATCCTTCTTTGTTAGCAAGTATCGAAGTGCAGCATGGTCAGAGAAAACAACCACCTTTGTACCCACTAAATAAGATCTAAACTTCTCGAGTGCAAACACTATGGCCAAAAGTTCCTTTTCAGTAGTGGAGTAGTTGATTTGTGCTCCGTTGAGAGTTCTAGAAGCATAATAAATGGCATATGGAACTTTTCCATCTCGCTGTCCCAACACGGCTCCAACGGCATAATCACTTGCATCGCACATTAACTCAAATGGCTTGCTCCAGTCCGGTGGTTTGATGATTGGTGCGGTAGTCAACAACTCTTTCAAGGTGTCGAAAGCTTCCTTGCATTCCTTGTCACAATCAAAGGCCACATCTTTTTGCAAGAGTCTACACAGGGGCATTGCAATCTTGGAGAAATCCTTGATGAATCTCCTATAAAAACCTGCATGACCAAGAAAAGATCGAACCTCCCTCACATTTGTGGGGTATTGTAAGTTCCGAATCAAATCTATCTTAGCCTTGTCCACTTCTAACCCCTTAGAGGATACAACATGGCCTAGTACAATCCCATGATTCACCATAAAGTGACACTTTTCCCAATTAAGCACAAGATTAGTTTCTACGCATCGTTTAAGAATAAGTGTAAGGTTATCTAAGCACTTGTCAAAAGAATCACCATACACGCTAAAATCATCCATAAACACTTCTATGATGCTTTCCACATAATCAAAATATACTTACCATACAACGTTGAAAAGTGGCTGAGCATTGCACAAGCCAAATGGCATACGTCTATACGCAAAAAAGTGCCAAAAGGGCAAGTAAACGTCGTCTTTTCTTGATCTTCCGGAGCTATTACAATCTGGTTATAACCTTGAAAAACCATCAAGAAAGCAATAATAAGAATGTCCAGCCAATCTTTCAAGCATTTGATCAATAAATGGTAAGGGAAAATGGTCCTTTCGGGTGGTAGAGTTGAGCTTCCTAGTCAATGCAAACTCTCCAACCTATCTGAATTCTAGTTGGAACCAAGTCATTATCTTCGTTTTCACCACCGTGATTCCGGACTTCTTTGGAACAACTTGAACCGGGCTCACCCATTTGCTATCGGATATGGGATAGATAACCTCGACATCCAACAACTTCAGGATTTCCTTCTTGACTACTTCCATCATCGGAGGGTTCAAGCGACGTTGAGCTTCTCTTGTTGGTTTTGCCCCCCCTCAAGAAGTATTCGGTGCATACATGTGGAAGGACTGATTCCTTTGATATCGGCTATAGTCCACCCAATGGCAGACTTGTACTCTCTTAGCACTCGAACAAGCTTCTCCTCTTGCACCTTGGTAAGGTTGTTGGCAATGATCACGGGTAACTCTTCCTTGTCACCTAAATACACGTATTTAAGGTGATCCGTAAGAGGTTTCAACTCAAGAATAGGTGCCTGCACAATCGACGGTAAAAGTTTCTCATTAGTAAGCGGCAAAGAAACATAAGACACATTATATTTTGGTGGAACTTCTTGTAATGAGTTAAGAGATAAAACAGCCTCTTTAAGCTTCCACTATGGTGTTTTCTAAAGCATCTTCACTATTCAATTCAAAAATCTGTTGAGCTAGAGAATCAATAATATCAATTGAAAAACAGGAATGCACATCACTAGGATATCTCATAGCCTCAAAGATATTGAAACTTATGACTTCGTCATCAAATTCCATAGTTAAGGCGCCTTTAAAAACATCTATTTTTGTTCTAGCGGTTCTCATGAACGGTCTACCCAACAACAAGGGAGTAGACGATGGTGAATCTTCATCCATCATGTCAAGAACATAGAAATCAGCTGGAAATATGAGTTGATTAACCTGCACCAAAACATCTTCAATAACCCCTTTCGGGTAAGAATTAGACCTATCAGCAAGTTGTATAACAATACCGGTATTCTTAAGAGGTCCAAGATTCAATGATTCATAAACGGAGGCAGGCATAACATTAATGGATGCTCCTAAATCTAACATAGCACGTTCAAACCTGATTTTACCAATAGTACATGGTATGGTGAAACTACCGGGGTCTTTCAACTTAGGTGGGAGTTTCTTTTGAAGATATGCCGAAGCATTCTCCCCCACACTCATTACCTCGTTACCGGTCAATTTGTGCTTGTTAGTGCATAATTCCTTCAAGAACTTTGCCCAACGTGGAACTTGCCTTATCGCCTCAATGAGTGGAATGTTCACTTCAATCTTCTTAAAGATTTCCAAAAGCTCTTGGTACAATGTCTCCTTGTTCGACTTTGCAAACCTGCTAGGAAAAGGCGGAGAAGTAACATAAGTAGAAACATGAGTTTTAGAGTTAGAATTTGTTACCGGTTACCTTTTTAGGGCTGTTTCACCCTCTTCTTTCTCCAACTCAGGTTCATGGGACACCCTGATGTTTCCGGTTTCTCTACTTGCTTCCCACTTCGTAACTCAATAGCATTGGCATTCTCCTTGTGATTTATTGATTGCGAAGGAAGTTTTCCCTCTGCTTGTGCTTCCAATTTGCTCACGGCATTAGCTAATTGACCCATTTGTGTTCGGATGTCCTTCATATCCATTGCTGCCTTTTGCTTATCTTGCACCATTGTGTTGAGAATGAGATTCAACTTGTCATCTATACTCGTGCCTTGAGTTTCTTGTGGTGGTCTTTGCATGAATTGATATCCTCCTTGTTGATTGAAAGTAGGATTTGCAGCAGCTTGCTTGTTGGCGTAGCTGAAATTAGGATGATCACGCCAACCTGGGTTGTATGTGTTGGAGTACGGATCGTACCTCGGCCTTTGCTTGATTTTGGTACATAGCACTTGCTTGCTCAACATCTTCGGTATATGATGATGGTATGACAATGCAGCTATTTGATCCATGTTGCCCATCCTTTGTTCCATGTGTGAAGAATTGCCAACTTCATTCACCTTCCTTACTCGCTCTTTGATTCATCTCGAGTGTAGAATTGTTGAGTGTTCGCAGCCATATTCTCCAACAAACTTGTAGCTTCCGCAATGGTCTTGTTGGTAAGTGCACCACCACTTGCGGCATCGATCAAATTTCTATCATTAGAAAGCAACCCCTCGTAGAAATATTGAATCACAAGTTGATCACCGATTTGGTGGTGTGGACAACTAGCTAAAAGCTTCTTGTAGCGCTCCCAATACTCATGGAGAGTCTCTCCCGATACTTGCCTAATACCACAAATCTCCTTGCGAATCACAAATGCTTTTGATGCTTGGAAAATACTTCTCAAGGAACAATTTCTTCATCCCATTCCATGTGGTTATGCTTCCAGTGGGTAAGCAAAAGAACCACTCTCTGCGATATCTAAAAGAGAAAAAGGAAAAGTCATCATCATAGCCATATCCGCATCTGCAGTTGCTTGCTTCATACTAGTCACCACATGATGGAATTGTTGCAAGTGACGATTAGGATCTTCTCCCGCTAAACCTCTGAATTTGGGCAGCAAGTTAATCAATTGTGGTTTCAACTCAATGGTTCCATTCAAATGAATACATAAAGGTCGCCGATCTAGGTTTGGAGAAGTGAGCTCCTTGAGTGTTCTTGGAGCAGGTGGTCGACCTCCCATTGTGTTGTCTTCCTCTTCGTCCGAGTCCGAGAATTCACTTGGTGTAGAACTTTGAGGAAGTGGAGTGTTGATTTCTCGAATGAAATCCTTAAGTAAAGTGCCTCGAACGAAGACGTATACCAATTGGACTTGGTCTGCCCTCTCCACGCATTCACCAAAGAAATAGTACCTGAAAATCAAATTCTAAGAGGTTGAATAAGTATATAGAAACTGAAAATAAAAGCAAAAGTAACAACTAAGAATAAAAATAACAACTAAACTTGCCACGCTTCCTCCCGTAAGCAATGGCGCCAATTTTGACGAGGTGTCAAACTCGCAAAAATAAATTTCTCTACTTCTCTTTAACTAGCAAGCAGTATAATGTAAGTAGGATCGTCCCAAGGGAGGTATGAAGTCTAAGTTGTTATGCAAATACTCTTAGCAAAGATGATTTTGTTGTAGAAATGCTGAAAATTGTAAAACGTATTCAAATATGAGATGTAATTGATTAAAGGTTCATTCTAGACCACGGAATACAAACCAAATTGATAGATAGCTATGTTCTTCACATTATCATGTTACTAACAACCCTAGAATAATTAGTACGCTCAACTATTCCGTTATTATCTCCTAGCTCACCGGATACGGGAAGCGCTCGACTCACCGGTTCCTACTTGCCAAGTTTCCTAGAGGTACGCTTACTAGGTTTGACTTGAACAAGTGCTCTAAGTTCTGTGAGATAAGGTTGCTCCTAGTGATGAACTCAAAAGCATGAATCACCTACTAGTGTTGATTTCTACATATGGGTACTTAACAAAGTCCCATCATCAATACCCACATATTACTACTTGTGTTTATCTTCTCTAGACAATTACGGGTCGAAGAAAATCTAAACTAGCAAATAGATTAAGAATTAATGATTCAATTTCGAACTTAAACCCTTAACAAATAATCCATATACAATATTAGCATGGTAGAAATCAATCAATAACATTAATGAATGCAAGAGAACAAGTTATTTCATATCAAATATAGATTCATATTTCGGGCTTCGAAATCGCCCTTAATCAAAGAGAGTTTTAGTTACTCATAATATTGGAGTTCATCATCAAATAATAATGGAAATAAAGTAAAGAAGATGAAAATATTAAATGAAAGCAAACCCTAGCTCCGGCTCTCTGCAAAACTCCAAAAAGAATACGTGATTTTAAAGTTGTAGAAGTTTCCCTTTTTGTAGCCCTTTTCCTCCTTCCAAAACTAGGTCAAGTCTCAAAAGCCCATATCCAATGTGTCCTCCATAATCCCAAGTGTGAGAAAACCCGTGTAAAAATATTGCTAAAAACTAGTCGCCGGAAACCAAGGTTGTCATTTGAATGTGGCCTAATCCGGCGCCGGAAAGTCTAGTCAATCGAGTCAAAAACAGATCAACTCGGTTACCACCTAGTCGATGGAGTCGGGTTCATAATCAGCTGTATGACTCAGCTGAACAGCTCCTAGGCCAAAATGTTGCAACTGCCTAAACTGCTGCTGCACAAACCTTGTTCTTCCCAGCTACTCCCAGCCAAGATGGCTGCTCATCATAACCAGTCCACTGCTTCACCACCAAATCCTTGCGCCTACATCACCACTGTAATTTAGTTTACAAGCCGTGGCAGCAGTACATCTACCACTGAAACACCTGCGAAGGCCCGAAATTAGAACTTCTTCACGATCACTACAAAGAAGAAGAACACGACAAGTTATACAATTTACGTTTCCACCTTCACAAAGATCGTTCACTCCTTCTCTCGCCTTCAACATGACCATTAACTCACCACAAACCACCATTATTCATCAACAACAGCAGCTCATACTTTGTTCTTGTCTCACCGCCATCACAATGCGGTTCTTTCCACGACCTTCGCCTTCGGTTCTCGATCAGACATCAAACCATCACTACATACTTATTATCACCTGCAATGCCACCTTCATATCCAAGCTTCACCACTGTAATTCAAGCACCAAATCTTCGCCACTAGTTCAATCTCAACCGCAGTACCAACACCCGAAGATAGTTCATATCCCCCCTTGCTACTTTGTACCAGCCTCCGTTCCATCTGACAATAGTATCACGGGCACTTGCATTACACAACCAATACTGTAGCTTCCAAGCCATTCCTTGCTCTCAGTAGCCGCACCATTTTCTGCAACAGCTGCAAGTCACAGCAACAACATCCATTTTAGCCAGAACCCAGCTAAGATCGCAAAGCACAATAAGCTCTTGCTCCCAGGTCCAACCGCTCCATCTACGACTTTCAACAACACGGTGCCATAGCTATTGCATCTCAAAGAACTCAACCGCCACCGAAATACGCCACGTTAGCACCACGACTGCACTGCAATTGCATCACCAATTCGCGACTTCAACATCAAGCACCACCATTTCAATCAGGCCTCATAATCATCCACACATTCATCGCCATCATCTCTTGCTTACGCCATTCCTTCTCCGTAATACATTCGGTTCAACCACCCGCAATGGTCAGAATCGTAATAACATGCCAGCCTTTCTTCTCAAGTCCTTCACTGCAGTACTCCATTTCATTGCAGCATCAGCTGCAAACCCTACAACAACAACTAGCCATTGTGAACTCAAACACCACCTGTACCTGCTGTTCTTCTTTACTTATTTCTTTATCACAATCACCAGATCCCACCAACAGCAGCATCAGAACCTAACTGCCATCAAAACCCATCTTTGTACAAAGAATAAGATACTCAAACCCACACCTGCAATCACCACTTCCCGTTCGTACATTCTCTCAAAGATCTCATGAGTCTCATAACCACCAGAACCTACCAGTTTCAGTCATTCATCAGCATACAACAACAACCTCACCATTTCCAGTGCCACAAGCATCAATCCTCCACACCTGCAACAGCTCACAACATTTCGGCATTGTTAATCCAGGTACCAACACTGCTCCATTCTGCAACCATCGGCTCCATTCTGCAACCATCAGCTCCATGCTCAGGTCGCCATCAACTGCTCATTGCAGTCATTCATCAGCTCATAACAACAACAACAAGTCTAGATTTAACCCATCTTCATAATCTTCACAATCACCACTGAACACACTTCAAATACCCATCTGCTCTGAACCACCACCAACAAATCAGCAAACCCATTTTCTCACAGCTTCAATTAATCCTCATCAATTTCAGAATTCATCAAAACTCTTCCATCATTCTTATACTGACAAATCCAGAATCTTCAGTTCCATCAAACCCTAATTTGCGCTTTCAATCCTAAATATCTTGAACTCACAATATCAAAATCAAATCGAACCCCATCTTCTCAGATGCAAATCCTCGACATATAACTCAGCTCCAACCGCAACTTCAATCTCTCTTCTTAGTTCCATCACAGCAGACCCATCTCAGACTCAGTTACGCAGTTGAACAAACCCCAAATCCATTTCAACTCGTTTGAACTCTAAATCTCTCTGGTTCACATCAACAACATCAGTATTTTCTTCTCTCTTCATTCTCTCAGATCGACAATGGAGTCACCGTTTCTACAAAGACCTCTGTCTTGATTTCGAGCATGGAAGACAATGATGAGAAGAATTCTCTTCTCTAATTTCATGGTATTGTAAGAGGGGCAATGGATATAGCCACCCGGATAAAATAGATAAGGGGGATACCCGAGAATGACTCTAGGCACCCATGAATCGGATAAGGGCCAACTAAATGGCAGCCCCTATGTTGATCCGGCTAGACTCCCCATCATTCGCTGCGCCTTAAGCTCCACTTGAACGCTTTGTTTCGCCTTTCGAGTTCCTCCACCAACAAAGAACCGTCTCTTACTTCTCAAACTCACTTCATCTCTTCAATTTCTATTCATCACTAAAGCAGTCATGCTTTTCGGACGAGATGAAGAGATAAAAGCAATTAGTGAGAAATAATCCGCCTCTAACCGCAGTTGCACTTGAGATGACGCTTTTGCCCTGTTTCTTCTTCTTTTTTTGTTACAATGACTCCAAAGTACCTAAAAACTCAAAAGCAAACATAAGATACATATTTTACAAGAAAACTTAGCGAAGAAAGCATAAACAATAGATAAATATCAAGGTGTTTTAGACACCTATCAAATTCCCCCACACTTAGACTTTGCTAGTCCTCGAGCAAATCAGACAAAATAATTCTAAAACATACATACAACTCCGTCTCGTCGAGGCTACGATTACTCTAAGCATGAATAACAGGCCTTTAAACCCCTAGGTGTCCCTAGTGGACGAGTTTTAGTCTCGTGAAGGTTTACAAGAGGTCTGCCTACAAAACCTATATTTCCAACTCCGTCTATTTGTGACAAATCAATGAATGAATCCAAAATGACTACAGGAGGAGGTACCTTGCACAAATTCAGTTCATATATAAGTAAATAAAGCTCTAATTAGATAGTCGAACAAACCACAATACTCGGAAACTAACAAACCACAATCACAAT
Source organism: Papaver armeniacum (assembly GCA_023531295.1). Classification (NCBI taxonomy): domain Eukaryota; kingdom Viridiplantae; phylum Streptophyta; class Magnoliopsida; order Ranunculales; family Papaveraceae; genus Papaver; species Papaver armeniacum. The sequence continues at coordinate 193,252 of JAJJWW010001426.1, read as the reverse complement.
GAAAAGATTAAGAAGATGGATATAGATGTAGATGTTGGCGAATGTTCACAAGTGATCGATGTTTCCCATATCTGTCTGAAGGTCACCGCCAAGATGAACCTATGCATCCTATTGGATTGAGCTACTGGTCAATTCTAATGTCAACACACTGGCATATACAAGGGAACCAGTGGTCAACAAACTTATTTCTACATCAACTCACCGGCATATACAAGGGAACCTAGGAGTGACTTTATTCACCAAATATAATACTTTCTTTTCTTTTTCTTTTTTTTTTTTTTTTTTTTTTTTTTTTTTTTTTTTTTTGTGACAAAGATGATTCGATCTTTTGGATCCAAGCGCATGCTTCTTGTCGGCAAGTACGTGATAGTTGCCTTGGATCCTGCATTCCACGCTTGTTTAGGCGACGGAGACAGGGGACTACGTTTCACACATCTTGCTATTACCAAGTGTCATTCTTATTCCGTTTGGTCTAATTGGTCGGTCTCTTTTTTTTTTTTTTTTTTTTTTAGCAACTCAATCACTCTATGTCATCCTAGCAAAAGAATAACACGTTGATGTTTAGTGACCCACCAAAGCACTTAGAGAACAATAGATAAATATGGAAAGTAAAATAAAAATAGAATGCGATATGGTGATATTCCGAGATATGGTAACGACTATCATGTTATTTGTGATTTCTGAGCTATGTTCGTTCTTGTTAATTAATGGGTTCCTCAACTCCTGTCAGTCAAAATGATTCCATCCACTAATGGTGTCATCCTAAAGGCACAAGTTTCTAGATTTCGGAGTTCAAAAAGCACCAATTTTTTTTTTTTTTTTTTTTTTTTTTTTTTTTTAAAGGCATAAAACAAACTAAAACAAACTATACAAACATATACATGCTCCCCCACACTTAAACTTTACATTGTCCTCAATGTAAAATTGAATCGTCCAAAGAAAATTCAAGGTGGGAAATTCAGCAAACGAAATGCAAAAACAAAGAAAAATAAAAGATAAAATGCTTAAAAATAAAAAGATAAAGGGAAAGATACAAAACCGGTGGGTTGCCTCCCACTTAGCGCTTGGTTTAACGTCGTCAGCCCGACGTTCAGCTCCATTACTCCTCCAGAGGGAGTGGGTCACTCAATGTGATCATATCCCGATTCTCCGTCACAAATCTCTCATAGTATGGTTTCAAGCGATGGCCGTTAACCTTGGAAATCAGCCCTGTTTTGGGACTAGTTATCTCAACTGCACCATGCGCAAACACATTAGTAACAACAAATGGTCCAACCCATCTGGACCTAAGTTTACCTGGAAACAATTTAAGACGAGAATGGAATAAAAGTACTTTCTCGCCCTATTTCAAAACTCTTTCGGAAATCATTTTATCATGGAAAGCCTTGGTCTTTTCTTTATAAATGCGTGAACTTTCATATGCATCATTTCGTATCTCTTCTAACTCATTGAGCTGAGTTTCCTATGTTCACCAAATTGCATCTAATTCCATATTACATACCTTGATAGCCCAATAAGCTTTGTGTTCAAGTTCGACGGGAAGATGGCAAGGTTTACCATAGACAAGCCTAAAAGGAGACATACCGATGGGTGTCTTATAAGCTGTCCTATACGCCCACAAAGCGTCATTGAGTCTATAACTCCAATCTTTCCTTGTAACATTCACCGTCTTCTCTAAGATGGACTTAATCTCCCTTGGAAATTTCAGCTTGACCGCTCGTTTGTGGATGATACGATGTGCCAACTTTATGAGAAATGTTATACTTCTTTAGAAGAGCGTGAAAGGATCTCTTGAAGTGCGAACCTCCATCACTAATCACCACTCGAGGTGTTCCAAACCTAGAAAAGATATGTTCCTTCACAAACTCACAAACAATATGAGAATCATTGGTAGGGGTGGCTTTAGCTTCCACCCACTTAGAAACATAATCTACAGCAAGAAGTATAAAAAATTTCCCATTGGAATTCACAAAAGGCCCCATAAAATCGATACCCCAAACATCAAAAATCTCAACAAATAGAATTGGTGTTTGCGGCATTTGGTTTCTAGCACCAAGGTTGCCTGTCCTTTGACACCTATCACAAGCCTTACAACATAGATATGCATCCTTAAACAATGTAGGCCAATAAAAACCACTTTCGAGAACCTTGAGGGCTGTCCTCTTGGCTCCGAAATGGCCACCACAAGCATATGAGTGACAAAAATTCAGAATTGATTGGAACTCGATTCAAGTACGCACTGCGGATCATTTGATCGGAGCAATGCTTCCACAAATAAGGTTCATCCCATATATATTGCTTGGCAATCTTCTTGAGCTTGTGTTTTTGGAATGTAGACATGGAACTAGGTACTTGTCCCGTCACCAAGAAGTTAACAATATCAGCGTACCATGGAGTTGTGCCACCAACCGCAAAGAGTTGTTCATCCGGGAAGCTATCATGCAAAGGAATCGCTTCTTCGGACACAACCAATCTGCTTAAATGATCCGCTACAAGATTCTCACTACCCTTCTTGTCCTTGATTTGCAAGTTGAACTCTTGAAGAAGAAGAATCCACCTTATGAGCCTTGGCTTAGCATCCTTCTTTGTTAGCAAGTATCGAAGTGCAAAGCATGGTCGAGAAAACAACCACCTTTGTACCCACTAAATAAGATCTAAACTTCTCGAGTGCAAACACTATGGCCAAAAGTTCCTTTTCAGTAGTGGAGTAGTTGATTTGTGCTCCGTTGAGAGTTCTAGAAGCATAATAAATGGCATATGGAACTTTTCCATCTCGCTGTCCCAACACGGCTCCAACGGCATAATCACTTGCATCGCACATTAACTCAAATGGCTTGCTCCCGGTCCGGTGGTTTGATGATTGGTGCGGTAGTCAACAACTCTTTCAAGGTGTCGAAAGCTTCCTTGCATTCCTTGTCACAATCAAAGGCCACATCTTTTGCAAGAGTCTACACAGGGCATTGCAATCTTGGAGAAATCCTTGATGAATCTCCTATAAAACCTCGCATGAACAAGAAAAGATCGAACCTCCCTCACATTTGTGGGGTATTGTAAGTTCCGAATCAAATCTATCTTAGCCTTGTCCACTTCTAACCCCTTAGAGGATACAACATGGCCTAGTACAATCCCATGATTCACCATAAAGTGACACTTTTCCCAATTAAGGAAGATTAATACTGCGGAATAGACAATGATTCATTCTATTTTCCATCACTATTTGCACAATGACATACAATAGACATAATCCTCGTAAACAAAAGTTCATCCTATCTTCCATCAATATTTGCATAATGACATACAATAGTCTTAACACTTTTGTAATGTCAAAAGTTCATTCATTCACTTTTATCAGTATTTGCATATCGACATATGAAAGACATAACTTTTGACAAAGTATGGGACAATCTTAGTTCACTTGACGCAAACACACATATCCCATAACACATTGCAATATATAAAACCATAAAGATTAATACTGCAAAATCATCTTCCAAACAACTTTAGAATTTAAACAAATAAACCTAAAAACAATGAAGATGAAAACGTTGGACATAGCTATGTGTAATCACTATCATGGATATTCCAAACTCTAGTTATTCTTCTTAAAACAAAAAAAAAAAAAAATTCTCATCGAAGATTTATTAGATGTTAAGACCTTTGAAGAATTCTTTATCGTCCCGAACTCCTTGTCGTCAACAGACCATTGGGACATAAGGTTCATGAAGATATGAGTTAATATCAATAAACCTTCTTGACTGATGCCGAACCAGGGCCTTCTGAATCTCATGTGTCTTAAGCACAAAAGCCTTTATCTGTTGAATCTCCTTTCGTGTCTCCTTCAACACTTCAAGAACATCATAAAACTTCTGAGAATTTGAAGGAACAACTCTTGGCTTCCTCACATTCCTTCTTTTCTTTTCAAGGTCGGAGGTATCAGAGATTTTTCTTTTTCCTCATGATTGATGGCTTAACAATCATATTAACATCTTTTCCATCAGAAGACATGATGCTTGGAGTATCCATGAGTGTACGTGAGAGGAAATCACAATTTAACTCAACAAGCAGTCTTAAGATAAAATAAGTTTTTAGGGAAGGAAAAATATATGTAAGGTTACGAGACCTTTATACACACAGGTTCGTGAACATACAACTCTCAACCCTCAACCCTATAAAAGGCAGAATTGTTTATTTTAACCCTCTTTTTATTGACTAATCAGGGAAGTCCTTTCCAATATCAATTAGATGTGAAAAGAGACATGAATTCCAGATTTTTTTTAAACAAAAGAAAAATATCAAAACAACTAAAGAATTTTCTTTTCTTAAAGCCTGAGGTGTGCAAGATCTTGTCTCTTTTTAATCAGGCACATGAGACAAGATGCACTTACCAACATAATTTAAGTTGTGCTGGGATGAACAATAATCTGTCCATCATATCCCTTTTGATCGGAATTCACAGAACCCTGCTTCTCATATTTCTTAGACCACAACTTTCTTTCCAATGGTCTTATTTTATCATTGGAAACTAACTTCTTAGACGAAGATAAAATCTTACATACCTCAGCGGTCTTTTGAGCAAGTTTGAGCTTGTTTGCTAATCGATTTGCTCTTCGTTGAAGTATGTTGACATGCCTAAATTTGTGTTTATACTTGTAACACTTTGATAGTTCATGACCTTTGAGTGAACAATATGATCACGTCAATCTTTGATATAATTCAGGCAACTGAGATGTGCAATCTGCTAGACACATAATGGAACCTGAAACATTACACAAAGAGTTTCCAACAGAAAGGTCAATTTTATCTTCCAGATTGGTTGAGTTTTCTTTTGAAAGAATATCAAGATTGATGTATGTATTGCTACAATTATCAAAATCAATATTTTCACAAAGAAGTGCAACACTTGAGTTTTCGTCTTCATTAGAATCATAGTTGTCAGACATTTCATCAAGAGTTGCAGCAAGACCTTTGCTCCCAGTGTATTTCTTTCGATTTGGACGCTCATTTGCAAAATTACCAAAACCTTTACACTTAAAGCACTGAGGCATATCCTCGTTATCAGTTTCATCATTATCCCTATTTTTAGGAGGAACACAATTATGGGGTTTATCCGATGACCTGGATTTATCTCTGGAGAACCGTTTACTTCTCTTCGAAAGAAGATCCCTAAACTGTCATGTGATCAACGAGACTGACTTGTCAAGATCTTCATCTGATGAATCAGCCTCATAAAGATCATCTTCAGAGATGCAAACACTTTTACTTTTATCAAGTAATTTAGTGTTCTTTAGTGCTTTGAAAGCAACATCCTTACTAGACTTGGACGTATGCTCATGATCAAAGATCTTTAACTTCCCAACCCGTAGTATTTCCGGACAGCGTTGCGAGATTATTTCCTTCAACGATGGCATGCTTCTTAGAATCGTATCTAGATGGCAGCGATCTGAGAATTTTCATCACAATGTCCTTTTCAGGAATAGTCTTTCCCAATGTAAAAGATTCATTAACAATTTCAGACACTTTGTGATTAAACTCATCAAATGATTCTTCATTTGCCATACGAAGGTTTTCCCAATCAGAATTTAGGTTTTGAAGCCTAGCTTCTTTCTCACTGGTATTCCCTTCAAATACGGTTTCAAAGATATCCCAGGCTTCTTTAGACTTTGTGCACGTAGTCACATGGTGATGAAGATCTGGGGTAATGGCATGTATGATAGCATTTAAGCCGTCAGAAGTTTGCTTTGCAACAAGGATTTCTTCCGGACTATATCAACCAATATCCTTAGGTATAGATACATCGCCTTCTGTATTAACCGGAGGATCATAGCCATTAACAACACGTACCCATGTTTGAAAATCACGAGCTTGAAGAAAAGCACGCATAGCGATTTTCCACCATAAGTAGTTAGAGCCATCGAAGACTGGTGGTACGTTTATGGAGATAGAATTCCTGTCCATAATCGCTACAAACACAGACTTATAAAGTCTTTAAACGTGTTTGCCTGCTCTGATACCAATTGAAAAAGCGGGGGTCTAACAACCACACCCAATATTTCGCTTAGCAATCTATATGGACAAACTCCAATATACTTTTCAGAGAATCAACTAGACAGTCAGACTCATTCTTAATAAAAAGTATATCAAAGAGTTATATCTCAATTTCTCGATTCAATACTTACTCAAGCAAATAGAAATCCGCGAGTCTGATTGAATACAAGAGAAATTAACTTGAACGGTACCAAAGACCAATGTTCAAGTATCAATCAATTTCAATTAACAACCAAAGGTCGGATTTCCCAATTGATTGATTCAACGCACAACCTGTGATATTTCAATTATATAACCAAATATAATGCGGAAAAGAAATAACATATACACCAGAAGTTTTGTTAACGAGGAAACCGCAAATGCAGAAAAACCCCGGGACCTAGTCCAGATTGAACACACACTGTATTAAGCCGCTACATACACTAGCCTACTACTAATTAACTTTGGTCTGGACTGTAGTTGAACCCCAATCAATCTCACACTGATCCAAGGTACAGTTACGCTCCTTACGTCTCAGATCCCAGCAGGATACTACGCACTTGATTCCCTTAGCTGATCTCACCCACAACTAAGAGTTGCTACAACCCAAAGTCGAAGACTTTAATAAACAAATCAGATCACACGTAAAAGTCTATGGTAATAGATAAATATGTCTCCCACAGAAATACCTACAAGTTTTGTTCCGTCTTTTGATAAATGAAGGTGAACACGAACCAATTGATAACCCAGACTTATATTCCCCGAAGAACAGCCTAGAATTATCAATCACCTTACAATAATCTTAATCGACTAGCGAAAGAAGATATTGCGGAATCACAAACGATGAGACGAAGATGTTTGTGACTTCTTTTATATCTTGCCTATCGAAGAAATCAATCTCAAGCCAATCTTACGATTATACTTAATACGATAGAAACAACAAGATCGATCACGCAACTACAGAGAAAAATAGCTGGGTCCGCTTCACAATCCCAATGAAGTCTTTAAGTCGTTAACATACAGGGTCTAGATAGAAACCTAAGGTTAAAGTAGAATCGACTCTAGCTAATACAACTAGTATCACACAGAAGGTGTGGGGATTAGGTTTCCCAGTTGCTAGAGTTCTGCTTTATATAGTTTTTCAAATCAGGGTTTGCAATCTAAGTTACCTTGGTAACAAAGCATTCAATATTCATCGTTAGATGAAAACCTAATTAGATTCAAGCTAATATCTTTCATCTGTTAGATCGAACTTAGCTTGTTACACACAAATGAAATGCATGTTTATTTAGGTTTGTGTAACCGTACCTAAACATGTACACTTAGTTGGTTCAATAGTAGTTAACCAAATGGTTAGCCATATGAACACTTTCATATCAACCATATTCATCTTCACCATAACTAGTTCAAATGACTCAAGAGAACTAGTTAAAGAGTTGTTCAATTGCTTAGATCTCATAGAAGTATATAAGACACAATTGAAGCAAAAACGATTTGATTCACTCGAATCTATTCATGAACTTTATAGCCAAGGTTTGCAAATATCCATTCCTTAGTTTATATAAGTTTAAGTTCACGAATAATCGTTTTTAGAAAATAACCCACTTAAGTATGCATACTGGTACGCGGACTTAAGTATCCGGAATAAGTTTGTTTTCAGTTCATAAACTCCAGCAGAAATTCATGAGACGTGAACTTCCGACAAAGTGCACGACCGGCACGCGACTTCGCCGGTTTTCATGAGCAGCAAAGTACGCATACTTTGGTTCAAGGAATAAGGACTTACACACGTATGAGTTATCACACAATGTTTATATCCATTCACGGTTATATATTCTAAACTCTCATTTCAATCATTGAAACATTCTTAGAGGACGTTATATAGTTGTTGTTCACAAGCTATTTTTTCGTCAAAGCGATTTTCAAGTAATTGAAACTAATATGACTTTCGTCACTAGTAAAGATGAACTTGGCCAAAGCGAAAGCTTACCAACACATATTTCGAGAAATAGATAAGCGAGATAAACTCGGCTCGAAATAGCAAATGTGTATAATCAAAGTCTATATAGCAATACGACTTTTGTCTCAAGATAGGAGATAGAGTAGATAGACTTTTGAGTGATAGATAAGTTCAAGTCTCCACATACCTTTTAGTCGATGAAGTTCCACCAGTTCTTTGAGTAGTTCTTCATCTTTGTATGATGATCACCATGGAGTCTAGAGCTCAACTACACTTGCTATCCTAGTCCGAGACTTAGCTATAAGTAGCTAGAAATAAAGACTTATAGTTTTGGCAACTAAACTTGACAACAAGCTTGAGATAGCAACGCTTGCGAGTTCGACCGAGCAGTGCTCTAACAGAAAGGATAAAGCTTTTATTTACATGGATTAAGTCTATTATATGTCATTGTGCAAATAGTGATGGAAAATAGAATGAATCCTTGTTTATTCCGATATTGGTCGATCTCCGATCCACATTTTTGTGCATATCTTTGTGTTGCTTCGTAAGGTTTCTTATGTTTGATCATGACCAACTAAATTGATCATTCTCTTGTGGTTATTTTAGTTGTTTCTCCCTAAGTTCTCTTATGTCGAGCATGACCAATTGAATTGATCACGTTGTGGTTAATTTGGTTGTGTATTCCAATTAAATTAATCGTGGGTTTTCTTGTGGTTAATTCGATTGTATTTTTCGATTGCATTAATCACGAGTTCTCTTGTGGTTAATTCAATTGAATATGTTGGATACAAATTTATGTTTTCATGTGATTTGATTTTATCTAAAAGAAATCCTTATTTTCTTGTAAAAGCAAGGTCGCCTTTGTTGTTTTTTCTGAATGACATTTTATGGGGAGAGTTCTTTTTGAACTTGTACTTAAGTGCCAAATCTTTGTGGGGAGTGCGGTGTGGAATATTTAAGGGTTATCTTGTATCTTTATAAACTCCTTGATGAATGCATTTAGCTTCCGGCTTTATGATGGCATCTAAATAAGTTGATATGGTATTCTCTTTTGGTCATGAAGTATCTCTGTGAAAATTTAATGAGGATCCCACTAGTTTTTCGTACCTTTGCCAATTTATATTGGCAAAAATGGGGAGAATTAATGTGTAGTGTGATACTACAAATACATATGGTTTACGGATCATTATGTAAGGGGCAGTGGTTTTCATGTTGAGATGTAGTATTGACTAAGGGGGAGTGATACATATCACCATAGTATTGTTGTCAAAGTTGTGATACAATTGAACTTTGATGCTGTGTAATAATACTATGACACTGCATAACAATGATTGAGAGTATTTTGTTTTCTCATTGTTATCGCTACGGATCTTCAACAACTATGATGCTGAACTTACAACCTTTAGGATCATGGAGTACTTGGAAGTGACGAAGATTTTGAGTCATGTTGAAGATGCCAAGGAGATCAAGCATTTGGATGAGAAGCTACAATTTTTATCTATTTTGTAATCCATATATATTGATAGTTTTGTCACTAACATTGACAAATGGGGGATTGTTAGAGCACCTGCTCGTTCAAACTCGCATGCGTTGCTATCTCAAGCATGTTTGTCAATGTTAGTGATCAAAACTATAAGTCTTGATTTCTAGCCAATTTATAGATGTCTCGGACTAGGACATACATAGTGTAGTTGAGCTTAGATTTCACAGAGTTCATCATTTGAAGACGAAGAACTACTAAGGGGAGCTTGTGGAACTTCTTCGACAAAAGGTATGTGGAGACTTGAACTCATCTATCACTTGGAAAGTCTATCTCTACTATCTCCTATATTGAGACATAAGTCGTGTTACAATATAGTTTTCTATATACACATTTGAGATTGAGATTTCGAGATGAGTATATCTCGCTTACATATTTCTCGAAATATGTGTTGGTAAGCTTTCGCTTCGACCAAGTTCATCTTATATCATGAGAAAATTACCGAGTAACATATTACATGGTTTTTGTGATACAATCATTTGACGTAGGCTTGGAATGTTTCGATAATGATTATTTCAATATCATGAAAATTGCTTTGATGATAATAGTGTGTGAAAACAGCTATTGTCATTATAGAAGAATGTTTCAATGAATGAAATAAAGAGTTTAAAATCTTGTAACCAGCTTTGGATATAAGCATAGTGTGTTCGCACATTAGTGTATAAGTCCAAAACCGGGAACCTAAAGTACGCATACTTGTGTGTATACAAAGAAGTTGTAGGAGACTGGGTAAGTATGCGTACATGTACGCATACTCGCGGAAGTTCACGTCAGTGAATTTCTGTTGAGTTTGAAAACCAAAACCAAACTCATCTGGTTACCTAAAGTACGCGTACCCGTACGCATACTGGCGTAAAGTTCATGTCCGTGAATTTCTGGTGAGTTTGAAAACTAAAACAACTCAAATCCAGTTACGTAAGTACGCATACCTGTACGCATACTTAAGTGTGTTACTTTTCTAAAATCGGTTATACGTGAACCTAAACATTAAACAATAAGGAATGCAATCTTTGCAAACCGTGGCTATAATGTTCATGTATTGATTCGAGTGAATCAAACCAATTTTGCTTCAATTGTGTTCTTGTATAATCCATGAGAATATAGCAATTGAACAACTCTTTAACTAGTTTCATTTGAGTCATTTGAACTAGTTATGGTTAAGATGAATAAGGTTTATATGAGAGTAATCATATGGCTAACCTCGGTTAACTATTTGTGAACCAACATGGTGTACACATTTAGGGACGGTTACATAAACCTAAATGAGGGTACATTTCATTTGTGTGTAACAAGCTATGTTCGATCTAACAGTTGAAAGATATTAGCTTGAGAGAATCAGGTTTTTCATCTAACGGTGAATATTGGATGCTTTGTTACCAAGGTAACTTAGATTGCAAACCTTGATTTGAAAACTATTGTTGATGGTGGATTTTAGTTCAGGGCTAAAATTGTAAAACCATTATTTTTACGTGCTGTCACCCTGCAAAGGGAAAGATGATTAAGAAGTGATGAGTGCAAAAACCTCTTCACTTTATTTATTTGAAGCAATTCAATAAATACACAAAATTCACCCAGAATGGTGTGTGCAACAGCAATCCCAAATATTCTGTGAATTTTAATAGCATTAACAATTAATGCATGATCTGCCTGATATTTTCCATGTTGTGTTCTCAGCCGAACTCTCATCATTGACATGACATGACGACTGAGTGCTCACTCTCAGCAGAGTAGCATGAATCTCCGTACCAATATTGAGACATGCATGAAATACCCATACATGCCACATCACTCTCTGACAGAGAGTCTCGCATCGACGCGCTTTGGTTAGCCCTCGAGCATTTAATTTCCTTAGGGAAAATCTAGACTGTCCAAATCAGTCTCAGAAACGATCACGCAATTTAACAAGCCTAGCCAAACCATGGCAAGAGCAGGCCATCATCGTGATGACCACCGGTGGGCCCACTTATGCCCTAGCCGGTCAAACATCACCCGCACCCCTCCAGTGCCGTCAAACGCCATCCCAGAGTAAGGTGGCCGCGCTGCTTGGAGAAGGCTCGAACGAGCAAGACTGCTTAAAGCAGTCTTAAAATCATCATGACCGTCCAACTTCATCGGCATGGTTGGACGGATTAGATCATCCCATGAATGATCAGGGAAGCGCTAACGCACACGTTGGCGGGCCCACTTCTCAACTACCCGATCGGCCTTCTCACAGCAATGCCCTAGAGCAATGAACGTTTGCTCGAAACATGGATGACATGATGCATCAAAGGGTCGCGGAAGCTCCACTAGTGTCTTAAATCGATCACAACCATCCAACTTAGCCGGCATAATTGGATGGCTTAGATCGCGCCTAGGACCATCAGACAGGTACACGCATGTTCACCATCATCCCAACGTGGGCCCCACATGATCGGCCTCCTTAAGGGAGGAGCATTCCATGCAAAACCGTTTGGTTAAAGTTACATGCACACGACCGATCCAAAACCCTAATTAGGGTTTGCTGCATATTACATGTGTCGCTAATCGATCACGAGCGTCCATCTTCGCAAGCTTGGATGGAGGGTATAGATGCAGACTTAAAAGGTCCCAAGCATGTCAACATGATCATTGTGGGCCCATCTATACGAATGACCGATCGTCCTAGGCCAACATGGCCGAACGTCTCGAAATGTGCACCCAAACTAGGCATGTCGCGCGGTTTCCAATTCCTTTGCGACAATGGATTTCTGCCGCAAATCGATTTCAACCACTCAACTTTGCCGGTCAAATTCAGTGGCTTAGATCACACCTTCATGAGACAGTGAGGTATGGACGTGTACACCGGCAAGCCTTCTACACGCATGCCCGGTCAATCCTGCAAAAAATGCCTCCCATGCTTGGTTTCGACCAAGCTGAAGAGTGATGCTTGCGTACCTCTCCAAAACCCTAAAAATCCATCAACGGTCGCAGATGAGGGTCTTAAACCATCTCCTCCGTCCAATTTTGCTAGCTTGGTCGGAGAACCTTGGTTGAAAGCTAGACGACCAGTGAGGCATCTCGATGATTACCATCTCGCCACTCTTCCATAGGGAGTGATCGGCCAGTAGATGGCTCGCCCATGCAGCCTCCAAACGATCACTCGAAGATGTTTGGACGTGATGCTATTTTAAGACGCTTGGTCCGCAACTTATTCGGCCAGGCTTTAAAACATCGATGCTTCATACATGCTGATTGTTTGCGATGCATTACATGCATTGAGAATACACGATATTTCATAAATATCAAATCCTTAGTTATTTTAGCATCACATGCTACTTTCTACAGTGGGTCCCACGATCCACTCATTCGAGACATCAAACATGTCACAAACTGGGGGATACTTACTGGGGTATTGGGCTGGCGGTTTACAGCGTGCAACGTGCAACACACCATTACAAGAACGTGTCAGGAGGCATGGACGGTTAGCGATGATGAGGGAAGCGGGCTAAGACGTGATCGTGCAATCACCCACACGACCCCACTACTCCATCACTCAACTTCCTCCACTTCCTACGAGATGAGTGTTTGTGCTCAATGACTTGTATAAATAGGCCCTTTGCCTATTTCCAAACAACATAGACGAACACAGAGAAACCAAGTGTTGTCACAGTATCCAGAAACCACCATTCTGATACAAGTCATAAACAAACATCCAACACCTTCACAATCTCAACCCCTTCTTCGATTCCCTCCCTAAGATCAACCCCATCTCCTTCACTATGTGACCGAAGCAAGTCTGGAACGGCCATTTCTTAGTTTAGGCCAGAATTGTATAGATTGATATCTCGAATCAAAAGCACTCCCGTGCAGTGCATTTGTTTAGAGTTTAGATTCGTTTCTCATCCACACACACCCAAATTTACTAAAAACCGCATAAACAGTTTTCACCCACAAACAATTGGCGACCACAGTGGGAGATTAATCTCTCGGTTGCAATATCAGTTTCCAAATTCTGAATTTCATTTTTCTAGCCCGATTTCAAGATGGTGGAACTTAGGTCAGGAGCAGCAATCCGTTCCGATGGAATTAGCGTTGACAACACTCTCGGTGTCGATGTCTCTGTCAGTGGAGCTGCCGTGCAGAATGTGACCAATACATCTCGTGGAACCATCGCCTCTACCACAAATACCAGCGGAGCAGGAGATATTCCAGTAGGCGTGACACCTCCCATCACCAGAGCTAGAGCAGCCGTAAATCCCGGCATTTCTTCAAGTGTAACGCCTCCAATCGTCACCAGGGCAACCGTTACTCCTCCGTCAGGACAAGGGGCTGGAGGAACAAGAGTAGGACAACCCCCTATTACCATTGTGGATTTAATGGAAAGGCAGGAAGTTCTTGCTAGAGCCCAAACGGATATGGCCGCAACTCAGAAGGAGATACTTACTTTTCTCAAAACTTTAAACGAACGATTGCCACAAGGGTCACGACAGTCCCTGAAGCCAACAAGGAACGTGTTCAGTACACCCGGAGCAGGAACTTCAACGGCGCGGGCCCACATGGATGAAGAAGCTCGTGACGTTCCTGAACGCCCAAGAGAAAGAGACCAGCCATCCAACTTCATTACACATGAGGACCTGGAGCAACTCCTCCAAAACCGGGGTAAAGAAAATCCCGCGGACGTGCACCAACATCAACCACCATACCCTCAAGATGTACAACGGATTCCCTTGCCAAGAGGATACACCTCTCCTCAGTTTCCCCTTTATGATGGTACTGGTAACGCTCGTGAACACATCTCCCGATTTTTGGAATCTTTAGGGGAACACGAATATAATCATGTTCTCCGCCTGAAAGAGTTCTCAAAGTCACTTACTAGAAGAGCGTACACCTGGTACAACAACATCGCGCCTAACAACATATCCAATTGGAGCGAGATGGTCAGTGCCTTCTACAGAAAGTATTTCTTTGTGTCTGAGCAGATCACCATTTCAGACTTAGGAAGAATGTTTCAACGAAACAACGAAAATCCAAACGACTTCGTTAAGAGGTTCAGGATTCAAGCGTTGGATTGTCATGATCCGAATGTCACCGAACGCCAATTGGGGAGTCATGTATCAACGGAATAGTGCTCATATACCGTGCTTTATTGGATAATCTGGGCTTTCAAAAATTTTCCGAGCTCCAAGAAGCCGCTAAGCGTTCAGCCACAACGGCCCCAGCATTGTTGGAAAGAACCAGAATTGTTCGAAATGAAGATGCACGTGAGAGTCGAGGAAGCGCACATCTCATTAACAAGCAAAGTATAACACTGGGTCCTTCGTGAGCGTGGTGGAAAGAGGAAAGCTTCAAAGAACAGAGCAACAACCCAAACGTGCAAACCGACAAATACAGAGATAACTCCGTCCCGAAAGAGTGCGGACAAAACTCCTATGCAAGAAGCCGAGACGCAATCATAGACTTCCCCTTCCCAATGAATGAGTCATAGAGCTCTTAGAAGCGTGGATTCAAGATAACACGATCAAGCTACTTCCTATCGACGTACGACTTTAGGGAAGAGATGGCAAATCCCAAATATTGTCGTTATCATAGATTCGTCCATCACCCGACTAGGGATTGCAACAAATTGAAATACATTTTCAGAGAAAAAATGGAGGCAGGAGAGGTCCAGTTAGGAAACGAAGGTGTTCATAGGGATCCTCTTCCTATTAGGAGCTGCATGATCTCCGGGGATTCTGTTCACAAGACTGTACAGTCTATGATGGAACATTTGTGTGAAATCTTGTATTTCTCCTAGGCACATCGTCAAGACATCTTTGCAGCCCTCAACTGCATTGTGTCAGGTAAGCGCTTATATCCAGAAAGGGAAGCAACGAAAACTCAGTCTTTCCTGGAAGATGTAACTAGCAAGGGGAACTGGGGACTCTTGACCGTCACTCGTTTGAAGGATGTCGAGTTCGACAAAGACATTGATTGATGCAGCCTCCGACTCAACATCATCACCGTCAAGACGCCGAGAGCCGCAAATATTTCAAACAGAAGCTACTCGCAGCCCAACCGTGATCTCGGGCTCGAAGGAGAATTCGAGACGCCTATGGATGCATTGACCTTGAAGTTAAAATCGGTGATGCTCTAACACAAAGCAAATTTTACATAGTAAAAGAGTATCCGAATTACGACATGGTCCTGGGACGCTCGTGGATACACGACAACAAAGCAGCACTGGGAGTATGTTCTTTGCCGATTTCAATACCCGAGAGAATCTCCAATGAACCGTCAAATCCTGAAGATTATTTGTTGCCGTATCAACACCTTGCAAATGTGACGCAACTTCCTGGAGAAAACCCGAACTCATACCTTGGGCTAAGTGTGGCTGGCATGATTTTCCATTGGCAAGGATGTTTGGCTTGGCGTGGTGTGACTAGCGTAGCTAGGGCCAAGGCAAGGATGTTTGGCTTGGCGTGGTGTGACTAGCGTAGCTGGGGCCAAGGCAGAGTGCGTTTGGCATGGCGCGGCTAGCTTGGGCTAAGTGTGGCTGGCATGATTTGCCATTGGCACGGAGGTGCGGCTAGCATGGTTGGCATGCTTTGGCGTGTTTGGTGTGACTAGCATAGCTAGGGCCAAGGCAGAGTGCGTTTGGCATGGCGCGACTAGCTTGGGCTAGGTGTGGCTGGCATGATTTTCCATTGGCACAGAGGGGAATTAGGGTTTTGTTCGTTGTAACCCTTATTTGAAAAAATACCCCCTATTAATTACTGACTACATGCATTGAATGTTCTAATAAATGTGTCGCCGGTGACATTAGGTTATTCGGGGTTTTACGATTTTACCCTTTGTCTAAAAACCACCATCAACACATACCTTAAAAGGTTCTGAGCCCAAGTAAGTCTCATTGAACAACCCTTTTTACAAACAGTAAAACCTCTTCCTGCTGAGGCTCGGGGACTTGTTTCGATCAACAATCTAACCGCCACTAAGAGATGTGAGTGGGGTGCCGGTCCTTTCAAGCATTTTGCCAAGAGCTTGGAAGCAGTCAGAGACAACACGTCACAGAATCAAGGAGTTGTACCAAGTCCAAACCCGTTCCGAATTGGAGATATGGTCGTGAAGGTGACCACATTTCAAGTTGGAAACGTAACAGTGAAGATGAACGCTCAACCTGATTTACCAACAGCAAAGGAGGATGAACCGCACCTGGTGGAAGATGTCATCCTAGGCGGCTATTGAAAGATCATCAACGCTGACGAGCTCGAGGGCGTGATTATTCACTCACGATGGCTCAATCCCTACACAACCTAAAAGTACTGTGCTACCATTTTCCTCCAGTATTCTCCGTAGAAGTTCCTCCAACAATTTCCCTTCAATGTGATGTTTGTAATTACTCCAAATGATTGCACTGTTTGCTTTCATAATTATTAGGGTTTCAATTTTCAATTAATCAAAGTATTATTTCCTTTAGAAATTTCTTCACCCCTAGGCATGACACGAAATTCTGAGTCATCCTAAATCATCATTACCCAGAAAGAAAACCCTAAAAAGAAATCTTTCGTATCTTCTGAAAACGTTGGACGAATAGAATATGTACGGGGAAAAAGAGGAAAGCGCCTTGAGCAGTCTACTCCAACAGAATCAGACTTACGCCAGGAGAGCACAGACAGGTTCGTGGTGTTTTATTATGGCATTACTTCTTTTATCACAAGAATCACATGCAATCATATGAAGGCACACCCAAAGTAGTCGAAATCGTTCCTCGGTCCTACTCGGCTGGGGAGCTTGGAGCGAGGAGCAATTAGTTCTTACTTGGAAATCGCCAAAACTCGGTCTAATACTCGGAATATGTTTATTAAAGACTTATATATTGTTGTTCATAACTTATGATTTGTGCCTAGTTAAAATTAATATTTTAATACTATCATGTAATTAAGTGTGTAATATTGTTATATCAAACGTATTTATTGCATATAAGGCCAACTCGGAAAAATCGTTAACTCGTTTTGCTCAATAATCGGTCCAAATCGGAAAAATCGACCGCCTTAATCGCTAAAAATCGAAAATAGCTTGGAATCGAAAATCGCCTCGGTCACATAGCCTGTAGCGATTACTCGCCGAGTAATCGGCCTTGTAGAGCGATTTTGACTACACTGGGCACACCACTGCGCCTGAGAAGACTCAGATGCGGTCTTAATGAAAGATTTGTCTCAAAAATAACATAAATAAAAACCCTTGTTCAAACGAGCAAGCAGAAAATAAGAAGACCTTGAACTCAGCTGGCACTGAGTACAAGGAGAAAATGTTCACAAATTACGAGAAAATACTCAGAAAAGAAGAAAAGAGAAGGAACAGGAAGATTTAGTCATCAAGGAGATCGACTGTGTCTTCCCCACCGCCAAGTCCGCTTCAACATCATCATCGTGGGTCGCTCATCGCTTCTTCCTTCGGATCCGCCTCGCCTTCCACTTCGGATATTTCGCAACAATGTTCTCCGCTTTGACAACATCCTCGTGCACAGCTTCCATACCTTCTCCAAGGGCCACTGCAGAGATTCTGCTGAAAACCTTTGGGTGCTCGGGTTCATCCGTGTCAGAATCGAGGATTATCACACCATCACAGATCGAATAATCAAGCATATCTTACTTTGGAGGCCATTCATGTTCAACCCTTCGCCTTTTCATCCGTGCCTTAAATCGATCACAACCATCCAACTTAGCCGACATAATTGGATGGCTTAGATCGCTCCTAGGACCATCGGACAGGTACACGCATGTTCACCATCAGCCCAACGTGGGCCCCACACGATCGGCCTCCCCGAGGGAGGAGCATAGCATGCAAAACCGTTTGGTTAAAGTTACATGCACACGACCGATCCAAAACCCTATTTAGGGTTTGAGGCATATTACATATGTCGCTAATCGATCACGAGCGTCCATCTTCGCAAGCTTGGATGGAAGGTATTGATGTAGACTTAAAAGGTCCCCAAGCATGCCAACATGATCACTGTGGGCCCATCTACACGAATGACCGATCGACCTAGGCTAACCATGGCCGAATGTCTCGAAATGCGTGCCCAAACTAGGCATGTCGCGCGGTTTCCAATTCCTTTGCGGCAATGGATTTTTGCCGCAAATCGATCTCAACCACTCAACTTTGCCGGTCAAATTGAGTGGCTTAGATCACACCTTCATGAGACAGTGAGGTACGAACGTGTATAACGGCAAGCCGTTTACACGCATGCCCGGTCGCTCCTGTCAAAAACGACTCTAATGCTTGGTTTCGACCAAGCTGAAGAGTGATGCTTGCGTACCTCTCCAAAACCCTAAAAATCCATCAATGGTCGCAGATGAAGGTCTTAAACCATCTCGTCCGTCCAATTTTGCTAGCTTGGTCGGACAGCCTAGGTTGAAAGCTAGACGACCAGTGAGGCATCCTGATGATTACCATCCGCCACTCTTCCATAGGGAGTGATCGGACAGGAGATGGCTCGCCCATGCAGCCTCCAAACGATCACTCGAAGATGTTTGGACGTGATGCTATTTTAAGACGCTTGGTCCGCAACTTATTCGGTCAGGCTTTAAAACATCGATGCTTCATACATGCTGATTGTTTGAGATGCATTACATGCATTGAGCATACACGATATTTCATAAATATCAAATCCTTAGTTATTATAGCATCACATGCTACTTTCTACAGTGGGTCCCACGATCCACTCATTCGAGAATCAAACATGTCACAAACTGGGGGATACTTACTGGGGTATTGGTCTGGCGGTTTACAGCATGGAGCTTGCAACGCGCCATCACAAGAATATATTAGGAGGCATGGACGGTTAGCGATGATGAGGGAAGTGGGCTAAGATGTGATCGTGCAATCACCCACACGACCCCACTACTCCATCACTCAACTTCCTCCACTTCCTACGAGATGAGTGTTTGTGCTCAATGACTTGTATAAATAGGCCCTCAGACGAACACAGAGAAACCAAGTGTTGTCACTGTATCCAAAAACCACCATTCGGATACAAGTCATAAACAAACAACCAACACCTTCACAATCTCAACACCTTTTTTGCTTCCCTCCCTATGATCAACCCCATCTCCTTCACTTTGTGACCGAAGCAAGTCTGGAACGACCATTTCTTGGTTTAGGACAGAATTGTATAGATTGATCTCTCGAATCAAAATCACTCCCTTGCAGTGTATTTGTTTAGGGTTTAGATTCGTTTCTCATCCACACACACCAAAATTTACCAAAAACCGCAGAAACAGTTTTCACCCACAAACAATTGGCGACCACAGTGGGAGAATAATCTCTCGGTTGCAATATCAGTTTCCAAATTCTCAATTTCATTTTTCGAGCCCGATTTCAAGATGTGTAACTTAGGTCAGGAGCAACAATCAGTTCCGATGGAATTAGCGTTGACAACACTCTCGGTATCGATGTCTCTGTCAGTGGAGCTGCCGTGCAGAATGTGACCAATACATCTCGTGGAACCGTCTCCTCTACCACAAACACCAGCGGAGCAGGAGATATTCCAGTAGGCGTGACACCTCCCATCACCAGAGCTAGAGAAGCCGTAAATCCCGGAATTTCTTCAAGTGTAATGCCTCCAATCATCACTGGGGAAACCGCTACTCCTCCGTCAGGACGAGGGGCCGGAGGAACAATAGGAGGACAAACCCCTATTACCATTGTGGATTTGATGGAAAGGCAAGAAGTTCTTGCTAGAGCCCAAACAGATATGGCCGCAACTCAGAAGGAGGTACTTACTTTTCTCAAAACTTTAACCGAACGATTGCCACAAGGGTCACGACAGTCCCTGGAGCCAACAAGGAACGTGTTCAGTACACCCGGAGCAGGCACTTCAATGGCGCGGGCCCACATGGATGAAGAAGCTCGTGATGTTCCTGAACGCCCAAGAGAAAGAGACCAGCCATCTAACTTCCTTACACGTGAGGACCTGGGGAAACTCCTCCAAAACCGGTGCAAATGAAATCCTGCGGACGTGCACCAGCATCAACCACCATACCCTCAGGATGTACAACGGATTCCCTTTCCAAGAGGATACACCTCTCCTCAGTTTCCCCTTTATGATGGTACTGGTAACGCTCGTGAACACATCTCCCGATTTTTGGAATCTTTAGGGGAACACGAATATAATCATGTTCTCCGCGTGAAAGAGTTCTCAAAGTCACTTACTGGAAGAGCGTACACATGGTATAACAACATTGCGCCTAACAGCATATCCAATTGGAGCGAGATGGTCAGTGCCTTCTACAGAAAGTATTTCTTCGTGTCTGAGCAGATCACCTTTTCAGACTTAGGAAGAATGTTTCAACGAAACAACGAACATCCAAACGACTTCGTTAAGAGGTTCAGGATTCAAGCGTTGGATTGTCATGATCCGAATGTCACCGAACGCCAATTGGTGGAGTCATGTATCAACGGAATGGTGCCTATATACCGTGCTTTATTGGAGAATCTGGGCTTTCAAACATATTCCGAGCTCCATGAAGCCGCTAAGCGTTCAGCCACAACGACCCCAGCATTGTTGGAAAAAACCAGAATTGTTCGAAATGAAGATGCACGTGAGAGTCGAGGAAGCAGACGTCTCATTAACAAGCAGTATAACACTGGTCCTTCTGTGAGCGTGGTGGAAAGAGGAAAGCTTCAGCAACAGAGCAGCAACCCAAACGTGTAGCACCAGCGCAGACAACTCCGTCCCGAAAGAGCACGGACAAAACTCCTATGCAAGAAGATGTAGACGCAATCATAGACTTCCCCTTCCCAATGAATGAGTCATGAGCTCTTATAAGCGTGGATTCAAGATAACGCGATCAAGCTACCTCCTATCAGACGTCCGCCGACCGAGAAAGAGATGGCAAATCCCAAATATTGTCGTTGTCATAGATTCGTCCATCACCCGACTAAGGATTGCAACAAATTGAAACATAATTTCAGAGAAAAGAAAAGATGGAGGCAGGAGAGCTCCAGTTAGGAAACGAAGGTGTTCATAGGGATCCTCTTCCTATTAGGAGCTGCATGATCTCCGGGGATTCTGTTCACAAGACTGTACAGTCTATGATGGAGCATTTGTGTGAAATCTTGTATTTCTCCTAGGCACATCATCAAGACATCTTTGCAGCCCTCAACTGCATTGTGTCAGGTAAGCGCTTATATCCAGAAAGGGAAGCAACGAAAACTCAGTCTTTCCTGGAAGATGCAACTAGCAAGGGGAACTGGGGACTCTTGACCGTCACTCGTTTGAAGGATGTCGAGTTCGAAAGAACATTGATTGATGCAGCCTCCGAATTCAACATCATCACCGTCAAGACTCTGAGAGCCGCAAAGATTTCAAACAGGAAGCTACTCGCAGCCCAACCGTGATTGGGGGCTTAGAAGGAGAATCCAGAGACGCCTATGGATGCATTGACCTTGAAGTTAAAATCGGTGATGCTCTAACACATGCTAAATTTTACATAGTAAAAGAGTATCTGAATTACGACATGGTCCTGGGACGCCCGTGGATACACGACAACAAAGTAGCACTGGGAGTATGTTCTTTGCCGATTTCAATACTCGAGAGAATCTCCAATGAACCGTCAAATCCTGAAGATTATTTGTTACCGTATCAACACCTTGCAAATGTGACGCAACTTCCTGGAGAAAACCCGAACTCATACCTTAAATGGTTCTGAGCCCAAGTAAGTCTCATTGAACAACCCTTTTTACAAACAGTAAAACCTCTTCCTGCTGAGGCTCGGGGAATTGTTTCGATCAACAATCTAACCGCCACTAAGAGATGTGAGTGGGGTGCCGGTCCTTTCAAGCGTTTTGCCAAGAGCTTGGAAGCAGTCAGAGACAACACGTCACAGAATCAAGGAGTTGTACCAAGTCCAAACCCGTTCCGAATTGGAGATATGGTCGTGAAGGTGACCACATTTCAAGTCGGAAACGTAACAGTGAAGATGACCACTCAACCTGATTTACCAACAGCAAAGGAGGATGAACCGTACCTGGTGGCAGATGTCATCCTAGGCGGCTATTGCAAGATCATCAATGCTGACGAGCTCGAGGGCGTGATTATTCACTCACGATGGCTCAAGCCCTATACAACCTAAAAGCACTGTGCTACCCTTTTCCTCCAGTATTCTCCGTAGAAGTTCCTCCAACAATTTCCCTTCAATGCGATGTTTGTAATTACTCCAAATGATTGCACTGTTTGCTTTCATAATTATTAGGGTTTCAATTTTCAATTAATCAAAGTATTATTTCCTTTAGAAATTTCTTCACCCCTAGGCATGACACGAAATTCTGAGTCATCATAAATCATCATTACCCAGAAAGAAAACCCTAAAAAGAAATCTTTCGTATCTTCTGAAAATGTTGGAGGAATAGAATATGTACGGGGAAAAAGAGGAAAGCGCCTTAAGCAGTCTACTCCAACAGAATCAGACTTACGCCAGGAGAGCGCAGACAGGTTCGTGGTGTTTTATTATGGCATTACTTCTTTTATCACAAGAATCAAACGCAATCATATGAAGGCACACCACTGCGCCTGAGAAGACTCAGATGTAGTCTTAATGAAAGATTTGTCTCAAAAATAACATAAATAAAAACCCTTGTTCAAACGAGCAAGCAAAAAATAAGAAGACCTTGAACTCAGCCGCCACTGAGTACAAGGAGAAAATGTTCACAAATTACGATAAAATACTCATAAAAGAAGAAAAGAGAAGGAATAGGAAGATTTAGTCATCAAGGAGATCGACTGTGTCTTCCCCACCGCTGAAGTCTGCTTCAACATCATCATCGTGGGTCGCTACTGCTTCTTCCTTCGGATCTGCCTCAGCTTCCACTTCGGATATTTCTGCAACAATGTTCTCCGCTTTGACAACATCCTCAGGGACAGCTTCCATACCTTCTCCAAGGGCCACTGCAGAGATTGTGCTGAAAACCTTTGGGTGCTCGGGTTCATCCGTGTCAGAATCGAGGATTATCACACCATCACAGATCGAATAATCATGCATATCTTCCTTTGGAGGCCATTCATGTTCAACCCTTCGCCTTTTCATCCGTGCCGCAAACCTCTCAGCTCTTGCACTCTCCGGTAGTGGTAGCGACGCTTCATCATGCCGCCATTTCTCCTCCCTATCGATTGAATCTAAGAGAGTTTGAATGCGTTTTCGAGCGATGCGCAAGTGTAAAACAGACATGCCCCGTATATCACGATCACCCTCGCAAAGCGGAAGATAAATTCTAGCCATCACCTCCTCGAACGCGTTATCGGTCTCAGGTTTATTGACTTCGAAGCTCCTTTCTGGAGAAGTACCAGAGTAGTCCTTGCCAGCTGCCTCCATGAGATTCTGCAGGAAGAGAGAAGGAGATGTTTCTGCGATTGGAAAAGAGTTTTGGAATATTCTTTATATTTCACAAACCAACAGGACCATGGGAAGAGAAGGAGTCTTTACTTATCATCTATAAAGGCTACCAATGCGGGATAGTGATCAGCAATGCTTATCGAATATATTTGAAGGGAGCCACCGTGCAGTGAAAGGAAACGCATCTAGCCCAAGAAACGGGCCAAACTCTATCATGGGGACTTGATTATATCAATGTTCTGCCGTGGGATAATATGAGCACAACGGGCCCGTGTCCACGTTTGACCAAAGCATGCACACGGTGGGACCCATGATTCGTCCAGGGTTGCATGTGAGCTACGCAAAAGGCAAGTGGCACGTTTCTTCTAGGGGCGGGTCAAGTCGCGACCTAAGGCTAGGTTTTGCATGCCATAAAAAAAAAACTGTGAAACACCTACCTCGTTGACGTACGGATGACAGCAACGGCAGCAAGATCCAGCGGCGTCGATGGTGGTGGCAGCGTCAGCAGCAGTGGCAGCAAAGCCACGGATGGGAGGAGCTGGACGAATAACAAAAAGAAAGGAGGAAATAAGGAAAATATGAGGGTTAGCATCCCTTTTATACACCAGTAATTGAGGAATTCTAATAGAAGAGGTACTCCCTTCTTATCTCAAACACTCAAGGAAGGGAACCGGTCCCACCAAGGCCCATGATCGCGCCCGGCGTGCTCACGCGGATGATTTCCAACATGGCCGGTCAGAGTCCCTCCAGGTAAACTTCCTTTATCTTGTCGTTTTACGTTGTATGCGTCACCATCTCATGCCTACCCCACAATTATGCAACCATTATGTGTTAGGCAGGGGACTTATTGTTGATGGTGGATTTTAGTTCAGGGCTAAAATTCTAAAACCATTATTTTTACGTATTGTCACCCTGTAAAGGGAAAGCTGATTAAGAAGTGATGAGTGCAAAAACCTCTTCACTTTATTTATTTGAAGCAATTCAATAAATACACAAAATTCACCCATAATGGTGCGTGCAACAGCAATCCCAAATATTCTGTGAATTTTACTAACATTAACAATTAATGCATGATCTGCCTGATATTTTCCATGATGTGTTCTCAGCCGAACTCTCATCATTGACATGACATAACGACTGAGTGCTCACTCTCAGCAGAGTGGCATGAATCTCCGTGCCAATATTGTGACATGCATGAAATACCCACACATGCCACATCACTCTCTGACAGAGAGTCTCGCATCGACGCGCTTTGGTTAGCTGATCGAGTATTTAATTTCCTTAGGGAAAATCTAGACTATCCTAATCAGTCTCAAAAACGATCACGACCACACAAGTTGGTCGCGCAATTTAACAAGCCTAACCAAACCATGGCAAGAGTAGGCCATCATCGTGATGACCACCGGTGGGCCCACTTATGCCCTAGCCGGTCGAACATCACCCGCACCCCTCCAGTGCCGTCAAACGCCATCCCCGAGTAAGGTGGCCGCGCTGCTTGGAGAAGGTTCGAACGAGCAAGACTGCTTAAAGTAGTCTTAAAATCATCATGACCGTCCAACTCCACCGGCATGGTTGGACGGATTAGATCATCCCATGAATGATCATGGAAGCGCTCACGCACATGTTGGCGGGCCCACTTCTCACCTACCTGATCGGCATTCTCACAGCAATGCCCTAGAGCAATGAACGTTTGCTCGAAACATGGCTGGCATGATGCTTTAAAGGGTCGCGGAAGCTCCACTAGTATCTTAAATCGATCACAACCATCCAACTTAGCCGACATAATTGGATGGCTTAGATCGCTCCTAGGACCATCGGACAGGTACACGCATGTTCACCATCAGCCCAACATGGGCCCCACATGATCGGCCTCCCCAAGGGAGGAGCATAGCATGCAAAACCGTTTGGTTAAAGTTACATGCACACGACCGATCAAAAACCCTAATTAGGGTTTGCGGCATATTACATGTGTCGCTAATCGATCACGAGCGTCCATCTTCGCAAGCTTGGATGGAGGGTATAGATGTAGACTTAAAAGGTACAAAGCATGTCAACATGATCACAGTGGGCCCATATACACGAATGACCGATCGACCTAGGCCAACCATGGCTGAACGTCTCGAAATGCGTGCCCAAACTAGGCATGTCACGCGGTTTCCAATTCCTTTGCGACAATGGATTTCTGCCGCAAATCGATCTCAACCACTCAACTTTGCCGGTAAAATTGAGTGGCTTAGATCACACCTTCATGAGACAGTGAGGTACGGACGTGTACAACGGCAAGCCGTTTACACGCATGCCCTACGGTCCTGCCAAAAACGCCTCCCATGCTTGGTTTCGACCAAGCTGAAGAGTGATGCTTGTGTACCTCTCCAAAACCCTAAAAATCCATCAACGGTCGCAGATGAGGGTCTTAAACCATCTCGTCCGTCCAATTTTGCTAGCTTAGTCGGACAACCTAGGTTGAAAGCTAGACGACCAGTGAGGCATCCTGATGATTACCATCCGCCACTCTTCCACGGGAGTGATCGGCCAGAGATGGCTCGCCCATGTAGCCTCCAAACGATCACTCGAAGATGTTTGGACGTGATGCTATATTAAGACGCTTGGTCCGCAACTTATTCGGCCAGGCTTTAAAACATCGATGCTTCATACATGCTGATTGTTTGAGATGCATTACATGCATTGAGCATACACGATATTTCATAAATATCAAATCCTTAGTTATTATAGCATCACATGCTACTTTCTACAGTGGGTCCCACGATCCACTCATTCGAGGCATCAAACATGTCACAAACTGGGGGATATTTACTGGGGTATTGGTCTGGCGGTTTACAGCGTGCAGCGTGCAATGCGCCATCACAAGAACATGTTAGGAGGCATGGACGGTTAGCGATGATGAGGGAAGTGGGATAAGATGTGATCGTGCAATCACCCACACGACCCCACTACTCCATCACTCAACTTCCTCCACTTCCTACGAGATGAGTGTTTGTGCTCAATGACTTGTATAAATAGGCCATTTGCCTATTTCCAAACAACATAGACGAACACGGAGAAACCAAGTGTTGTCACAGTATCCAGAAACCACCATTATGATACAAGTCATAAACAAACAGCCAACACCTTCACAATCTCAACACCTTCTTCGCTTCCCTCCCTAAGATCAACCCCATCTCCTTAATTTGTGATCGAAGCAAGTCTGGAACGACCATTTCTTGGTTTAGGACGGAATTGTATAGATTGATCTCTCGAATCAAAAGCACTCCCGTGCAGTGCATTTTTTTAGGGTTTAGATTCGTTTTTCATCCACACACACCCAAATTTACCAAAAACCGCAGAAATAGTTTTCACCCACAAACAACTATATAAAGGAGAACTCTAGCAACTGGGAAACCTAATCCCCACACCTCCTGTGTGTTACTAGTTGCATAACTAGAGTCGATTCTCCTTTAACCTTAGGTTTCTTCTCGAGACCCTGTAGGTTAACGACTTGAAGACTTCATTGGGATTGTGAAGCTAGACCCAACTATTATCTTGTAGTTGCGTGATCTGAACTTGCTTTTTCTATCGTGTTGAGTACAATTGGAATAATTGACTCGAGATTTTATACCTCCGATAGGCAAGATAGAAAAGTAATCACAAACAACTTCGTCTCATCGTTTGTGATTCCACAATATCTTCTTTCGCTAGTCGATTAAGATTATTGTGAGGTGATTGATGGACGCATTTATGTGTCTATTTTAGTCTCAATTCTCTGTAATGTTAGTACTCGATTTTGCGCTTATTTTGGTATTTTATGTCTTTGTAGGTGTTTTTGGAGAAATAAGCTTTTGCGGCGAAATTGGCTCGAAAAGTGGTTTTTGCGCTCGTGTGAGAAAATTACTATACGGACCCCCATTTTGGATAAGGGGTAACCTAATTACTAAGGGGTGTACCACTCAGGGCAACTACTATTGGCAGACCAAAGCTGTTAGGGGGAGGTCATCATTTTCATTTGAATTCTCAAATTTGGCGGGAAAAATGGGCAGTGAAGAACCGATATTAGGGTTGGAATTTTTAGCGAGTTAGAAGGAGATTCAATCGTTGTTTCGTCTTGGTATAGACCTGTTAGAGCATAACAGGCCTGGTAAATGTGTTCGATCCGTTTAACTTGGGCCAGAGTATCGGGTAATTCACCGTTTAAGCAACACAGAGAAGGAATATATCTCGAGATTTTCTGGGAAAGAATTGGACGATAATTCAGGGGATATTTGCACGGGAAAGGTTTGCAACAACCTTGTTTAGCTAAAACAGGAATGTGAAGTGATGTGGAATCGTAAAAAAAGGGGAGGAAATCTTCTTATAATCGGATTATCCAAAACAGGGGAGTAAAAACTCGCGACTTGCCGTGGGGGAAAAGAGAAAGATTTTCGGGATTTATTTGTTTTGAGGTGTATATATATCCTCGTTTTGAGCAACAGAGGAGGACGGAGAGTTTGGGGTCGATTGGAGGCGTGAACTCAAGTCAGCAGAGGAGTTGTAGCAGCAGCAGGAAGAAGAAGAAGAAAAGTTACCTCCTGCTGTAAAAACTCAAGAACACGAAGAACATTACACCAACAAAAGCAGTCGCAGAAGGAGTCTTAAAAACAACAACAGAGAGAATCATCTATCGTTGTCAAGCAGTCTTAAAACAAAGACACTCAGAGACGGTCGTTTATCTCTGGAAATCATTGTAAGCACTTTTATTAATATTTTTAATACAATGATTAATGAAACTTTCTCCAATCTTCGATCTATGAGTAGCTAAATCTATTCTCTAGGGTTTTGGAGGAAACTATTTTTGATGGGTAATATTTAGTAATTAATTTCTTTGGCATATTTACTCCAAAAATTGTGTTTTAATTTGTCTAAAAATTCTCTCTTCTTTACATGCTTCGTGAAAATCGCTTTGGGTAGTTTCTACCGTTTCTTTTATAAGCGAAGGAGGATTAGGCACGAGAATAGCGACAAAAGTCATAAAAAAGAGCATGTAGTGTTATATCTTCCAAAGCATGAGATTGAGTTCGAAAATTGTTTTGAGTAAAGTCGGAGTATTATGTCAAAGTTTTATTTATTGAGTTTACCATCATTAGAAGTAGCGGAATCCAAAGCCCTAGACTCATCTCTCCTTGATAACAAAAATCAATTGTAATTAGTTTGTGTTAGTATTTTGTTTATTAAGTCTAAAACCAATCTTCAAAATAGTCCGAGCGAACGATACTCTACTTACCACTTCAAAACTACATCAGTTTTTGGCGCCGCCGACGGGGACTTGTAATTAGGTTTAGGTTTTAGGTTTTGCATTTTTTTAGGTTTTGTATATATTTTATTTTTATTTTTTTAGATTATTCTTTTGTTCTATTTTACGTCTTTGGTATTTTTGTTTTTGTTGTGCAGGTTTTGCTTGAAATGGAAGTTGAAAAGTTGGACTTGCCATAAAAGGAGAAAGCCGGAGATTTTATTTTTAGGGACTTTTATTTTTGGTAGTTTCTTTATTTATTTTTGGACTTGTAATTTTCTTTTATTTGTTTGTGTTTATTTTTAGTATTTTATTCATATATAAAAAAAAAAAAAAAAAAAACACTGCACACACCAATTGTATTTTCGTCAGACTACCGAGTTTAGGAAAACTATTGGATTAGTAAGTTTGAACCCGTGCCTTGGGCCTTATGGGAGTTACCACCAAAGTCCACAAACCTCACCTCGTACCTTTGGGTATATTTCACTGTAGGTAACCCAAGCTTACCTAAATTAGTTAGCCCAAAGATTTGCATGTGCACATTTTGTTGAATTCTTGTATGCCGGAACGTAAAAGAGACGCTCTAGGACGGTTTTATGCGTGAAAACCTAGGAGTGATATTTTAGGAAACAAGAATATCAACTATCTTAATCTAGAAAGTCCTATTTTTGGACGTTCTTCTCACCGTGAGGAAAATATCCTTAATACTTCTATTTTTGCCAAAATGGCCGAGAAAAGGATGATGAGGTCCCGATAAAAACCCTTAGGGATCGTTTGAACCCTTCTAGGGTAGTGCGTGACCTGTGTAGTTCTACCAAACTTTCTACGGTCCAGTTTGATATAAGACCCGAGACTATTGGCATGTTACGTAAGTTTAGGGGGTTAGAGAATGAGAACCCGTATACCCACATAAGAGACTTTGAAATGATTTGTGACACAATGAACTATCTGAATGTCTCCAAAGATGTGCTTAGTTACGTTTGTTTCACTTCTCTCTATGATAAAGCCAAAGAGTGGTATCATTTTATTCCTTCTAAAACAATTACCACATGGGATGGTCTTGTAGAGGCATTTGTTAAGAAATTTTACCCACACCATAAGACTGCTACTGTTCGGCAGTCTATCCAAACCTTTAAGCAGAAAATAGGTGAAAAACTTCATGATTATATAGAAAGGTTTAGTGAATTGTTATACCAGTGTCCACATCACGGCTTTGAAAAATCCCACATGGCCCAAATTTTATATGAGGGCCTTGATAGTGAAACCCGTATGCAGGTAGAAACAATTAGTGGTGGAGAATTTACCCATCAAGACCCAGATGAATGTTTCGACGAATTCATCGAGTTAGCTGAGAAGACTCGTCAATGGGCTTCAATGAGAGAACCAGAAATACCTAGAAATCCTATCCATAGGATCGATAGAGTTGATTATGGGTCGGATATTCTTAGGTGTCTAGAAGCCTTAGAAATGAATCAAGGGTCACACCATGCTAGATACGAAGAGCAAGCCCATGCTCTTTATAACAACTCTAGGTTTGAAAACCGTCAGAGATTTGATCCATATTCCGATACCTATAACCCTGGTTGGAGAAACCACCCGAATTTCTCTTGGTCTAAGGGACAGAGTCAAGGCCAGTCTAGTAATTTTCAGGATTCCTCGGGTTTTGGGTATACTAAGAACCATTTAGGGCCAGATCAATATCGTACACGTCGGATAAAAAAATCATGAGCTTAGAAGAGTCTCTGGCCATCTTATCTCATAACAATGCAGAGTTTAAGCAAACGGTTGAGAAAGGTTTACAGGAAAACTCTCAGGCTATTTCAGAGCTAAAAAATCAGGTTAGTATAATTGTAGAGTTTTTGAGCGAAAAAGAGAAAGGCAAGTTACCCAGTCAACCACTACCCAACACTAGAGCAATTCATGAAGTATCCTCTAGAGAGAAAGAGTTCAATCATGTGAACTCTGTAACAACCCTTAGGAGTGGTAAAACGGTAGACAATAAGGTAGCCATGCCTAATAGTGGACATACTGTAGATCCACCTTCTAGTTCCCATTCTAGTTCTCAAGATGAGCCCTGAAGGAGCCATTAACTGAAGAGACTGATAAAATTTCTAGTGATGCCAATGTGGTTCCTGATAAATCTCATTTTGTGCCCAGAGCCCCATATCCACAGTTGTTAGTTCCAACTAAGAGAGAGTCGACTTTCAACGAAATAATGGAGATTTTTAAGCAGGTAAACATAAATATTCCTTTATTAGAAGCAATTAGGCAAATGCCTCGCTTATGCCAAGTTTCTTAAGGATCTTTGTACTCGAAAGCGTAAGCTTAATGTCCATAAGAAAGCCTTTTTAGTCTGGTCGTAAGTTCGGTCCTTCCGAACCAAACAACCCTAAGTATAAAGACCTGGATGCCCCACCATATCTTGTACGATTGGTAATCACATGGTTGATAAAGCATTACTTGACTTAGGAGCCAGTGTTAACCTACTCCCGTACCATGTGTACACCCAGCTAGGTCTTGGTGAGTTGAAACCGACTAAAATGACCCTACAGTTAGTGATAGGTCTCACAAAGTCCCTCGTGGTGTTATAGAGGATGTACTGATTGAGGTTGATAAATTTATTTATCCAGTGGATTTTGTTGTTCTAGACACTCAACCTGTTCAGGACCCTAGTGCTCAAATACCGGTGATTTTAGGTCGCCCATTTTTAGCCACATCTAATGCTATCATCAACTGTAGGACCGGGCTTATGAATATATCCTTTGGTAATATGACCACTGAACTAAATGTCTTTAATGTTAATAGACAACCTTCTAATGAATTAGGGGAAGTAAATATGATTAGCACTTTAGTTCAGGATTTAATTCAGGATAATTGGGACGACACTTTATTTGGTGATTCCTTAGATGAATTTGATGAGACAATTCTCTTAAGTCAGTTAGGTGACCAAACTGTTGAACTAGAAGAAACTCTCGAGTACTTTAAAGACTCTACGGACCGTGAAATTCAAGCCATAGTGCTAGGCCTTACGGAGAATAATATTGACCCTAAGTTTGGGGGTAATGATCTAGAAGAAGCTCTTGAGTATTTTAAAGACTCCGAGGATCCGGAAATTCAAGCAATAGTTAGAGGTTTATCTGAGAATACTGATTACCCTAAGTTTGGGGGTGATGATGGTCAAATATCCATAGTAGAAGTCCCTAACTTGGGAATCGAGCCTAGTATACATGAGGTATTTCCTGAGTCTCTTCCGACTCCTCAACCAGATCCTCCTGATACTGTCCAAGAAGAAATCCAGCAACTAGAAACCCATAGTTCAGAAAAATCTGTTTGTCAAGACACTCATATGAAACCCAAGTGGGCAGCACAGAAAAACCCAGTTGTCTTGCAGGAAACCTTGGATGAGGATGTGCTTTATCTATTCATTTTTCTGATTCGGTGCATTTGTCTAATAATTGTGGCAATTTTATTTGATTTTGTTGACCCACAATTGTTTCGCCTATTGATATATGATTCGAAAGGTAATTAGCCATTTTGTGGTATTTGACGTCTGGCTGAAGACTTTAAATTTAGCACTTCTTGGGAGGTAACCCATGCTCATGCAACACGGTAATATCTTTCCTTAACTCTTTTACTTCAAATGGTAACAGTTTCTCCTTGTTCATGCTTTTAATTTTATCTTTAGAACATTGAGGACAATGTGAGATTTAAGTTTGGGGGTATGGGAGAAACTTTTTAGTTGCAATAAATAAACTCCGAGCCTAGAAATTTGTGTTTATTAAGGATGGCACTAACCAATCTAAGTGGATGGAAGCATTTTGGTTGTAGGAGTTGAGGAACAATCTGATTAGATGGAAACATCTAAAGAGTCTATTCATAAAAGCACGAGTTCGGGTGTTACAAATAACATGATAGTTTCACCATATCTCGTTGAGTCCTTTTCACTGCTCGTTTTTATTTTGTTTTGTTTTTAAACAATGTTTCTCTAAGTGATTCGGTGGGGCTCACGATTCAAGTTGTTACCAATGCCAGGGTGAATTAGAGTGATTGAGATACCCAAAAAAAAAAAAAAAATTTAAAAATAAAAAAAGAAAAAAAGAAAAAAAAAATAGTATTATGAAAAAAAAAAAAAAATAAATAAAATAAAAAGAAAAAAAGAAATTGAGACCAGACCATCGACCAACCTAATAAATTCAATAAAGTCGACCACCGGAACCCTTGTATATGCCAGTATGTGTGACCTAGAGTTAGGATTATCGACCACCGGTTCCCTTGTATATGCCAAAGTGTGTTGGTATTAGTCGACTAGTATCTCGATCCATTAGGATAGGTTCATTTTGGCGAAAGTGGCCTTCGATGATATGAGAAACACTGCTCACCTTAGTTAACATCAAAACCATCTACGTTTTCTCTATCCATTTCTTACTCTATCCATGTGATTGGTCGACTCAGGTTATGATGTCCAAACTATCCGAGTAGAGCTCAGAACTTATATATGAATTTTAGTATGCTTGAGTGCAAACTCGTGTACAAAGAATTGGAATTTCGCATCGGGTACTTCCTCCCGTAGTCAATAAGTATGCCAACCAAGGAGATTCTTTAGTGCCTTCCAAGGTTCTCGTAAATAGTTAGGGTCCGGAGAGTAAAGGTTTTGTGGGTACACCTCTGGTAAACCCTCCCGAGACTATAACTCGGCACTAGGGCCACCTAGGGGTTTAAAGGCTTATTGCATACGCTAAATGCAATCGACGATGCCTGCGACAGTGAGTTAGGATTTTATTTTGTAGATTTGATTTGCTCGGGACTAGCAAATAATAAGTTTGGGGGTATTTGATGGACGCATTTATGTGTCTATTTTAGTCTCAATTCTCTATAATGTTAGTACTCGATTTTGCGCTTATTTTGGTATTTTATGTCTTTGTAGGTGTTTTTGGAGAAATAAGCTTTTGCGGCGAAATTGGCTCGAAAAGTGGTTTTTGCGCTGGTGGGAGAAAATTACTATACGGACCCCCATTTTGGATAAGGGGTAACCTAATTACTAAGGGGCGTCCCACTCAGGGCAACTACTATTGGCAGACCAAAGTCAACCCAGGGGAGGTCATCATTTTCATTTGAATTCTCAAATTTGGCGGGAAAAATAGGCAGTGAAGAACCGATATTAGGGTTGGAATTTTTAGCGAGTTAGAGGAGATTCAATCGTTGTTTCGTCTTGGTATAGACCTGTTAGAGCATAACAGGCCTGGTAAATGTGTTCGATCCGTTTAACTTGGGCCAGAGTATCGGGTAATTCACCGGTTTAAGCAACACAGAGAAGGAATATATCTCGAGATTTTCTGGGAAAGAATTGGACGATAATTCAGGGGAGATTTGCACGGGAAAGGTTTGCAACAACCTTGTTTAGCTAAAACAGGAATGTGAAGTGATGTGGAATCGTAAAAAAAGGGGAGGAAATCTTCTTATAATCGGATTATCCAAAACAGGGAAGTAAAAACTCGCGACTTGCCGTGGGGGAAAAGAGAAAGACTTTCGGGATTTATTTGTTTTGAGGTGTATATATATCCTGGTTTTGAGCAACAGAGGAGGACGGAGAGTTTGGGGTCGATTGGAGGCAGTAACTCAAGCTGCAGAGGAGTTGTAGCAGCAGCAGGAAGAAGAAGAAGAAAAGTTACCTGCTGCTGTAAAAACTCAAGAACACGAAAAACATTACACCAACAAAAGCAGTCGCAGAAGGAGTCTTAAAAACAACAACAGAGAGAATCATCTATCGTTGTCAAGCAGTCTTAAAACAAAGACACTCAGAGACGGTCGTTTATCTCTGGAAATCATTGTAAGCACTTTTATTAATATTTTTAATACAATGATTAATGAAACTTTCTCCAATCTTCGATCTATGAGTAGCTAAATCTATTCTCTAGTGTTTTGGAGGAAACTATTTTTGATGGGTAATATTTATTAATTAATTTCTTTGGCATATTTACTCCAAAAATTGTGTTTTAATTTGTCTAAAAATTCTCTCTTCTTTACATGCTTCGTGAAAACTGTTTTGGGTAGTTTCTACCGTTCTTTTATAAGCGAAGGAGGATTAGGCCTGAGAATAGCGACGAAAGTCATAAAAAAGAGCATGTAGTGTTATATCTTCCAAAGCATGAGATTGAGTTCGAAAATTGTTTTGAGTAAAGTCGGAGTATTATGTCAAAGTTTTATTTATTGAGTTTACCATCATTAGAAGTAGCGGAATCCAAAGCCCTAGACTCATCTCTCCTTCATAACAAAAATCAATTGTAATTAGTTTGTGTTAGTATTTTGTTTATTAAGTCTAAAACCAATCTTCAAAATAGTCCGAGCGAACGATACTCTACTTACCACTTCAAAACTACATCAGTGATTGATAATTATAGGCTGTTCTTCGGGAATATAAGTCCGGGTTATCGATTGGTTCCTGTTCACCTTGATTTATCAAAAGACGGAACAAAAACTCTTGGGTATTTCTGTGGGAGATAGATTTATTCAATCCTATAGACTTTTCTGTGTGAGACAGATTTGTTTGGTTTGTAGCAACTCTTAGTTGTGGGTAAGATC
This sequence comes from Papaver armeniacum, assembly GCA_023531295.1. NCBI lineage: Eukaryota > Viridiplantae > Streptophyta > Magnoliopsida > Ranunculales > Papaveraceae > Papaver > Papaver armeniacum. Next base: position 157,553 of record JAJJWW010001426.1, on the reverse strand, counting down.
AGCTTAGGGAATCAAGTGCGTAGTATCCTGCTGGGATCAGAGACGTAAGGAACGCAACTATACCTTGAATCAGTGTGAGATTGATTAGGGTTCAACTACAGTCCAGTCCGAAGTTAATTGGTAGTAGGCTAGTGTCTGTAGCGGCTTAATACAATGTGGTGTTCAATCTGGACTAGATCCCGGGGTTTTTATGCATTTGCGGTTTCCTAGTTAACAAAATTTTGGTGTCTGTGTTATTTCTTTCCCGCATTATATTTTGTTATATAATTGAAATATCACAGGTTGTGCGTTAAGATCAATCAATTAGACTGTATTCCGCATTATATTTTGTTATATATTTTGTTATCCAACCTTGGGTAGTTGATTTACATTGATTGACACTTGAACATTGGTCTTTGGTACCGTTCAAGTTACTCCTCTTATATTCAATCAGGCTTGCAGATTTCTATTTGCTGATTGCGGATTGAATTAAGAGTTAGAGATATTAAAATCTTTGATATACTTTACTCTAGATTGAGTCTGACTGTCTAGTTGATTCTCTAGAAAGTGTATTGGATTAAGTCCTCTCAGATTGCCAAACGAATTGTTGGGTGTGGTTGTTAGACCCCGCATTTTCACACCGGACCCTACTCTGGACCCGACCACCATAACACCGATACTGTCCTCACTTGACCACCTCGGGATAATATGTGTGGGGTTTTAATCTAAAAGGCCTCGGTTCTATGTAAGGAGATGCCCAAACTTATTAAGCTCCACACTGTAGTCCTCTTCATTCTAATTATCGCACCACATACTCCAACAGATACATATACATATTGTATGCACATATCAAATTACTTTATCAAAATGATGCAAATATTATTTTATAGAATATATATAAATATTAAAATAATTCAAGCTATATGTGCATATAAGGCAACCAATATTTTTGGTACTTTACCTGATGGCGGGAGGCTTGACATTATTAGCTAGTTTTGTCGTCAACATCATGGTTATTACCGTCAGGCCGATTAGCCATTCCAGTCCAATAAATAATACAAACAAGAATTAGCTGCTAGAATAGCCCGTGCATCGCAAGGGCATAAAGGACTCGTAACTATTTAAATTTTGAACGTGTTTACTACTGATGTAAAATCCTAGGTTTTTTCTCTTATGGAGTGGTATTTTGGTATTTTTTGGATGGCATTTTAAGTTGTGTGATTTTCGGCCAGGTTTACTATTAAATTCCGCGGGATTCCAACTCAAAACCAATTGGAAATGAGTGGAGTGGCCCTTTTATATTATATTTAAGTTAATTAAGGGGATATTAGCAATGTGGGACTATTGTCCTTCCAAAAAACCCCTCACGTGTAAGACCGGTAACTCGGCCTAACACGTGGAACTACGCACGTAATGACCAAAATCGGGTCATGGGTGCACCCTCACATGTAAGTCCAGTAACTCGTCATGGGTGCACAATAATAAGTGAAAAATTCGGTCACGGTGGCCAAAATTGGGCCTACACCCCGCGTAGGTGCCTAACTCTGCTCTGATACCATATTAAAGTATGCGGGCATCCAACTCAAAACCAATTACAATGAGTGGAGAGGCCCTTTCAGTGCATCTGGCCAAGTTATAAATTTCAAGAAATCCAGTGTTTTCTTTAACAAACATATGCAGCCTCAAAGATGTGCTCATCTAACAAGTCTACTTCAGATGAATTCCATGGGATTAAATGAAAAATACCTTGGATTGCCTCTCTTTTTAGGCAAAGATAAAAAAGAAAGTTTCAAACCAATAGAAGAAAAAGTTCAGAGCAAGCTAAGTACATGGAAAGGAAAGATAGTGGACCAAGCTGGCAGATCAACTTAAGTGCAGTCAGTCTTAAGCACAATGGCCAACTATCAAATGGGTTGTTTCAAGATGCCAAAACATGTGACTGAATCTCTAGACAGAATTCAAAGAAGATACTGGTGGAGCAAAGACAATAAAAAGGGCATGAATCCAATTTCTTGGCTTTCTGTATGCAAACCAAAATGGCCAGGGGGAATGGGTTTTAAAAACACCACTAAATTTAATATTGCCCTGCTTGCAAAATTAGCTTGGAGGATGGTAACAGATCACAACTCACTATGTGCTAGAATTCTGAGAGCAAAATACTTTCACAATAAAGACCCTTTATGTGATGAAATAAATTCTCAATGTCATGGATTTGGAGAAGTATTCATAGAGGTTTGCAGATAGTGAAGAAGTATTATATCGGGAGTTTTGGGGATGGCTCAAGAATAAAAATCTGGAGACATAATTTGGTTGTAAGCACTCATCACACTCAACTCTCAAATGCAGCACAATTTTCAGACAACAATGACAAGGTTCAGAGTTTAATACAACAAGATACTCAACAATGGAATGTGCAAAGCATAAATCAACTGTTCAACCAAGCAGAATGCAAGAAGATTCAAGAAATAAGAATTCCTATAAATACCAGAGATACAATAAATTGGAGTCTTACAAGAAATGGCACTTTCACAGTTTAATCTACCTACAAAGCTTTAATCCAAGAAAACAATGGCAACTGCATCAGTAAAGAAGAACAAAAATTTTGGTTGAAGATATGGCACCTAAACCTTCCTTACAAGCTCAATCTTTTCCTCTGGAGATGCCTAAAAGAAATTATTCAAACTAGAACAATAATGGGAAGACATATTCAACTTGATGATTATTCTTGTCCTTTTTGCAAGCAAACTCCAAAAATAGATACACATATCTTCATTCAATGTGATCTGGCAAAAGTAATTTGGTTCACTATTCTCCCAGAAGCCATGCATTCTCAACAGCAATGCAATTCCTTGCAAGACTGGATCAAAACTTGGAGTCAAGACCAAAGCATCATCTCTTTTAAACAAGAGAAAAGTATCCTTTTAGCTACGGTTATCATGTGGAAAATCTGGAAACATAGATGCACATTAGTCTTTGAAGGAAAAAAAAAACACACCCAAACAGCATAATCATGAGCATAAAAAATTTCTGCACAAAATATAACATTATATCTTGTGATACTAACCATATTTGCAGAAAACAAGATTATAAAAATAAAAGAAATTGGGAGAAACCACCTGCTAACCGGTGGAAATTAAATTTCGATGCAACATTTGATATAGAGAGTAAAATCTGTGGTATTGGACTAATTTTATGAGATTGAGCAGGGAGATATCTGGATGCCATGGTGAAGGTGACTAAATCCAGAGATGCTGAATAAGGGGAAGGTTTAGCTCTCTTAGAAGCCGTGTAATGGATAAAAAGTAAAGGGTGGAAAAAATTTATCATTGAAGGGGTTTGAAAGACTGTCATTGAAGCCGTGACTTCAAATTTTGTAAACTCTAGTTGGCAAAATCACAATCTTCTTTCGGATATTAGTAAGACTGTAGAATCTATGAGTAATGTCAAGTCTGTTTTCTTTCCTAGATCAGGTAATGAAGCGGTTGATAGGCTAGCCAAATATGCCAAGAAATATGAATGTAACCAAGTGTGGGCTGAGACACCACCAAGATGTATCCTCTCAATCCTAGAGATGGAAAACTCTGTGTAATTATTTGATTAATTTGAGTAATGAATTTGCTTTTATGATTAAAAAAAAAAGAAAAAAAAGCCCTTTCATATTGTATTTAAGTAAGTTATTAAAGAGATATTAGCAACGTGGGACTATTATCTTTCCACATTTACCAACCAGAGGAATCTCGTAATTTGTTTGAGGGGTTAATCATTTTGTTTAATCTCTAAACGCTATATTTTATTTACATGTATAATTAGAGTTAAATCTCCCAAATGGTTATTTGCACATCATAACAACAGCATTTTGAGTTTGATTTGTAGCCAACAAAAGAAAAGGACCAGACAGAGATTAAAAGGACAGATTAGTTAGACAACCAATTGAGATGGCAAAAGGTAACTTCCAAAAAAACCCTAACCGAATAACCCTGGCGTCATTAGGGGCCACACAAAAGGATTTAGGGGCCAACAATAAAACAAAATAGGGTCACCCAAACCTAAAGTGAGTTACCCCTTATCTCACATATTTCTTAATGGCAAAATTGCCCTTACATAATCGGTAAGTAATATATTATTTTTATCCTCCGAATGTATTCTGTAGAAAAAATAAGAAGTATACGTCCGAATGTAGTGAGTGCAGTATTTGAATGAATTTTGTTTCATTTTTTTTTCTAGGGTTTTCCTATTTTTTCCCAGATTCGTGAGATATTCATGATTTTTATCTCTCGAATGTAGTCGTGTTCTTCATTTCTGAAGAACATTTGAGTAGCATTCGGGAGATAAACTTACAATCGGAAGTTTGAGTAGTTAACCAGACTTCCGAATATAGGGTGGCCCAAAAATCATATTTTGGAAAAAAAACTCAAATTTTCGAGTTTTGTACTAGTCATAATCGGAAGACAAGTAATTCATTTGACCTCTGAATATTTATTGGCTCCCAAATGAGAACCACCATGAGCCTTGGCATATAGGGCTTTGGAACCACCATGAGCCTTGGCACTACTATATTCGGAGGTTTATATTGTTACTCGAACCTCCGAATATAGAGTGGCCCAAAAATCAGATTTTGGAAAAAAAACTCAAATTTTCGAGTTTTGTACTAGTCATAATCGGAAGACAAGTAATTCATTTGACCTCCGAATATTTGTTGGCTCCCAAATGAGAACCACCATGAGCCTTGGCATATAGGGATTTGGAACCACCATGATCCTCGGCATATATAGCCTTGACACTACTATATTCGGAGGTTCATATTGTTACTCGAACCTCCGAATATAGAGTGGCCCCAAAATCAGATTTTGGAAAAAAACTCAAACTTTCGAGTTTTGTACTAGTCATAATCGGAAGACAAGTAATTCATTTGACCTCCGAATATTTGTCGGCTCCCAAATGAGAACCACCATGAGCCTTGGCATATAGGGCTTTGGAACCACCATGAGCCTCGGCATATAAAGCCTTGGCACTACTATATTCGGAGGTTTATATTGTTACTCGAACCTCCGAATATAGAGTGGCCCAAAAATCATATTTTGGAAAAAAACTCAAATTTTCGAGTTTTGTACTAGTCATAATCGGAAGACAAGTAATTCATTTGACCTCCGAATATTTGTTGTCTCCTAAATGAGAACCACCATGAGCCTTGGCATATAGGGCTTTGGAACCACCATGAGCCTCGGCATATAAAGCCTTGGCACTACTATATTCGGAGGTTTATATTGTTACTCGAACCTCCGAATATAGAGTAGCCCAAAAAATCAGATTTTGGAAAAAAAAACTCAAATTTTCGAGTTTTGTACTAGTCATAATCGGAAGACAAGTAATTCATTTGACGTCCGAATATTTGTTGGCTCCCAAATGAGAATCACCATGAGCCTTGGCATATAGGGCTTTGGAAACACCATGAGCCTCGGCATATAGAGCCTTGGCACTAATATATTCGGAGGTTTATATTGTTACTCGAACCTCCGAATATAGAGTGGCCCAAAAATCATATTTTGGAAAAAAAAACTCAAATTTTCGAGTTTTGTACTAGTCATAATCGGAAGACAAGTAATTCATTTGACCTCCGAATATTTGTTGGCTCCAAAATTAGAACCACCATGAGCCTTGTCATATAGAGCTTTGGAACCACCATGAGCCTCGGCATATAAAGCCTTGGCACTACTATGTTCTGAGGTTTATATTGTTACTCGAACCTCCGAATATAGAGTGGCCCAAAAATCAGATTTTGGAAAAAAAAACTCAAATTTTCGAGTTTTGTACTAGTCATAATCGGAAGACAAGTAATTCATTTGACCTCCGAATATTTGTTGGCTCCAAAATGAGAACCACCATGAGTCTTGGCATATAGGGCTTTGGAACCATCATGATCCTCGGCATATAGAGCCTTGGCACTACTATATTCGGAGGTTTATATTGTTACTCGAACCTCCGAATATAGAGTGGCCCAAAAATCAAATTTTGGAAAAAAACTCAAATATTCGAGTTTTGTACTAGTCATAATCGGAAGACAAGTAATTCAGTTGACCTCCAAATATTTGTTGGCTCCCAAATGAGAATCACCATGAGCCTTGGCATATAGGGCTTTGGAACCACCATGAGCCTCGGCATATAGAGCCTTGGCACTACTATATTCGGAGGTTTATATTGTTACTCGAACCTCCGAATATACAAAGCCCAAAAATCAGATTTTGGAAAAAAAACTCAAATTTTCGAGTTTTGTACTAGCCATAATCGGAAGACAAGTAATTCATTTGACCTCCGAATATTTGTCGGCTCCCAAATGAGAACCACCATAAGCCTTGGCATATAGAGCTTTGGAACCACCATGATCCTCGGCATATAAATCCTTGGCACTACTATATTCTGAGGTTTATATTGTTACTCGAACCTCCGAATATAGAGTGGCCCAAAAATCAGATTTTGGAAAAAAAACTCAAATTTTCGGGTTTTGTACTAGTCATAATCGGAAGACAAGTAATTCATTTGACGTCCGAATATTTGTTGGCTCCCAAATGAGAATCACCATGAGCCTTGGCATATAGGGCTTTGGAAACACCATGAGCCTCGGCATATAGAGCCTTGGCACTAATATATTCGGAGGTTTATATTGTTACTCGAACCTCCGAATATAGAGTGGCCCAAAAATCATATTTTGGAAAAAAAAACTCAAATTTTCGAGTTTTGTACTAGTCATAATCGGAAGACAAGTAATTCATTTGACCTCCGAATATTTGTTGGCTCCAAAATTAGAACCACCATGAGCCTTGTCATATAGAGCTTTGGAACCACCATGAGCCTCGGCATATAAAGCCTTGGCACTACTATATTCTGAGGTTTTTATTGTTACTCGAACCTCCGAATATAGAGTGGCCCAAAAATCAGATTTTGGAAGAAAAAAAACTCAAATTTTCGAGTTTTGTACTAGTCATAATCGGAAGACAATTAATTCATTTGACCTCCGAATATTTGTTGGCTCCAAAATGAGAACCACCATGAGTCTTGACATATAGGGCTTTGGAACCATCATGATCCTCGGCATATAGAGCCTTGGCACTACTATATTCGGAGGTTTATATTGTTACTCGAACCTCCGAATATAGAGTGGCCCAAAAATCATATTTTGGAAAAAAAACTCAAATATTCGAGTTTTGTACTAGTCATAATCGGAAGACAAGTAATTCATTTGACCTCCAAATATTTGTTGGCTCCCAAATGAGAATCACCATGAGCCTTGGCATATAGGGCTTTGGAACCACCATGAGCCTCGGCATATAGAGCCTTGGCACTACTATATTCGGAGGTTTATATTGTTACTCGAACCTCCGAATATACAGTGGCCCAAAAATCAGATTTTGGAAAAAAAAACTCAAATTTTCGAGTTTTGTACTAGCCATAATCGGAAGACAAATAATTCATTTGACCTCCGAATATTTGTCGGCTCCCAAATGAGAACCACCATAAGCCTTGGCATATAGAGCTTTGGAACCACCATGAGCCTTGGCACTACTATATTCTGAGGTTTATATTGTTACTCGAACCTCCGAATATAGAGTGGCCCAAAAATCAGATTTTGGAAAAAAAACTCAAATTTTCGAGTTTTGTACAAGTCATAATCGGAGGACAAGTAATTCATTTGACCTCCGAATATTTATTGTCTCCAAAATGATAACCACCATGAGCCTTGGCATATAGGGCTTTGGAACCACCATGAGCCTCGGCATATAGAGCCTTGGCACTACTATATTCGGAGGTTTATATTGTTACTTGAACCTCCGAATATAGAGTGGCCCAAAAATCAGATTTTGGAAAAAACTCAAATTTTCGAGTTTTGTACTAGTCATAATCGGAAGACAAGTAATTCATTTGACCTCCGAATATTTATTGGCTCCCAAATGAGAACCACCATGAGCCTTGGCATATAGGGATTTGGAACCACCATGATCCTCGGCATATAGAGCCTTGGGTACTACTTTATTCTGAGGTTTATATTGTTATTCGAACCTCCGAATATAGAGTGGCCCCAAAATCAGATTTTGGAAAAAAAACTCAAATTTTCGAGTTTTGTACTAGTCATAATCGGAAGAAGAGTAATTCATTTGACCTCCGAATATTTGTCGGCTCCCAAATGAGAACCACCATGAGCCTTGGCATATAGGGCTTTGGAAACACCATGAGCCTCGGCATATAAAGCCTTGGCACTACTATATTCGGAGGTTTATATTGTTACTCGAACCTCCGAATATAGAATAGCCCAAAAATCAGATTTTGGAAAAAAAAACTCAAATTTTCGAGTTTTGTACTAGTCATAATCGGAAGACAAGTAATTCATTTGACCTCCGAATATTTTTTGGCTCCTAAATGAGAACCACCATGAGCCTTGGCATATAGGGCTTTGGAACCACCATGAGCCTCGGCATATAAAGCCTTGGCACTACTATATTCGGAGGTTTATATTGTTACTCGAACCTCCGAATATAGAATAGCCCAAAAATCAGATTTTGGAAAAAAAACTCAAATTTTCGAGTTTTGTACTAGTCATAATCGGAAGACAAGTAATTCATTTGACGTCCGAATATTTGTTGGCTCCCAAATGAGAATCACCATGAGCCTTGGCATATAGGGCTTTGGAACCACCATGAGCCTCGGCATATAGAGCCTTGGCACTAATATATTCGGAGGTTTATATTGTTACTCGAACCTCCGAATATAGAGTGGCCCAAAAATCATATTTTGGAAAAGAAAACTCAAATTTTCGAGTTTTGTACTAGTCATAATCGGAAGACAAGTAATTCATTTGACCTCCGAATATTTGTTGGCTCCAAAATTAGAACCACCATGAGCCTTGTCATATAGAGCTTTGGAACCACCATGAGCCTCGGCATATAAAGCCTTGGCACTACTATATTCTGAGGTTTATATTGTTACTCGAACCTCCGAATATAGAGTGGCCCAAAAATCAGATTTTGGAAAAAAAAACTCAAATTTCGAGTTTTGTACTAGTCATAATCGGAAGACAAGTAATTCATTTGACCTCCGAATATTTGTTGGCTCCAAAATGAGAACCACCATGAGCCTTGGCATATAGGGCTTTGGAACCACCATGATCCTCGGCATATAGAGCCTTGGCACTACTATATTCGGAGGTTTATATTGTTACTCGAACCTCCGAATATAGAGTGGCCCAAAAATCATATTTTGGAAAAAAACCTCAAATTTTCGAATTTTGTACTAGTCATAATCGGAAGACAAGTAATTCATTTGACCTCCGAATATTTGTTGGCTCCCAAATGAGAATCACCATGAGCCTTGGCATATAGGGCTTTGGAACCACCATGATCCTCGGCATATAGAGCCTTGGCACTACTATATTCGGAGGTTTATATTGTTACTCGAACCTCCGAATATAGAGTGGCCCAAAAATCATATTTTGGAAAAAAAAACTCAAATTTTCGAGTTTTGTACTAGTCATAATCGGATGACAAGTAACTCATTTGACCTCCGAATATTTGTCGGCTCCCAAATGAGAACCACCATAAGCCTTGGCATATAGAGCTTTGGAACCACCATGAGCCTCGGCATATAAATCCTTGGCACTACTATATTCTGAGGTTTATATTGTTACTCGAACCTCCGAATATAGAGAGGCCCAAAAATCAGATTTTGGAAAAAAAAATCAAATTTTCGAGTTTTGTACAAGTCATAATCGGAGGACAAGTAATTCATTTGACCTCCGAATATTTGTTGTCTCCAAAATGATAACCACCATGAGCCTTGGCATATAGGGCTTTGGAACCACCATGATCCTCGGCATATAGAGCCTTCGCAATACTATATTCGGAGGTTTATATTGTTACTCGAACCTCCGAATATAGAGTGGCCCAAAAATCATATTTTGGAAAAAAAAACTCAAATTTTCGAGTTTTGTACTAGTCATAATCGGAAGACAAGTAATTCATTTGACCTCCGAATATTTGTCGGCTCCCAAATGAGAACCACCATAAGCCTTGGCATATAGAGCTTTGGAACCACCATGAACCTCGGCATATAAATCCTTGGCACTACTATATTCTGAGGTTTATATTGTTACTCGAACCTCCGAATATAGAGAGGCCCAAAAATCAGATTTTGGAAAAAAAAATCAAATTTTCGAGTTTTGTACAAGTCATAATCGGAGGACAAGTAATTCATTTGACCTCCGAATATTTGTTGTCTCCAAAATGATAACCACCATGAGCCTTGGCATATAGGGCTTTGGAACCACCACGATCCTCGGCATATAAAGCCTTGGCACTACTATATTCGGAGGTTTATATTGTTACTCGAACCTCCGAATATAGAGTGGCCCAAGATTCGATTGACAACAAGTACCTGCAGCAAAACTGTTTTGGTGGAGGGACCGATTTCTGCTCTGCAACTCGGCGACGGAATCGGTGACGAAATTGGAAATTTTTTTTTTTCAATTCTTGGAATTCTGAGCAACTACATCATTTATTCAGGTGATTTCTACAAATAATATCAATGATTGGTGATATTTTCTATTACAATCTTGGTTTAATACTTCTCTTATTTCGTTTATTCTAATTGATTTCTAAATCGATGCAATCTGAATCGAAAATGGATAATAATAGTTTTAGTTTCTTTTCTTCTGGATCTAATGAGAAAAGAGTTGAAAATGTAATTCCTCCTGTAATTCCATCGTTATATATTTCTGATGAAGATATTGATGAAGGTCTTGAGGAATGGAAATTTAGTTTAATTGGAAGATTGGATCTGGTTAAGATGAAATTTGCTTATCTTTGTTGAATCTTTGAAGAAACAAGTGGAAAACTTCGATAGTTATCAAATGATTCCTCTGGGTAAAGGTTATTTCATTATTAAGTTGACAAATGAATCTGATATGAAGTATATTTGGAATGGTTTCTGGCAAGTGGATTCTCAGATTCTTAAATTGAGATTTTGGGAGCATAATTTCAATCCGGCTGCTCAAAAATCAACTCATACTTTTGTGTGGGTAAATTTTCCAGGATTAGGAATTGAGTACTGGAAAGAAAAAAATTCTTATGTCACTGGGAGATGCTATTGGAAGAGCTATAAAAGTGGATGAGGTAACTCTTAAAAGGGAAGTTGGATATTATGCTAGTGTTCTGGTTGAAGTGGATTTAGCAAATTCAATTCCTCATCATGTTTTGGTGAAGTCCAAGTATGGTAATTTTGAACAAGAAGTTCAAATTCCTAAACTGCCTAGTTTCTGTAGTCATTGTAAGGTGATGGGGCATTTGGTTACTGAATGTAGGATTATGAGAAAAGAGTCAGTACAAAGTGAAGCTGGTACTGTAGATCAATATGAAGTGCCAAAGAAGGTGTGGAGACAAAAAACAAAAAAGAATCAACAACAAGTTGGTTTTGATATCTGTCCACCTTTAAGTACTCCTTCAAATACAAAAATTGGAAACCCTGCTACTAAAGAAAAGGAGCTATCTATCCATGAGGAATTGTTAAGTGATAATGAGACAAAGAGTAGATGCGATTATATCTCCTATAACTTTTGGTGATATTAATTCCCAGAGTGATTTTCCTGCATTATCAGTGGAGAGATTAATACATATAGCTAACAGCATTCCAGCTAATTTGGAGAGTACCAGTGGTGGAAGGGAGGAAGAAAATTTAGTGACAAACATCTCAGAATGAGGCTACGGTACAACAATTCTCTCGCAATTGGGTCACCAAGCAAATTTCATGTGTTGATTGATGTGGTTGAAGAACAAATAAGTGTGAACAAAGAAAAAGCCGAGGGAAAGTATAAGCAAAGTAAGTAAAGGTAAACATTCTCATATTCCTCCTATTGTTCCAACTAGAAAACAACCTATCGTAAATTTAGCTAAACAAAATAAGGGTGTGAGGAGCCCTGGATCTTCTCAAACCTCTTTACATAAATGAGAGTTATGTTCTGGAATATCAGAGGCTTGAAGAGAATACAAGCCAAAGATAAACTCAGAAATTTAGTGAAACAATTTAATCCTTCATTACTTTGGATAGCTGAGCCTAAAATTAAGTGTTCTGGAAAGTATGTAAAAAATTTGAGGTTGCCTGGTATGAATCAAGTGTTAATTCATAATGCTAGTGATGGTGGTAAAGCTAATTTATGGTTATTCTGGCATTCTTCTATTTCAACACCTAAGATTATATCAACAACAACTCAAGCCATAACAGTTCAAGTTGGAGAAGTTCTTGTAACTGGAATTCATGCAAAATGTTTAACTGTTGAGAGAAGAAGTTTATGGGAAGATTTAGCACAAATACATAAAATGGATTGTCCATGGCTAGTTATTGGAGATTTTAATGTGGTTCTAAATACAACTGAAAAAGTTGGTGGTAGAAGACCTTTAAAAGTTGCTATGCAAGATTTTAGAGATAGTTTAAATTTTTGTGAGCTGATACAAGCTCCAAAAAGTGGAATACAATATTCATGGTGTAATAACAGGGTTGGAAAAAAAAGAATCTTATGTGATTTAGATAAGGCTTTCTTCAATGTTAAATGGCTGGAAAAATTTGATGGTTGGCAGTACAAGGTAGGTGCTAGGGGTACTTCAGATCATGGACCTTTAATGGGGAATACTGTGGAGATACCAAAACCAAAAAACACTCCTTTCAGATATCAAGCTGTGTGGACTTCTCATCCTGATTTTATAAATGTGATTCAAAACTCTTGGGCAGAAAGTATAAATGGTAATCCAGCTTTTGTATTCATGGCTAAATTAAAAAGATTCAAAGATGTAGTAAAAAAATGGAACTGGGAGGTTTTTGGTGATTTGAATGTAAAGATGAAACAAGCGGAAGAGGAGGTAGAAAAGGCTGCAATCCAATCTGATGCTAATCCTGAAAGTGTTGATTTACTTAATATTTTAGTGACAGCTAGAGGAAAACAAGAAGTAATTTCTCAACAGTATAATGAACTTCTTAGAGCTAAAGCCAGAATAAAATGGATTAAGGAGGGGGGAGCAAATTCTTCGTTCTTTCATACTTCACTGAAGATTAGAAAAGCTCAAAATAATATTCTGGAAATGGAGGATAATACTGGAAATATGGTGGTTGATCAAACTCAAATAGCTGATACTTTAGTAAACCATTTTCAAAAGAAATTTGAGTATCAATCTACTATTTATGATGAGGAGATTTTTGATGTGATACCAAAGTTGATAACTGATGAAGACAATTTTCTCCTTGATGCAATTCCGTCTGATGCAGAAATCAAGGAAGCAGTATATGGAATGGATGAAAACAGTTCTCCAGGGCCTGATGGTTTTCCTGGAAGTTTTTATAAATTTGCATGGAATGTTGTTAGTCATGATCTCGTAAAGGCTATTCAATACTGTTGGAGGTGCAGGTTTATTCCAAAAGGTATGAACTCAAATTTTCTATTCCTTCTACCTAAAGTTCCAGGAGCAAAAAAGGCAGAACATTTCATGCCTATTGGGCTTGCAAATTCCATTTTAAGATAATAACAAGAATCATAACTTCAAGAATTGGTACTTTGTGATTGAAAAAATAATTTACAAATCAATGAGGAGCATTTATAAAAGGCAGAAATATACAAGAAAAAATTGTTTTAGCTTCTGAAATGATAAATGAGTTAGATGTAAAAAGAAGAGGAGGAAATATTGGTTTGAAATTAGATATCACTCAAGCATATGACTCTTTGAGCTGGGAATTTCTCTTTAAAACCTTAAGACATTTTGGTTTCTCGGAAGTTGGAATTAATTGGCTTAGAACTTTGTTTGAATCAGCTAAAATCTCAGTATTAGTGAATGGTGGTCCTTGTGGTTTCTTTTCTGTTGGAAGAGGACTTAGACAAGGTGATCCCTTGTCTCCTGTTCTTTTTGTAATTGCTGAAGAGGTTTTAAGTAGGAATATCTCTAAATACATAGATGAAAAGAAGATAGTACCAATGATTAACAGGAATGGTTGTCAGCCATCACATATGTTATTTGCAGATGACATTTTTGTTTTCTGTAATGGACAAAAAAAATCACTTGATAATTTAATGAAGTCATAATGATTATCGGAGGGCATCGTCAAGTGATAAATAAGATGAAGAGCAAATGTTTTGTTGGTGGAGTAAGTGAAAGTAGAAGAAGAGCTATAGGCGAGAGCATACAAATGGAACTTTCGATTTTCCCCAAATATTTGGGAGTGGTTTTAAGTCCTGGCAGAGTTAAAAATCACCAAGTTTGGGGGATGGTAGAGTACATGCATAAAATGTTAGCAGGTTGGATGGGAAAAATGTTGTCTTTTTCAGATAGATTAACATTGGTGAAGTCTGTGTTGTGCAGTATACCTGTTTATAATATGTCAGTATATAAATGGCCAAAAAATGTGATAAAAGAATGTGAAAAGATTGTAAGAAATTTCTTATGGTCAGGAGATCCTGCAGTGAAGAAGCTAATTACTGTTAAGTATGAAGAGATTTGTGTTCCAATCAATGAGGGTGGATTAGGGTTAAGAAGATTTGAAACCATGAATAAAGCTCTTCTCATGAAGCTTCTCTGGAAAATGAAGACAGAAGAGAAAGAGTGGACAAAATTTTTGAATGCTAAGTTTAAGGACAGAAAAGGAGAATGGATAAAGTATCATAAAAAATCCTCAATATGGCCAGGGCTGAAATGGGTTATGGATGAAGTGCAGCAAGGGAGCAGGTGGCTTGTTGGAGATGGAAAAGAAATTTCAGTATGGAGGGATAAGTGGATTACTGATGATACATTGGATGAATTATTTCCAGATAATACTTTTATTTCACAACATAAAGACATGAAAGTAAGTGATCTAATTGCAAATGGTAAATGGAATATGCCTATAGAAATGTGGAATTTTGTTTCTACAGAGGATCTACCAGTAATTGGAGAAGGCAAAGATAGACTAATATGGACTCCTGATCTGACTGGAAAATTTTCAGTTAGAAGTGCAGTGGAGCTAATCAGAAAAAAACTTCCTAAAGTTACTTGGGCAAATCAGGTATGGAGCACTGTAATTCATCCAAAAATTTCTACTAATTTATGGAAAATCCTTAGAAATGCATGTGCAACAGAAGAAAATTATAGAAAAAAGGGATTTTCCACTGTCTCTAAATGTTATTTGTGTGGGAATGGGAATGATACAATGGAACATATCTTGTGGCATTGTGATTTTAGTGAAAAAATATGGCACTGGCTTGGAGGGATTTTTAAATTTTTACATCCTTGTAGCTTTATGGATGTCTTGAAATGTGTCCAGAAGGAAAGTTCTGCAGTGAGAGAAATTTGGTATATCTGTGCCTTTACTACAATGGTGGAGCTCTGGTTTACCAGAAACAGAGTGTGTTATGATGAGGAAGTTCCAGAGGTGAAAAGTTGCAAAATGAGAATTCTACAGTTTACAAAAGAATGTAGTGTGAGGATGAAAGGTAAAATCAGGGGTACTATATATGATATGAGCATCATGACAGAATTTGGTATCAAAGGTGTGAAGGTCAAAACTACAGAGATAAAGGAATGTATCTTTAGATTTCCTGCAGAGAATCAAGTACTCATATCTTTGTGATGGAGCATCCAAAGGGAATCCCGTAGTTCTCGTTATGGTTTTGTGGGGAGATGTAGTACCGGTAGTTATCTTGGTGCGATTCTTTGTGGTGGCATAGGAGTGGCTACAAATTTTATTCTTTGAGGTAATGGCCTTAATTGGTGTTTGGTGAATGGGCTATAAGAAGACACTATTCTAATGTGTGCTTCATCTGACTCACAAGCGCTTTTCTGATCTTTCGATTCAGGGAAGATTCCTTGGATGGTTGAAAAGAGATGGCAAAGGATAAGAGCAAGAATAAGTAGTATCTCCTTCAGACATTCCTTTAGAGAAATTAATTTCTCAGCAGACAAAATGGCGAAGAAAGGTTCATCTCTTAATAGAGGTGAGATGATTGAATTTAATGAAAAACCTCCATTCTTAGGTGCCTTGGAATGGGAAGAGCAGATTTATTTCGTGTTCTCGCTAATTTTTGGGCTGAATATATTGGGCTTAGGTGTTTTTATCTTTCTTTTTCAGTTTTTTTTTGCTTATTCTGTTCTGGGCCTGTCTAGTCAGATGTTTTTGTAAACTTTTTGTTCAATTTTGGTAATAAAATTTTAATGATTTAGAAAAAAAAAATAGAGTGGCCCAAAAATCGTATTTTGGAAAAAAAAACTCAAATTTTCGAGTTTTGTACTAGTCATAATCGGAAGACAAGTAATTCATTTGACCTCCGAATATTTGTTGGCTCCTAAATGAGAACCACCATGAGTCTTGGCATATAGGGCTTTGGAACCACCATGAGCCTCGGCATATAAAGCCTTGGCACTACTATATTCGGAGGTTTATATTGTTACTCGAACCTCCGAATATAGAGTAGCCCAAAAATCAGATTTTGGAAAAAAAACTCAAATTTTCGAGTTTTGTACTAGTCATAATCGGAAGACAAGTAATTAATTTGACGTCCGAATATTTGTTGGCTCCCAAATGAGAATCACCATGAGCCTTGGCATATAGGGCTTTGGAATCACCATGAGCCTCGGCATATAGAGCCTTGGCACTAATATATTCGGAGGTTTATATTGTTACTCGAACCTCCGAATATAGAGTGGCCCAAAAATCATATTTTGGAAAAAAAAAACTCAAATTTTCGAGTTTTGTACTAGTCATAATCGGAAGACAAGTAATTCATTTGACCTCCGAATATTTGTTGGCTCCAAAATGAGAACCACCATGAGTCTTAGCATATAGGGCTTTGGAACCATCATGATCCTCGGCATATAGAGCCTTGGCACTACTATATTCTGAGGTTTATATTGTTACTCGAACCTCCGAATATAGAGTGGCCCAAAAATCAGATTTTGGAAAAAAAAAACTCAAATTTTCGAGTTTTGTACTAGTCATAATCGGGAGACAAGTAATTCATTTGACCTCCGAATATTTGTTGGCTCCAAAATTAGAACCACCATGAGCCTTGTCATATAGAGCTTTGGAACCACCATGAGCCTCGGCATATAAAGCCTTGGCACTACTATATTCTGAGGTTTATATTGTTACTCGAACGTCCGAATATAGAGTGGCCCAAAAATCATATTTTGGAAAAAAAAACTCAAATTTTCGAGTTTTGTACTAGTCATAATCGGAAGACAAGTAATTCATTTGACCTCCGAATATTTGTTGGCTCCAAAATGAGAACCACCATGAGCCTTGGCATATAGGGCTTTGGAACCACCATGATCCTCGGCATATAGAGCCTTGGCACTACTATATTCGGAGGTTTATATTGTTACTCGAACCTCCGAATATAGAGTGGCCCAAAAATCATATTTTGGAAAAAAACCTCAAATTTTCGAGTTTTGTACTAGTCATAATCGGAAGACAAGTAATTCATTTGACCTCCGAATATTTGTTGGCTCCCAAATGAGAATCACCATGAGCCTTGGCATATAGGGCTTTGGAACCACCACGATCCTCGGCATATAGAGCCTTGGCACTACTATATTCGGAGGTTTATATTGTTACTCGAACCTCCGAATATAGAGTGGCCCAAAAATCAGATTTTGGAAAAAAACTCAAATTTTCGAGTTTTGTACTAGTCATAATCGGAAGACAAGTAATTCATTTGACCTCAGAATATTTATTGGCTCCCAAATGAGAACCACCATGAGCCTTGGCATATAGGGCTTTGGAACCACCATGAGCCTCGGCATATAAATCCTTGGGTACTACTTTATTCTGAGGTTTATATTGTTACTCGAACCTCCGAATATGGAGTGGGCCAAAAATCAGATTTTGGAAAAAAACTCAAATTTTCGAGTTTTGTACTAGTCATAATCGGAAGACAAGTAATTCATTTGACCTACAAATATTTGTTGGCTCCCAAATGAGAACCACCATGAGCCTTGGCATATATATAGGGCTTTGGAACCACCATGAGCCTCGGCATATATAGCCTTGACACTACTATATTCGGAGATTTATATTGTTACTCGAACCTCCGAATATAGAGTGGCCCAAAAATCAGATTTTGGAAAAAAACTCAAATTTTCGAGTTTTGTACTAGTCATAATCGGAAGACAAGTAATTCATTTGACCTTAGAATATTTTTCGGCTCCCAAATGAGAACCACCATGAGCCTTGGCATATAGGGATTTGGAACCACCAAGAGCCTCGGCATAGAAAGCCTTGGCACTACTATATTCGGAGGTTTATATTGTTACTCGAACCTCCGAATATAGAGTGGCCCAAAAATCAGATTTTGGAAAAAAAAACTCAAATTTTCGAGTTTTGTACTAGTCATAATCGGAAGACAAGTAATTCATTTAACCTCCAAATATTTGTTGGCTCCCAAATAAGAACCACCACGAGCTTTGGCATATAGGTGTGGATGGGGAAAAACGGTTTGCTGGTGTTTTAGGAAAGTGAAGAGTCGAGCGTGTTGTTGAGACTCCTCAACCGAGAAAACTACTGAACCTCACACAGATGCACCGCTGCAAAGGGGGTGCTTAGATTCGAGAGATCAATCTGTAGGACTCCGACATAAACCAAGACAATGGACGTTCTAGAGTCAATTCGGTCGCAAAGAGGGAGATGGGTTGATCTGTAGGAGGGAAGCTGAGAATTGTGGGGGATCAGTGATGATCAAGGATTGTGGGTGTGTTGAAGGTTTCTGCAATATTGTTGAACTGCTGAAGTTGAGTTCTGTGAATTAGTTTGTATCGAGTTGTTGACGGATTATGATAATGTTGATAATGTTGTCCTCGATTTAGACTTATTTGTATTGCAAGAATGATGAACCACTGATCCCTGTAAGTGTGACGGTTTCTTGAGTGAAAGAGTGCGAAAGTGGGAGGTCGTGGTAAAGTCAGTTCCATTTCGTGTGGAGACTTGACTGATCGTGCACCCACTACTTTGCTAACTCCTTCAACCATTGACACAACTTACGCACATTTCTCGTCGTGGATGAATCCACGTGCTGTAGGCCGCCAGACCAAAACCTTAGTTGCTATCCCCCAATTTGACGTGATTGATGTCTCACGAATCGTGGAGTCTGCAAGACAGACATGTATTTAGTTTGTCAGTTGTTGACTGATTAGGCAATGAGCCTAGGTTTTGTTGAATCGAGCATGTTTGGCAAATGCTCAGCGATTCATGAATGTTAATGGTGTTTGTCTAAGAAAATATTGTAAATTCAACGAGTTGTTGAATATTGATGAGTTACTGAATATATGTGGATTATTCGAGAAACTGAGCAAGTATTGCTCGAGTCGACGAAATACTGATAAATTACTGAATATTGATAGTTTGGATCAATATTCGAGCAACTGAGCAAGTATTGCTCAATTCGATGAATTACTGAATATTGAGAATTTGACATGAAATTGAGCAAGTGTTGCTCAATTCGACAAATTACGAACAATTTATTAAATATTGATAGCTGAATCAATATTTGAGCGACTGAGCAAAGTTTCTCAATTCGACGAAATATTTATTGGTGACGCAACCCATAAAATATAAAAATATTGGTAGATTACCAGATATTATAATTAATCCCCGTGGATAAACATAAATTCATTTGGTGTTTGAACTTGCTCAGAATAATGATTTGTTGAGCTTTTGTTCGAAACCCTAATTTTTGATGAAATGCTCATTAGTCGACGAATTGCTGGAAATAGGTCATCAGCAAAGGGGGGACCGATCAAATGAGCCCATGGACGTCCATGTGATGCCCAATTGCTCGAGTGAGCGTGCACCAGGGTTCTCAGTTGGAGAGTTGGTGAAAGAATGATGATTATGTACTGGTTTCATCATTTATTGAAATATTGTTGGGTTTAGCATTAGACAAAACCTAAGTATGAAAGATGGGGGACCGACCAAGAGAGCATGGGACCGGATCTTGGTGGTCACGGGACCAATTGTTGGTCGTTTGAGCAATCTCCAGGTTGGTTGGAGAGAGTTCGGGCCCAATATGAGCAATTGAGCAAATTAGGTCAGAATTATGAAAACATGTGGGACCGGTTTTGTGCAAGCCCTAGGAATGACTCTGGTCGGTCATTAAAGCATGCTCGTGTTACCATGGTGTCCGTGTCTCCATACTGAGAGTTCAAGTATTTTCTGATGTGCGTTCGAGCAACATTGTGAATTTTCAGAAGAGTTTATCTTGACTGAAATTCTTGATTTTTGTTGGAATGAGCATGTATGCTCAATTGATCAGTATTTTGTAAATATTAAAATAAGAGTATTTTAACATTCAAAATTGCCGTGAGATGCTAGCCGGTTATGCGACCATGTTGGCTTTTGAATTTTCATGATTTGAGCAAAATTTGAGAAATTATGAAGAAATCATGATTTTTGCTCAAACCAAGGAGTTTCATGAATTTGAGGAAAATAATAATTATAAAAGACTAGGGATTGCAGGGTGTGGGACCGGCCACGGCTAGGGCATGTCCGGCCGGCTATGTTGCCCAGTCACGCACTCTTTTCCCTATTTTATAATATTATTTTTCATGAATCCGTGATGTTATGGAGAATCCATGTGTTTTTGTTGAAACGGAGGAGTTTCATGAATTTAGGGAATAATAATTATAAAAGCTAGGGATATCAAGGGAATATGATTTCTACTACTTCCGCCATCATAGACGAGGAGAATGCACTCGCTCTGGAGTCGGTGAGAGTTGAGAAAGCTGTCCAGGATTTGAGAGTGAAGAATGAAAACTTTCAGAAGATGCTTGAAACAGCCAATAAGGATTATTCGTTGTTGGATGGTTTGCTCTGAGTGAGCGTTTGAGAGGAAGATTTTTGTGTAGGTTTGAGATTTTGTTCTGAATAAAGTAGATGATTGAAATTTTCTGGTGGAATTCATGATTATTTTTTTTGTTGAATTTTGAACGAATGAGCATATTGCATACTCTTTTTGAAGAAAATAGAAATTACATTGAGAATTTTAGCACTTTGATGATCGCTCAAGCATAATACGCCTTGAGCCACTTGCCATTGATAATGTTTCCTTCGATTCCTCCATTAACAGCTAAGATTTTGTAATATCCGCTGGATACTGCCTTGATGACTACATAAGGTCCTTCCCATTTAAGAGAGAACTTGGGAGCGGACATTTCTTGCTGGATATGCTTCGCTGTTTTCAGAACCAAATCTCCTACTTGAAATGTTCGAGGTCTTGCCAGTTTGTTGTAGGCCTTGGAAACCCTTTGTTTGTAGGTTTCTACGAATTTTTCCACCTTGGCTCTTCTTGAATCGAGCATGTACAATTCAACAATTCTTGAATCTGAGACTTCTGCTTCATCCCATTATACCCCACTAGCCGCTGCAATTCTTGTGGAGGGAACTTTGATTTCGGCTGGGAGAATGGCATCAGCGTCGTAGACGAGAGAGTATGGTGAGGTCCCGATTGAGATTCTTGGTGCGGTTCGGTAGGCCCACAAAGCCATGGGCAATTCCTCATGCCACGTTCGTGGGGTTGTCATGAATCGTTCGACCGAGAATCCGATCAAGGTTTTGTTGGTACTCTCCGCCTTGCCCGTTTCCTTGGGGATAATATGGTGTGGAGAAAATCTGTTTGATTCCGTATTCCTCGAGCAATTCTGCAACATGTTTGTTGGCGAAAGGAGTTCCATTATCTGTGATGATATGTTTAGGCACGCCGAATCTGCATATGATGAACTCTTTGATGAAAGATGCGATCATGACTCCAGTGGTGCTTCGAAGAGGAATAGCTTCGACCCATTTGGTGAAATACTCTATTGCTGTGATGATGTATTCATGCTGCTTTGAAGATACCGGATTGATCTTTCATATGATATCCAGTCCCCAGCTGTAGAAGGGCCATGGACTGCTCAAAGAATGTAATGGAAGACAAGGAGTGTGTATGAGGTTACCATGAACTTGGAATTGATGACATCTTCGAACGTAGGCAGCTGCGTCGTCTTCCATGGTTGGCCAATAATATTTCTCATGAATTTGGAGAAATAATTTCTTCTTTCCTTGGTGTTCACCTTAATGCATTTCTTTCAGGACTGTGGGAATTTCATGCTCGGACAAGCATCTCAGGAGATTTCCACCGAAGCTTTTGCGATACAAAATCCCTTCCAGGTAGACAAAACGTTTGGCTCTTTGAATGAGTTTGATCGCACCTTTCTTCTCTGATGGAAGATCGTTGTCACGAAGATATTTTATGTAAGGTTATCTCCAGTCCCCAGTGTGATGGATTGTTAGAATCTCCAAATGATGAGGTGGTGTTTGACAATTGGGACATGATCCTTGCAGCATCCTCGACTGAGCTTCCATAGAGGGCCAATAGTAACCAAGCCTTTGAAGCCTTATGTAGAGTGTGACCACTAGGGTTTGCCTACATATTTCCTCATGTATGCATTTGAGTTGTTCACTGGCTTCTTCATCTCTGAGGCATCGTGACAGGGATCCATCAGGATTGCGATAATATAACGCTCCATGCAACAGGAAAAAGTTTTTTAACTCATTGAGACTAATTTTCCCCTTTGTAAGAGAATTGCTCAATTCATGAATGATGGGCGCTCGCCAATCGCTCGATTGAGCATCTTCGACTTTAGTAAGCCAGGTAGATGATATAGAGCGTCTTTGCACAGTGATGGATTTCTTGAACCCTTCAAATTGCAGTTTGGATGCTAGAGTTGCTATACAATCAGCATGTCTATTGTTGGTGCGGCCGGTATGGACAATTGTTGCATCAGAAAAATGAGCTAATAGTCATTGTGCCTCGGTTCTGAATGGAGCAAGTGTTATTCTTTGAGAGAGTATACACCATTCATTTGATTGACCAGCAAATTTAAGTCTCATCTGATCTCTAGGTGCTTTGCTCCTGCTTTCTTGGCCAAAGATAACCCTAGGAGAAAAGCTTCATATTCTGCTGAATTATTGGTGTAGTGGAAATCCAGCTTGAATGAATGTGAGAAGACTACACCGGATGGAGATACTAGCACAATGCCTGCTCCACCAGTATCATTGCTCGGAGTAGCAGATCCGTCAAAATACAATAACCATGTTTCTTCTTGAATGATTGAAATTTCTGGAAACTCACCGGGCACTTCTTCATGCAACATTGTGATGTCTTTTCCAGGGAAAGCAGCAAGTAAGTCTCGTCTCATCGCTTATCCTTTGATTGCTTTTGGAGGGACGCATGCTATATCAAATTCTGACATTTGAAGTAGCCATTTTGCTGGTCTCCCGATCAAAGCAGGTTTTGATAGTAAGAACTTTATAGGATCAGCTTTGGCCACGAGTACGACTCTATTTGATAGTAGGTAATGTCTGAACCTCTGAATTGCATGAACCAATGCTAGACACGCTCTCTCAGCCTTTGGGTATCGGAGTTGAGCATCCCTCATTGTGCGACTGAAGTAGTAGATTGGACATTCGATGCCTTCTTCATCTTCTTGGGCGAGGAGTGCTCCAATAGCAACATCGCTGGAGGCTGTGTAAAGTATTAGCGGTCGTCCTTGCACTGTAGATTTCATGACAGCAAGTGATAGTAATATTTGTTGTATTTTCTGAAATGCTTCTTGTTGAACGGCTGTCCATGCAAAATTTGATCCTTTCTTCAACAGAGGAGTGAATGAAGCAATGAGTTGAGAAAGTCCAGGAATGAAACGCCGGATATAGTTGACTTTGCCCATGAAACTCTGGAGATCTTTCACAGTATGTGGAGGAAGCATGGTAGTAATGTCTTTTGTTTTTTCTGGATCGAACTTGATTCCTTCTGCAGTGACTAAGAATCCGAGAAACTTTCCAGGAGAAACACCAAAAGCACATTTCAGAGGATTCATCTTCAATTTGTACTCTCAGCATCTTTCGAAGACTTGTCTTAGAATGTCTAGGTGGGACGCCCGAGTCTTTGATTTCACCATCACATCGTCAACGTAGTCTTCCACTTGTTTGTGCATCATGTCATGGAATATTGTGGTCATGGCTCGCTGATAAGTGGCTCTTGCATTCTTCAGGCCGAAAGGCATCACTGTGTAGTAGAAGTTTCCAATGGGAGTTCGGAATGCGGTCTTGTTAGCATCATGCTTGTACATCTTGATTTGATTGTATCCACTGTAACCGTCCATGAACGAGAACATGTCATGACCGCTGGTTGCATCAACGAGCATATCTATTTTTGGCAATGAAAAGTCATCCTTCGGGCAACACTTGTTCAGGTTCCTGAAATCCACATAACATCAGATCTGACCATTTTTCTTCTTGACTGGGACAATGTTTTCCAGCCACGTTGGATGTTGAATGTTGAATGGTTTTGATGAATCCTGCTGTTAGTAGTTTCTGGATCTCCACCTTGATTTGTTCTTCAACTTCGTGTCTGAATTGCCTGGGCGGTTGTTTGACAGGTTTGGAACCGGGAGTGATGTGCAAATGATGAGTAACTAATTTATCGTCCAATCCGGGCATCTCTTCGTACGTCCAGGCGAAGATATCTTGACACTCTTTCAACAGACCTATCAATCCTTCTCGTTCCTCCGATGAGAGAGCAGAACTGATTAAGATTAGCCTTGGGTTCTCGTCCGTTCCGATGTTGATAGTTTCAAGGTCGCCAGTTGTGGAATCATGCCATCTTGCAATTGTCGTGGTGTATCTCGAACTTCTTCATCGGGTGATTGCTCAATCTGGCATGATTCTTCAGGGCGGGGAGACTTTTCATCGACCTCCCATGTTAATTGTTAATCCTTACGACGGAGATAAATGACTCTCCCTTCTGCGTAAAGTTGGATCTCTTATGAGCCGTACCTTGACCTTGACGACGCTTGAGCGGTATGGTAGACGGTTTGACAGATTTAGCATCCTT
The DNA here is from genome assembly GCA_023531295.1 of Papaver armeniacum. Lineage (NCBI taxonomy): Eukaryota > Viridiplantae > Streptophyta > Magnoliopsida > Ranunculales > Papaveraceae > Papaver > Papaver armeniacum. Next base: position 132,658 of record JAJJWW010001426.1, on the reverse strand, counting down.
TGATGATGGTTTGTCAGTTTTCTCAATAGATTCCCAACTTGGGAGTGGAGTACCACAGATCTTGCTTGGAGGTTCGGGGATGCTATTTGGAGGTTCCAGGAACTCAGCATCATAAACCGGAGCATAAGGAGACACTGAAGTTGGGATACGGACAATTTTGTTGTTGAACAAAGCTTTCATACATTGATGGTACGTCGAAGGAACAACCTTATTGTCATGAAGCCATGGTCTCCCGAGTATCATGTGATAATCTGGATCTTTCTCGATCACATGAAACTTGACAGTGGATTGAATTGGCCCTACCTTTAGATCCACATAGACGTACCCGTATGTGTGACTCTGGCTTCCTTCAAAATCCGTCATCAATATGGGATGATGAACGATTTTTCTTTATGGAATTTTGGCTTCCTTGAGAGTCTTCATAGTGATGAGATTTGTGGAAGCACCTGTATCGATGAGAACTCTCCTGAATTCGGAATCTTTGATAGAAGCAGTTACGAACAGAGCTCGGTTGTGTCCTTTATCCGCCATTCGGTCTTTCTCAGTAAAGGTGATGTTGTTGATTGAAAGTTCAGATACCATGGATACTTGTTCAACCACCTGGGATGACGGAATGTCAGATGATATTTTGTTGATTGCGGCAAACGTGTTCGTACGCTGATCTCTAGAGAAATGCAAGAGTTCACATATATTCTCGATTAAATGTGTGACTTCTTGTTCCACCGGCTTTTCATAAGTGGTGAAGCTATTGATTCGGGGGTGATCACCGGGGTCAGCTACCAACGTTGGAACTTCCTGAGTATGAGCACCTCCCAAGTCAGATGTCAGTCTGATGAGGAAGTTCAATATGTTATTCATCGTTTCTTTCATCGTGTCCATGTTCCTTGTATGAACCCTCACCGTACTCGTGCCAACTCGATCAAAGTCGGGATTTCTGTATTGACCGTTCCATTGAGTGGAGCGCTGGAAGGAGGAACATTTCCATTCGAAAGATTCTGACCGAAATTCGAAGTTGTTTAGTTAGACATAAGACCAACCATTTTGTGAAAATGAGAGATTGCAACCGAGAGATTAATCTCCCACTGTGGTCGCCAATCTGTGAATGGGAATAACAGTTTGCTGGGTTTTTTGGAAAGTGAAGAGTCGAGCGTGTTGTTGAGACTCCTCAACCGCTGCAAATGAGGTGCTTAGATTCGAGAGATCAATCTGTAGGACTCCGGCATAAACCAAGATAATGGCCGTTCCAGAGTCAATTTGGTCGCAAAGAGGGAGATGGGTTGATCTGTAGGAGGGAAGCTGAGAATTGTGTGGGATCAGTGATGATCAAGGATTGTGGGTGTGTTGAAGGTTTCTGCAATATTGTTGAACTGCTGAAGTTGAGTTCTGTGAATAAGTTTGTATCGAGTTGTTGACGGATAATGATAATGCTGATGATATTGTCCTCGATTTATACTTATTTGTATTGCAAGAATGATGAACCACTGATCCCTGTAAGTGTGACGGTTTCTTGAGTGAAAGTGTGGGAAAGTGGGAGATCGTGGTAAAGTCAGTTCCATGTCGTGTGGAGACTTGACTGATCGTGCACCCACTACTTTGCTAACTCCTTCAACCGTTGACACAACTTACACACATTTCTCGTCGTGGATGAATCCACGTGTTGTAGGCCGTCATACCAAAACCCTAGTTATTATCCCCCAATTTGACGTGATTGATGTCTCACGAATCGTGGAGTCTGCAAAACAGACGTGTATTTAGTTTGTCAGTTGTTGACTGATTAGGCAATGAGCCTAGGTTTTGTTGAATCGAGCAAGTTTGGCAAATGCTCAGCGATTCATAAACGTTAATGTAGTTTTTCTGAGCAAATATTGTAAATTCAACGAGTTGTTGAATATTGATGAGCTACTGAATATATGTGGATTATTCGAGCAACTGAGCAAGTATTGCTCGATTCGACGAAATCTTGATAAATTATGAATATTGATAGTTTGGATCAATATTCGAGCAAAATCGAAAGCAAGTATTGCTCAATTCGAAGAATTATCAATATTGAGAATTTGACGTGCAATTGAGCAAGTGTTGCTCAATTCGACAAATTACTAACAATTTATTAAAATTTGATAAATTTGAATCAATATTTGAGCGACCGAGCAAAGTTGCTCAATTAAATAAAATATTTATTGGTGACGCAACCCAATAAAATATAAAAATATTGGTAGATTACCAGATATTATAATTAATCCCCGTGGATAAACATAATTCATTTGGTGTTTGAACTTGCTCAGAATAATGATTTGTTGAGCGTTTGTTCGAAACCCTAATTTTTGATGAAATGCTCATTAGTCGACGAATTGTTGGAAATAGGTCATGAGCAAAGGAGGGACCGATCACATGAGCCCATGAACGTCCATGTGATGCCCAATTGCTCGAGTGAGCGTGCACCAGGGTTCTCAGTTGGAGAGTTGGTGAAAGAATGATGATTATGTGCCGGTTTCATCATTTATTGAAATATTGTTGGGTTTAGCATTAGACAAAACCTAAGTATGAAAGATGGGGGACTGACCAAGAGAGCATGGGACCGGCTCTTGGTGGTCACGGGACCAATTGTTGGTCGTTTGAGCAATCTCCAGGTTGGTTGGAGAGAATTCGGGCCCAATATGAGCAATTTGAGGAAAATAATAATTATAAAAGACTAGGCATTGCAGGGTGTGGGACCGGCCACGTCTAGGGCATGGCCGACCGGCTATATTGCCCGGTCCCGCACTCCTTTCCCTATTTTATAATATTATTTTTCATGAATCCGTGATGTTATGGAGAATTCATGAATTTTGCAAAAACAAGGAAAGTTGCTAAAATTGTAGGATCCAAATATCGCACAACGGTAAGAGCTTGCGAGAAGGTAGCAGAACCTGCGAGAAGGTAGCAGAGCTTGAGAGAACGTGAGTTGTACTCCACTATATGTGAGCTGTCATCCACTATGTAAACACCTATATAAAGAGGAGAGCAGGAGAGAGAAAGGATATACACATTTTTGAAAGATAGGGAGGAGACACATTTTTGTAAGGGGAGAGAGATTCTTAGAGCGAAACACATTTGTAGAAAGAAATTTATTTTCCTTTATCATCCTCTTCCACAAAAACTAGATCTAGAGCTCTACCAAATATCCATTAATGGAGATTGTAAATATAATACTCATGTAATTCAAACAATCATAGTGAAGAACCATGGATGTAGATCACATTGATCGAACCATGTAAAAAATCCTTGTGTCTATTTATATTTCTAGTACTTAAATTTGAGATTTAGATGATTAACATGTTTAGATATAGAAAATATTACAAGGGGTGTGTTGTAGGAAATCCTGCAACCACATTTTGGCGCTAGAAACAGGGAGGGGTAAAGGATTTATCCTTCCTGTAATTTGTTGGTTCAAGAAGTTTCCATGAAGATTAACTATTGTTCATATTTTTCTAGATCTACAAAGTTTAGGTTCAAAAATGGAAATTTCATGGAAGAAATCACACTTTCAGGGAGTAAACATCATCAACAATTCAAAGACATGAAAAGAGTAAGAGAAAAAAATTAGTTGATGTGGTGAAATTCAGGGAGGAAAACTAAAGTTTCAATGGAAGATTTCCATGTTCAGGAGAAAAAGCAAGAGGCAAATTGTTGAAAGAAATTAAGGAAGGGCGAAGTGCAAATAAGAGGCAGACGCTATGATTTCTATCACAAACAGAAATTCGCACAGATGGTTTGAGTTGGAGCGAATAAGAAATAGGTCACGGGTTCAAATTCGCACACATGCATATTTTTCATTTTTCTTCTCCAAGGGAGAATCGAAGAGTAAGAGAAAAATGTTGTGCGTTTATTTAGCACAAAGGTGGTTGAACAGTTGGTCAAGAGAACAGTATGTACGTTTGTGGTCGCAAGTTCGAATTTGCCTGCGAGCATAGAAGAAAGTAAGTGATTATTTCGCATAGATATTTCGCAAATGTGGCCACAAAGTTGGTCGAGGTGAAGACAATGAGCTTGAGGACGCAGGTTCAATTCCCACCTCATGCGAATTTTTCGCATCTTTTTGGACTACTGAGAGGAAGACAAGTTTTAACAAGTGTGCGATAATTTCACATAGAAGAAGCTTGCACAAATTGGTCGGGAGGCATGAATACAAGCAGCAGTCGCGGGGATCAATTCTTGCTTCTCGCACATTTGTTTTTGTTATGCGAAATTTATACTGAGTGCCTTTCGCAAAGTTGGCCTTTGATTACTTAGCATGATCTTTGATTATTTCGCAAGAGAAGATTAGCACAGTTGGTATGGTGCGAGAATATGCAAGCAGCAGGTCGCCAGTTCAATTCTTGCCTCTCGCATATGTTTTTGCTAAGCAACATTTACACTTCATGCAACGTATTTCTCACGCGAGAGTGACAACAACAGCAAACCACAAAAGCTAAGTACCCTTTCCTAGAAAATTTTACTTACAACAAATAAAAAGATTTTTGATTTGATTTACAAAAAGCGATACAATCGCACGATTACAAAGATTTCACAATTACAAAGATTTGAGAAAAATCTCGCAGATATTACAAAGATTCGAGAAAAATCTTGCAGATATTACAAAGATTCGAGAAAAATCTCGCAGATCAATTTATATATTTCTCTTGAATATTTACTTTGTTTCAAATGAGAATGATATTTAACATGGAGAGTAGTAGGGGGCAAAATAAGACCTTCCATCAACAGGCTAGTAAGACCTCCATCAACAGGCTGATAAGACCTCATTAGGATCATCTCCATGAAAGATATTTATCAAATAAGACGAAACAAGTTATACAAAGTAAATCAAAACAAACAAAAACGATTTGAAATTGCAATTAAATGAAAAATTTTGATAAAAGAAATGTTGAATACTAATCTAAATTCTTATTTGCATTACAGCATAGCATGAGGCAAATAGCGTGGAGCGAAAGTTTCGCATGATTGATTCGCAATACTTATTACTCTCATTCAAGGACGGATACTTCTTATATTTCGAGGATTCATACTTCTTATACTTCGTCAAGGATACTTCATACTTCATACTTCGTATACTTCAGGATGATATTTCTAATTGCTTCTTAACATTTCGTAACTTCGCAAAAGAATAGAGACAAGTACGTACTTTTCAAGTCCAGTATTCTTTCGCTCGTTCCTCCAACAACTACAACAAAGTGGATTTTTCCTTAAAGATCGCTCTTCAAGCAATATTCAAGGAAAAAGAGGCAAGATGTAGGATCCAAATATCGCACAACGGTAAGAGCTTGCGAGAATGTCTTGCGAGAAGGTAGCAGAGCTTGAGAGAACGTGAGTTGTACTCCACTATATGTGAGCTGTCATCCACTATGTAAATACCTATATAAAGAGGAGAGCAGGATAGAGAAAGGATATACACATTTTTGTAAGAGAGGGAGGAGACACATGTTTTTAAGGGAAGAGAGATTCTTAGAGCGAAACACATTTGTAGAAAGAAATTTATTTTCCTTTATCATCCTCTTCCCCAAAAACTAGATCTAGAGCTCTACCAAATATCCATTAATGGAGATTGTAAATATAATACTCATGTAATTCAAACAATCATAGTGAAGAAACATGGATGTAGATCACATTGATCGAACCATGTAAAAAATCCTTGTGTCTATTTATATTTCTAGTACTTAAATTTGAGATTTAGATGATTAACATGTTTAGATATAGAAAATATTACAAGGGGTGTGTTGTAGGAAATCCTGCAACCACATTTTGGCGCTAGAAACAGGGAGGGGTAAAGGATTTATCCTTCCTGTAATTTGTTGGTTCAAGAAGTTTCCATGAAGATTAACTATTGTTCATATTTTTCTAGATCTACAAAGTTTAGGTTCAAAAATGGAAATTTCATGGAAGAAATCACACTTTCAGGGAGTAAACATCATCAACAATTCAAAGACATGAAAAGAGTAAGAGAAAAAAATTAGTTGATGTGGTGAAATTCGGGGAAGAAAACTAAAGTTTCAATGGAAGATTTCCATGTTCAGGAGAAAAAGCAAGAGGCAAATTGTTGAAAGAAATTAAGGAAGGGCGAAGTGCAAATAAGAGGCAGACGCTATGATTTCTATCACAAACAGAAATTCGCACAGATGGTTTGAGTTTGAGCGAATAAGAAATAGGTCACGGGTTCAAATTCGCACACATGCATATTTTTCATTTTTCTTCTCCAAGGGAGAATCGAAGAGTAAGAGAAAAATGTTGTGCGTTTATGTCGCACAAAGGTGGTTGAACAGTTGGTCAAGAGAACAGTATGTACGTTTGTGGTCGCAAGTTCGAATTTTCCTGCGAGCATAGAAGAAAGTAAGTGATTATTTCGCATAGATATTTCGCAAACAGAAGCCAGCAAAGTTGGTCAGAGGTGAAGACAATGAGCTTGAGGACGCAGGTTCAATTCCCACCTCATGCGAATTTTTCGCATCTTTTTTGGACTACCAGAGGAAGACAAGTTTTAACAAGTGTGCGATAATTTCACATAGAAGAAGCTTGCACAATTGGTCAGGAGGCATGAATACAAGCAGCAGGTCGCGGGATCAATTCTTGCTTCTCGCACATTTGATTTTGTTATGCGAAATTTATACAGAATTGCCTTTCGCAAAGTTGGCCTTTGATTACTTAGCATGATCTTTGATTATTTCGCAAGAGAAGATTAGCACAGTTGGTATGGTGCGAGAATATGCAAGCAGCAGGTCGCCAGTTCAATTCTTGCCTCTCGCATATGTTTTTGCTAAGCAACATTTACACTTCATGCAACGTATTTCTCACGCGAGAGTGACAACAACAGAAAACCACAAAAGCTAAGTACCCTTTCCTAGAACATTTTACTTACAACAAATAAAAAGATTTTTGATTTGATTTACAAAAAGCGATACAATCGCACGATTACAAAGATTTCACAATTACAAAGATTTGAGAAAAATCTCGCAGATATTACAAAGATTCGAGAAAAATCTTGCAGATATTACAAAGATTCGAGAAAAATCTCGCAGATCAATTTATATATTTCTCTTGAATATTTACTTTGTTTCAAATGAGAATGATATTTAACATGGAGAGTAGTAGGGGGCAAAATAAGACCTTCCATCAACAGGCTAGTAAGACCTCCATCAACAGGCTGATAAGACCTCATTAGGATCATATCCATGAAAGATATTTATCAAATGAGACGAAACAAGTTATACAAAGTAAATCAAAACAAACAAAAACAATTTGAACTTGCAATTAAATGAAAATTTTTGATAAAAGAAATGTTGAATACTAATCTAAATTATTATTTGCATTACAGCATAGCATGAGGCAAAGAGCGTGGAGTGAAAGTTTCCCATGATTGATTCGCAATACTTATTACTCTCATTCAAGGACGGATACTTCTTATATTTCGAGGATTCATACTTCTTATACTTCTTCAAGGATACTTCATACTTCGTACTTCATACTTCATACTTCGTATACTTCAGGATGATATTTCTAATTACTTCTTAACATTTCGTAACTTCGCAAAAGAAAAGAGACAAGTACGTACTTTTCAAGTCCAGTATTCTTTCGCTCGTTCCTCCAACAACTACAACAAAGTGGATTTTTCCTTAAAGATCGCTCTTCAAGCAATATTCAAGGAAAAAGAGGCAAGATGTAGGATCCAAATATCGCACAACGGTAAGAGCTTGCGAGAATGTCTTGCGAGAAGGTAGCAGAGCCTGCGAGAAGGTAGCAGAGCTTGAGAGAACGTGAGTTGTACTCCACTATATGTGAGCTGTCATCCACTATGTAAACACCTATATAAAGAGGAGAGCAGGAGAGAGAAAGGATATACACATTTTTGTAAGAGAGGGAGGAGACACATGTTTGTAAGGGGGAGAGATTCTTAGAGCGAAACACATTTGTAGAAAGAAATTTATTTTCCTTTATCATCCTCTTCCCCAAAAACTAGATCTAGAGCTCTACCAAATATCCATTAATGGAGATTGTAAATATAATACTCATGTAATTCAAACAATCATAGTGAAGAACCATGGATGTAAATCACATTGATCGAACCATGTAAAAAATCCTTGTGTCTATTTACATATTTAGTACTTAAATTTGAGATTTAGATGATTAACATGTTTAGATCTAGAAAATATTATAAGGGGTGTGTTGTAGAAATCCCGCAACTAAAAAAATTAAGGAGTTTTTCATGAGTTCATGAAAATAACAAAATAGGGCAAAATAATGGAAGAAGCATGGGGACCGTTCACGGCTAGGGCATGGCCGTCGTCCGGTGGCCCGGCCCACGGGCGCTCCTTATTATTTTATTAATATTATTTGTTTTCTCATGTTTTGCGTAGGATTCCTCATCTGTCCATATTTTTGGATGCTCGTTCGTGCATCCGGTGCTCACTGTGCATCATTGTCGAGTACACTTACACCATTTTTGTGGGCTTACTCAATGATGATCCGGATGCCCTTATTGAGTATTTATTGCTAATCCATGAAATTCAGTGTAGAATAATTCATGAAATTGAACAATAAGAATGAGTAGTTATTTATTATCAATTCATGGGATCAGCTGTGGATTCGACCATGAATTCGGAATAATAAAACAGGCATTATCATTCCATGGGATCGTGGATTCGACCATAAAATCGGAGTAATAAAGTTATCTATTACTATTCCATAGGATTTATGAAATCGTAATAATGAGATAATGCGGTTGTTTATTACCATTCTATGAGATCAAGCCGTGGATTCGATCATGGAATCGGAACAATTATTATTGCCATTCCATGGGATCAGGCCGTGGATTCGACCATGGAATAGGAGCAATTTTTATTGCCATTCCATGGGATCAGGCCGTGGATTCGACCATGGAATAGGAGCAATAATAGATCATTCTGGGAATTCAGTGGTGAATGTCACGGCAGAATTAATGTGCATAGTCAGGAGACGGATAATATCCCGAAGGCGTTCTCGAATCTTACGAGAACGCCCGAGTCTATACACGTCGCCCTACATAGTCGAGATCAGTGAGTGTCACTGTCCTGAAGGCGATGTTGCACTCAATCTTATGGAGAACCGCCCAATCGTTCTTCTATGTAGAGGGGGTCGCTCTCATGTAGTCAGGGAACAGTGAGTATCACCGATTTCCTGAAGGCGTTAAGCCCTCTCAACAAACAATTATGTAGGAGGACCGCCCAATTCTATTATTCTACATAGAGGGCACAATGAAATGCCAGGGATCGAACGCTCAGCTAGTGGAGGCTTTTCAAAAGACATGTTCATCATGGATTCGTAAAATATGAATCGTCGCATGCCCAAGCCGTATCGAAACATGCAGTATCATGATTTTACGGTTTTGACCTTTGTTGAAAATCCACCATCAACAATAGGGTTTTGGAACCACCATGAGCCTCGGCATATAGAGCCTTGGCACTACTATATTCGGAGGTTTATATTGTTACTCGAACCTCCGAATATAGAGTGGCCCAAAAATCAGATTTTGGAAAAAAAACTCAAATTTTCGAGTTTTGTACTAGTCATAATCGGAAGACAAGTAATTCATTTGACCTCCGAATATTTGTTGGCTCCCAAATGAGAACCACCATGAGCCTTGGCATATAGGGCTTTGGAACCACCATGAGCCTCGGCATATAAAGCCTTGGCACTACTGTATTCGGAGGTTTATATTGTTACTCGAACCTCCGAATATATAGTGGCCCAAAAATCAGATTTTGGGAAAAAACTCAAATTTTCGAGTTTTGTACTAGTCATAATCGGAAACAAGTAATTCATTTAACCTCCGAATATTTGTTGGCTCCTAAATGAGAACCACCATGAGCCTTGGCATATAGGGCTTTGGAACCACCATGAGCCTCGGCATAAAGAGCCTTGGCACTAGTATATTCGGAGGTTTATATTGTTACTCGAACCTCCGAATATAGAGTAGCCCAAAAATTAGATTTTGGAAAAAAACTCAAATTTTCGAGTTTTGTACTAGTCATAATCGCAAGACAAGTAATTCATTTGACCTCCGAATATTTGTTGGCTCCCAAATGAGAACCACCATGAGCCTTGGCATATAGGGCTTTGGAACCACCATGAGTGTCGGCATATTGAGCCTTGGCACTACTATATTCGGAGGTTTATATTGTTACTCGAACCTCCGAATATAGAGGGCCCAAAATCGTATTTTGTAAAAAAACTCAAATTTTCGAGTTTTGTACTAGTCATAATCTGAAGACATGTAATTCATTTGACCTCCGAATATTTGTTGGCTCCGAAATGAGAACCACCATGAGACTTGGCATATAGGGCTTTGGAACCACCATGAGCCTCGGCATATAAAGCCTTGGCACTACTATATTCGGAGGTTTATATTGTTACTCGAATCTCCGAATATAGAGTGGCCCAAATCAGATTTTGGAAAAAAAACTCAAATTTTCGAGTTTTGTACTAGTCATAATCGGAAGACAAGTAATTCATTTAACCTCCGAATATTTGTTGGGTCCCAAATGAGAACCACCATGAGCCTTAGCATATAGGGTTTTGGAACCACCATGAGCCTCGGCATATAGAGCCTTGGCACTACTATATTCGGAGGTTTATATTGTTACTCGAACCTCCGAATATAGAGTGGCCCAAAAATCAGATTTTGGAAAAAAAAACTCAAATTTTCGAATTTTGTACTAGTCATAATCGGAAGACAAGTAATTCATTTGACCTCCGAATATTTTTTGGTATTTCATTTGAGAGCCAAAAAATATTCGGAGGTCAAATGAATTACTTGTCATAATCGGAAGACAAGCAATTCATTTAACCTCCGAATATTTGTTGGCTCCAAAATGAGAACCACCATGAGCCTTGGCATATAGGGCTTTGGAACCACCATGAGCCTCGGCATATAGAGCCTTGGCACTACTATATTCGGAGGTTTATATTGTTACTCGAACCTCCGAATATAGAGTGGCCCAAAAATCATATTTTGGAAAAAAGCTCAAATTTTCGAGTTTTGTACTAGTCATAATCGGAAGACAGGTAATTCATTTGACCTCCGAATATTTGTTGGCTCCAAAATGAGAATCACCATGAGCCTTGGCATATAGGGCTTTGGAACCACCATGAGCCTCGGCATATAAAGCCTTGGCACTACTATATTCGTAGGTTTATATTGTTACTCGAACCTCCGAATATAGAGTGGCCCAAAAATCAGATTTTGGAAAAAAAAACTCAATTTTTCGAGTTTTGTACTAGTCATAATCGGAAGACAAGCAATTCATTTAACCTCCGAATATTTGTTGGCTCCAAAATGAGAACCACCATGAGCCTTGGCATATAGGGCTTTGGAACCACCATGAGCCTCGGCATATAGAGCCTTGGCACTACTATATTCGGAGGTTTATATTGTTACTCGAACCTCCGAATATAGAGTGGCCCAAAAATCAGATTTTGGAAAAAAACTCAAATTTTCGAGTTTTGTACTAGTCATAATCGGAAGACAAAATTCATTTGACCTCCGAATATTTGTTGGCTCCAAAATGAGAACCACCATGAGCCTTGGCATATAGGGCTTTGGAACCACCATGAGCCTCGGCATTTAGAGCCTTGGCACTACTATATTCGTAGGTTTATATTGTTACTCGAACCTCCGAATATAGAGTGGCCCAAAAATCAGATTTTGGAAAAAAACTCAAATTTTCGGAAGTCTGGTTAACTACTCAAACTTCTGATTATTTCAAGTCCTCCGATTGTAAGTTTATCTCCCGAATGCTACTCAAATGTTCTTGAGAAATGAAGAACACGAATACATTCGGGAGATAAAAATCATGAATATCTCCCGAATATGGGAAAAAACAGAAAAACCCTAGAAGAAAAAAATGAAAAAAAATTCATTCAAATACTGCACCAATACATTCGGACGCATACTTCTTATTTTGTCTACCGAATGCATTCGGAGGATAAAAATAATATATTACCTACCGATTATGTAAGGACAATTTTGCCATTAAGAAATATGCGAGATAAGTGGTAACTCACTTTAGGTTTGGGTGACCCTATTTTGTTTTATTATTGGCCCCTAAATCCTTTTTGAGTGGCCCCTAAAAACGCTAGGCAAATAACGTCGTGGGCCAATTAAGATTGTTGAATTCTGAACACTTTTTTGTTTTTGAAAAGAATCCTATTTTTGGGGCTTTAAATTCCTTAGCTTTTTGGGGCTTCATGGGGTCATGAAATATCAATTCATAGAACCCCTTATCTTATTTTTTGTAATGCCTAATCTACCCTCAATTGATTAGTGCTAATTATAATGATTAAGCTAACTAATTAGTATTAGAGAATGGATTAAACTAATCAAATCATTAATTTTTTGCAAATCAAAACTTGATTTTCTTAGATTTTGAAAAAGGAAAAAGGGTGATTTAGATGAATTTTTTTTGAAAAACTTTGAAGAAAAATGATGAAACCCTTCGTCACAATACTTAGGGAAACCTTACAATCGACTCCCAATAGCGATTTTATCGATTCAAATCCGTTAAAAATCAGAGCAAAATATGAGTTTTTTACCTGTTACGGCTAGGAAAATGTGTTGAACCAGCCGTGAATAGGTAACCACGTTTGGAAACTGAGGAACTCCCACCGTAACTACAAATAACGGATGGGAAATGAAGAACTTCTGGCCGTTATGTTGCCTAAAATCAGAGTCTATGTTACGGCTTGGTTACGGACATGATACCTAGCCGTAACCAGGAGTCTATTGCTTTTTTGGTTATCGGAGTAATATACGTCTAGGTACTTCCCAACCGTAAAACAATACGTATGGTTTTCCTAACCGCTTTTCGGTTAAGGCTAGGAAATTGATAGGTCGACCAAGCCGTAACACAAAGAACCTACAGGTGGTGTGATACATACGGCTAGAATATCCTAACCGTAAACATACATTTACGGCTAGGATTTCATAGTTTCCCAACCGTGTACCTGATTTACGGCTAAGAACTTAACATTTCTCAGCCGCAATGAGCTATACTCTATATAAAAATGAGTATACAGTTGAACTCATTTTAGATTGAATATATACTTGTACTCATTTATGACCAGAGAATTAGTGCCGCTTTATACTCAGTCTTAAACTTAGTATGAAATTATACTATTTTTGGAATCGAGTATAAAGTTATACTCATTCTGAAATCGAGTATAAAGTTATACTCGCTTTGAAATCGCGTATAAAGTTATACTCATTTTGAAATCGGGTATAAACTTATACTCTTTTTGAAATTGGGTATGATATGATAGAATCGAGTATGATATGATAGAATCGAGTATGATCATATTCATTTAGAAATCGAGTATAAAGTATTACTCATTCTAAAACCGAGTATAAATAAACTAGTACTCATTCCAAGATCGAGTATAAAATTAAAATACAAATATTTTCATTCTGGAATTTTTTTTCTGTCAACTTACGGTTAGGAAATTCTAACCGTAAACGACATCTACGACTGGAAATTTTAATTTTCCCAACCGTATTTCTGCTTTACGGTTAAGAAATCCTAACCGAAACCCAACCTCTGTTTTTTATTTTCTTTTCGTGATTATCAGAATCGCTTACGGTTAGGATTTCCTTACCGTAAACAACATTTTACGGCCATGAATTTTAATTGTCCAAACCGTAAACCAAATTACGGCTAGGAAATCCTATTTTCTAAGACGTAAAGTATGATTTACGGTTGGGAAATTAAGAACTCCCAACCGTAAACAGTTTCAGGTTTTTTTTTTTTTTTTTTTTACTCTAATTTAATCGAATTGAAGCATTTTGGCAATCAAAAGCAAAGATAAATGGTGGGTTTTCTTAGTTTTTTCTTTTTATGACATCGTGATGCGATGGAGAAGAAGAAAAGAGGAAAAAAAATAATAGATCTAAGTTTTTTTTTTATGATTATCATCTTCATCATGATGATATTATGATCATCATGTTCATCATGTTATACGATTAAGAAGAGGAGAAGAAGGAGAAGATAATCGATTAAAAAAGTTAAATTTGATTTATTTAAGAATAAGGGTATTTTTGATATTCTACATAGATTAGATCTTCCCCTATCACGTTTTGGTTGCAATTAGCATTTTAAGCCCCCAAAGACCCAGCCCCTACAACCCCAATAATAGGATTCTTTGAAAATGGACTTCCGAACTTCAACTGATTCAAAAATAAAACCTAACTTTTAATTTGTCTCTGTGTGTGGGTTCCTTATTTTCATATTTGGTTGGCCTTTGTTTGTTTGTTCTTTTGCTTGTGTTGTCACGGCTAAAAATTCAACACATAGCTTGACTGTTTCTTGAAGTATTTATGGCGGAAGGGCCAAATACAAATCTTTATTAATTTTATCTCTTTGATTGGAAACCAAATATCTAATCCTGAGTAACGTGGACACTTTGTTGACGTCTGTACAAGTACAATTGGTCCACTCGGGGAATAAAATAACATGTACAGATTTCGTTTATTAAACCGGTTGGTGTACTTCGAGTTAAAGTGAGGGAGAGCCATCACACTCGAGCACAATATTCCCGGCCCGGCCCTATCCAGCTCATTTATAAAGATCATATTGTTAGATAAAATCAAATTTCTGTTACGGGGTTTATTCTTCAGAATGATCATTATGGTCTTCATGTGTAGGATCGGAATATCGCGACGTCAACACTTCGCGAGATTAATAAATGACGACTCGCGACGTCAACACTTCGCGAGATTAATAAATGACGACACTGCGAGGGAGTCGCAGGGAAGTAAAATAAATGACGCAATGAATGACGACAGCCAGAACATGAGAAAAATGTGAAGACTCAGCGAACTTTAGGAGTGTCGCGAGAATTGATACTTGTACACTTGCGATATTTCGCAAGCCATTCCCGAAAATAAAGGACAGCTTAGCTGTCATCCACTGTATACTACCCTATATAAAGGGTTGAGTAAGTCTGTTGAGGGGGGGTTCTTTTTGAATTGTTAAGCGAGTTTTGAGGAGAGATAAAGTTTTAGAGTGATTGTAATTCTTTAACTCATTTCTATCTCATATTGTAAAGATTCAAGTATTCAATCAATAGAAATCATAATCATTGATCTTAAAATGACTTAATTGTGTAAATTCTAGTGAGGGGTGTAGTGTAGGATTTCCTGCAACTACATAATGGCGCTAGAAACAGGGATTGAGTAGAGATCAACCTTGTGAATTGAAAGAATCAGGAGTAACAAGAAAGAAATTTCATATAATTTTCAACAACATACTAAAATTGAGAAATGGCTAGAAGAAGGAATGCATCAAAACAACCAACAATTGTAAGAAGAAGCGGGAGATTAGCTGGAGAAAGGAGAAATGAAGTAGGTGAACCATCAAGAATAAACGCAAGAGATAGAGAAGAAGGTCAAATTCAACCACCAATTCAACCAAAGACCGAATAGAGTAATAGATTATGATAGGGTGAGTGTGCATACATGGAGATCAGATTCTATGGAAGAAAGAGAAGAAGTGCAACAATTGATAAATAATGGACAAGAGGAGAGAAATCGAGAAGAGATGGGAGAAACAACTCATAGAAATGAAGAAGTCGCAAAGATTAGAAGCATTGAGGCAAACAATACATGAAGAAAGGCGATTATAAGCGGAAGAACGTGCAAATTTAACAAGGCAAAACCATGAGTTAAGAATGGAAAATATGAGGTTGCAGAATAGGAGGTTGAGAAGTAATACCAGGTCAAGATCAGGATCGGTTAGAGAAGATATGAGGAGAATATTACCTGGAGAATATTACCTGTAGAAAATGTTAATGAAGAAAATCTAGAAAGAGAGCCAAATCTCGGTGAAGGATGCTGCGAAAGAAGGGAAGTGGTGTGTATTCCACGTCCTGAGATTTTACAGAATGGCCAAAACGACGGAAATCAAGGAAATAGGCAGCAGAATAGTCCAATTGGTGAAGAAAATCAGGAAGAAGGAAGAAGAATACTGCATGGGAGAGAAACACAGAGGAAACAAAAGGAGATTGAAGATGACATCGAAAAGCATTATATTGAACAAGCGCGTCTAGCTTGCGAAAAGGGAAAGATTAAGAGTAGAAATGGAAGAACGGGAATTGGAGGAAGCAATTCGGCAGAACAATTATGACAATCGAGAAAGAAGGCGCGAGCAAAATCGCAACAATGGAAATATCAATGAAGAATATAAAAGAATACAAAGGAAAACTGATAGACAACCAAGAAGAGAAAATGATAGATATAATGGTGTGCGAATTCGTGAACGAGGTGAAGAAGAAAGTCGCAGAGAAGGAAGAGAAGAAAATGTTGAACAAGAAAATCAAAGTAGACATGAACGCAGAAGGAGAGAGGCAGAGCTAAAAACACCAATAAATTCGAACCCTGATGTAAATGAACAAATCTTAAGAGAGTTGGCAGAGATGAGAGGAATGTTGAACAATAGAAGAGGATGAGGAAGAAGACAATTGGATGAGGCCATCGAAGAAGCTGCGAAAACCCCTTTACACTAGAGGTGCAGTTAGGAGGAATACCCCCAAAGTGCAATTTACCCGCATTGACCAGCATTTTTGATGGAACAACTTGCGCAATACAACACATCAAAGCGTATGTGAGATGTATGCTATAGTGGGAAAATCATGACGCCATATTGTGCAAATATTTCGCATAAAGTTTAACAGGAGAAGCACTGAAATGGTTTGAAGGTTTACCAAGAAACACAATCACGTCATTCAATCATTTACAAGCTATATTCTTAGGGGCATATATAAGTAACAACTCCTCGCGACCAGGAATTGAAGATGTATTTGGCTGAAACACAAAGAGTTGGCGAAAGTTTGAGACACTTAACTGTGAGGTGGAAGACAATGTGTAGCGAAATGGTTGGGCGAGTGGATGAAAGATATCTTATTTTATCATTCATAAACACTATGTTCGCAACCAATTTGTTATATATTCAAATTTTTAGAATCAAGAATACAATTACAATGACTGAGTTGCGAGAACTTCAGGAGGAATATATTGCTCTAGAGGAAAGGCAAAATGAGATGGAATCATACCCATTTGCGAATACAAATTCAAATGTTGCGAATGCAAGCTTATTACCCAAGTTGATAAACACGGTAGCGAGCACTTCGCAAGGGCAACAAGAAAAATAATAGATGATGGACAGCCAAAGATAGTAGCTATGGGAAGCCGTGATCAGGAAGAATTTGAAAGAGAAAGGAACTACTACAACCGTGGCGGCAATAACAAAATTCAAAGACTTGATCATCCGTAAGAAACTTATGGAGGTCGAAGGCGTAATTATCATGGAGGACAACGAAATCACGAGTAGTATGGGAGGAAATCAAAATGCCACCACTAAATACTAGTGTGGAAAAAATATGGGAAGCTATACTCTTGATGGAAAACATACCTGCACCATGGAACATGGGGAATGATCCACCACCAAGTGATAGAAGTCACGAGTTCTGTTCTTACCACCGCTTTCATGGACACCTAACAAATGACTAAAATATAAAAATAATTATCCTCGAAATGATTGACCAAGGAAAGTCTGAGTCATTTTCTAAAAAGTGAAGAGAAGGTTCAACCGTTACCACCACCGCCAAATGCACTGAAACAAACTCAAAGCAAAGGGGAAAGAAACATTCGTAATAGAAGTTGGAACGAAAGCTAAAAATTTGTTTTGCAACTCCATTGTACATTCATACAGAACAATTGAAGACTTTCATTATAATATTCTCAGTAGGGTTTTCGCGAGGGATGCTGATAATAAAGAAGTGATGAACATCGCGAAGACATAGCAGTTAAAATAATGGCAAATGCAGATTATTTCTTTCACTGCAGAAGAGATTCCTGAAGGCAGAGAGACACATGATAGCCCATTGGTTGTAAAATTGGAAATTAACCCAAAACACGTAGATGGCGAAGATGATGAAGCGAGAGAATTCTGGGTGATCATTAGAATCTTAATTGATACGGGGAGCTCGGTAAACATTCTTTTTACCATACTTACAAGACTATGGGTGGGAAGGATGAAGAGTTGATACCTTCGACATACAAAATATACAGTTTCAATGGCACAACGAATAAGCCTAAAGGAGAAGTTCATATGAGAATACCCTTGCAAGGATTATCAACTGAAATTTTGTTCTGTGTAGTCGATGTGGAGTCCCCTTATAATGCATTGATCGGAAGGCCATGGTTGCACGAGATTTTGGGCGTAGCGTCGACCTATCATCAGTGTATAAAGTTTCCTCATCCTAGCGGTGTTGGAGTTATAAAGGGAGATTGGATGGAAGGACAAAAATGCTATGAGATTGATGTGGAAAGTTGCGAGGAAAGAGCTGCAAAAAGAAATGGCTGGAAGCAAAATATAAAAGATGAACAAAGAAGAGAAAGGTTGATGGTGGATACCATAGATACAAGAGGTGAAGATACATCGCGAAGCAAGTGCATCTTGATTTGATAATTGTGATGGAAATGAATCATTAAGAGATAATTGATGAATAAATAATAATTGAAGAAGAAATACGAGAATCATCAAGAATGTATGAAAATCTTATTGATTTGAATAAACAATGCAAAATTGTGCGATAGCTTCATTTTCGTTTAAGGTTAAATTTGTAAGTAACCAAAAATCATGAGTAAAAGATAAAGCCGTTTATAAGTGATTTCCGATGAGCAAAATCCCATTTTGTGAATAAGAAATGAATAAATAATAATTGAAGAAGAAAAGCACTATAATGAATCCATGAGAATCTCGCCATCAAGAATGTATGAAAATCTTATTGAAGATGATCAATGAAAAACAAAATGAATAAAACAATGATTGGATGACAAAATTCACCCCAAGCGGGCACACGGCCTTAGTATGATGCTTCGCAAACAAAATAACAAGAGAAAACCAAAATTGACCATTGCTTTGCCAAGAAACCGTCCATACCAAGCATTATGATTAGGGTTTATGAATTACATATGTCGCAAAACGGTCTAACAAAAATGAAAGAGCATGTCGAGTGACACGCTACACGCTGAATGGGACAAAAAACCATCCGCCCAAAAGAGCATGGTCGCGGCCAAAATTACCATCACGCTCTTCTCTCAAGCAGTTCACAGATTAGATTGAGCAAGGGTCGGTCACACCAAAGATGACCACCGTATCTACCTCCTCACGCGGTCGGCCAAGGCTCATCATTCCCGCCAACCCAAAACGCACGCCCAAACTTGTGCGGTTACACCTCCCAAATCCTAAACCGATCTCACCTCCAACTTCACCGGATGATTTGAATGGCTTAGATCACGTTTTCATGGGGATAATCGGGTGTGAACACCAACCTACCACCTACACGGTAGTGTGATCGACCAAACCAACCAATGTTGGTCGCCAGCAAACGCGTGCCCAAACTAGGGAAATCACGCTTGCGAAGGGAATTTACGCATGAAACCGATCTCGACCACTCCTCTTTACCGGTCAAATTGAGTGGCTCGAAAACCATCATGCCGGCATGTATGGCCTCAAAATCCTTCCCATGCTTGGTTTCGACTAAGTCAAGAGTGATGCTTGCGCACCTCTTTAAAAACCCTAATTTCATCAACGGTCGCAGATGAGTGTCTCAAACATCATCTCATCCGTCCGACCTCACCAAATCTTGGTTATACAACCTCGGAACATTACACATCACTTTACGAGTTCAGCATTACATGCTATCTTTCGTGGAGAAAAGTGAATGAGGCTCAATGACTTGTATAAATAGGTTCTCCGCCCTATTTCAAAACAAGACAAATGAACAACACAAGTTCAGATGTTAATACAACATCGTGGCTTGCTTGCATCAACCGTTCCTCATCTTTCTGTTACATAAGCAAGCCAACATCTTTCATCAACACCTTCTTCGCTTCCCTCCCTAAGATCAACCCCATCTCCTTCACTTTGTGTCCGGAACGGCCATACCGGAACCTGAATCTCTCGAATCTACAAGCACTCACCAAGGTGCATTTGTTGTAGGTTTAAATTCATTCCTCATCACACCCCAAATTACCAAATTCAAGAGTAATTTTCACCCATCAACAATTGGCGAACAATTGATCGTAAAATCAATTTCTTTGAAATCCGATTCAATTTCATCAATTTCAAAAGGGTAGATCTTAGAACCAATTCAATCAAAGAATTCATTTCAAGATGGTGGAGCTCTGTGTCTGGATCGAAATCAATTATCGATGGAGCCGTTGTGGATAACAATCCTGGTGTTGAAGTACAAACTACCGTCAACATATCTCGTGGAGTCAGCTACTTCTACCACCACCAACAGAAGCAAATGGATATCCCAAAGGAATAACTCCTCCCATCACTGAGCCGAGCAGCCACAAATCCTGGCATCTCTTCGAGCGTAACTCCTCCAAAATGTTACTGAGCAACAACACTCCTCCACCAGACGAGGAGCCGGAGACACAAGAGGAAGGCCGCCTGAACCATTTTTGCTAAAACTCAAACAGATATGGCCGCAACTCGTAAAGAGGTACTCACTTTCCTTAAAACTTTGATCCGAACGATTGCCGCAAGATTCACGGCAACCCTTGAGCGGCGAGAGACATTCAATACACCCGGAGCAGTGTTTCCACTGACTCACATGAATGAAGAAACTCGTGTTGCTCCCGAGCGCCAAGGGAGAGGCCAAGTCTTCCAACTTCATCACGCGTGAAGATCTAGAGCGACTTCTCCAAAATCGAGGAAAAGGGGACCAATGCACGTACACCAACATCACCACCAGTACCCTCAAGATGTGCAACGGATTCCTCTAACGGTACGGTAATGCTCGTGAACACATTTCGATTCTTGAAGCCTTGGGGGAACATGAATACAATCATGTTTTACGCCTAAAAGAATTCTCAAAATCACTCACTAGAGAGCATACACTGGGTACAACAACATTGCGCCTAACAAAGATATCCAATTGGAGCGAGATGGTCACAGTGCTTTCTACGGAAAGTATTTCTTCGTGTCCAACAAATCACGTTTTCGGACACTGAAAGCAGTTGATAATTGTGATGGAAATGAATCATTAAGAGATTTGAATGGTGCGGAGATTCGATCGCAGCCATCCAACTCCACAAGCATGATTGGATGACACAGATCAATTCCAAAGCAAAAAGTGTAAGAAATGAATAAACAATAATTGAAGAATAAATACGCGAGAATCTCGCCATCAAGAATGTATGAAAATCTTATTGAAGAATTTAAAAACAAAAATGAATAAACAATGCAAAATTTTGTGATAGCTTCAAAACAAAATAACAAGAGAAAACCAAAAATGAATGATTGAATGAATTAACAAAAATGAAAGAGTGAGTGAATGGGACAAACCTTTATGGCGTACACCCATAGTTCGCGAATGATATTTCGCAAGAGGCAAATGTAAGACCTAAAGTGCGTCATATAAGGGGGTATCTCTTGACATGGCTCGCTGAAAAGGTTACACCGCTCCTGGAACTGAGTCATGGAGATTTGGGGCCCATGAAAGCCTATCCGGAGAGATACCTTGGATTTCCAACTATATATATATGGTTATACCACTGGTTGGGCGCCCGAGGGTCTCTTCCAAGGAGTCAGTGTGTGCTCAAGGCGTCGGGGTACACGGTTGATCCAAAAGTGCCTGGGGCATTTGAAGTGTCTCGGCCATTCTTGGCAAGTCTTGGCATATGTTGCACTCGGCCCGAAGAAAACTCCACTTAGGGTGCAGCCTCGTAACCATAAACCCTATAGGTATAAGGGATAAGAGGCTGCGAAAACAACTGGTTGTTGTTAAGACCGGATGGGAGGAGCTAGTCTTGTATGGCCGATGTACGCCTCCTTGAAGGGGCAACCAGGGAGATGATAAGGGCGGCACCCTCCATTAGGGAGCTGATAAGTGTCACAAGACGGCAATGTCATGGGGCTTTATATTCGCAAGAACATTTAGGCCTGTCATATTGTCGCAAATGAAATATCCTGCAGAGGCAAAAATACTAAAGAAATGATAAGACAAGATCAATGGGTCATTACATGAAAGTGTAAGGACGCCCTGCGATCTTGTCGCAAGACGTCAATGTCATGGGATTTTATGTTCGCAAGAATATTTAGACCTATCATATTGATGCAAAATGAGGGGTGGTAAAATAAGACCTTTAACTAGGAAGGCAAAATAAGACCACACAAAAACAATGATAAGACAAGATCAATGGGTCATTATATGAAAATGTAACGACGTCCTGCGATTTTGTCGCAATGATAAATTTCAACATAAGTGATGATCGAATAAGCAAACAAGCTTGCGAATACGATTATATTTCTTCATTTATTAGTGAAGAATCAGCAACAGCATTTGCGAAATTAAGAAGTATCATTACTTAAAGATTATCGACTTGATTTATTTCATATGAAAATAAATAACAGAGGCAAGTATGGGAATGATTAGAATAAAAACTTGTTATTTATTTTCATATGATAAATTACAATAAGAGATTACAAATGGAAGGTTAAAAGGATAAATATACAAATATCACAAGAAGAGAAAGGAAAATGGAACAATCTAGCAACTTATTCTTCTTTATCAGATTCTTTATCAGATTCTTCTTCTTCGCTTACATCACTATCAGAGACATCTGAGCAAGGCATATTATCAGGAATTTCATCGAGAAGACAAGGATATGAAGAAAGAGGAATGTTGTGATCATTGCAAATCTGTTCAATAGTTTGGTTGCGAAAACAAACAACATCATTATTGAAATTCTCCCCCGTAGTTTGTAGTTGCTTCTTCATCTTAGAATATTTGTCATTGCGAAGAGAGAAGTCTTTTGCAAGTTGCGCTTTCTCGAGATTCAAGTTCCTTGATTCTAGTTTGAAACCTCTTCTCGGATTCTCGCGAACAAAATGACAATGAGTTAGCGGTTTAATAACAGATTTCATAAAAAAAAGAGGTGGAAAAATAATGAAGAATAGTAAAACAACCTTCTCTGTCGAAATCATATCTTTAACCAAGGCATTATGCTCAAGTTGGAGACTGACGTTAACACCTAAGTTATTTCTGGCATTATCTAGAACCTTCGCAGCCCAGGCGAATTCATCATCATTATTTATGACAAGAAGTGAACGAATTTGATTTTCTCGCTCATTAAGTATGGCATTTTGGCGAAGAGATTCGTCTCGTTCAATTTGGACTTCAAGAAGGGTTTTTGGAATTTTGCTAATGCTTGTGCACCTTGATTAGCAATGCGATCCTTATCATCTATGAGGCTGCTAATTTTCTTCCTTAGAATATTATTACTCTCCTGGGAGTCAAGATATAACCGTTTAAATCGATTGGCTAAACCTAAACTAGACTTATGTTCAATTTCTAGAAGATGAAATTTGGTTCGAAGTTCACTTAACGAGAGAGAATTAGTCTTGTTTGAAGAACTACTTAAATATTCATTGAGATGAGCAAGAAGAGCATCATCATCCATAGGTTCAGGGAATGAATGGAGAAGGATGGCTTCGTCGAAAAGATTATAAATGTCTGCATAAAATGATAAGTCGAGGCAAAGAAAAATAAATGGCAAAGTAGAAATGGAGAAAAAAAAGAGGGTGTTATACCGTAAAGTTGCTGATTAGCACTTTGAAGTGTAGATATTTTGTCTTTCTGGGAAGAAGACTCAACTCCCAATTGTTGAATTATTTCATCCTTCTTGCGAGATGTCGCAACTTCAATTTCTAGTTCTTTGATCTTCTCTTTAAGTTGAAGATTTTTCTTTTCAAGATTGTTGCGTCTTTTCTCAAGGTCTGAGGCAACAACAAAGGAAGCTCTCCCAGACTATAAAGAAAGATAAAGAAATTGTTAAGATAAGGTTTATAATCGAAGTTACAGAGAAATAGAGAAATATGAGCATACCAAAGCACTGAGTGCATTTAAGAGACTGGGAGTCATTGTTCGGGAAACTCCGCGAAAAGATTCATTATCCTCTAACAGGGGAGCATCGCAAATTTTAGCGAGAGCTTCACAAGTAGCAGATAAATGATCATCTCCCAATCCTTGCATAAAATCGGAGAAGACACTAGACAATTGCGCCATAGCAGAAGTGACCGAGTGATTCTCCTTCGCAGAGGAAGTACTAACCTCATCTTCATCTTCGTCAGAACTCTCGCTGGTTTGGGAACTAGAACGAGAAGAGGGATGGATTTTCCGCTTTTTAGAAGATGGAGCAGAAGATTTATCCTTGCGAAGAGTGATTTTATTCTTGCCCTTAACCTTCGCAGCTTCGGGAATGTCTATTTCTTCAACAACCTTCGCACACGAATGAAGATAAGAAACAGAGGCAACAATATTGTTAAAAATAACAAAAGAAAGTATTTCTTACTTCATCCGTGATCGATCGGAGTATCGCCAGAGTACTCGCCTTTGGACGTCTACTATAACTCTTTTTCAATTTGGTAATCTGAAAATTTTACAAGTCTAGTAAATATAAGAGGAAGGAAATATCGCAAAGCAAACTTGAAATAGGAAGTATACCTCTTTTGCCTTCTCGGGCCACTTAAATTCCCAAGGATGGTAGTTTGCGAGATTTGCAGGGAGAGTATGAGAACCTGCAATATAAGGTCCGCTCAAAAACAGAGGAACAACCCACCACTTCTCATCTTTGGAATACCGAGGAACGTTATTTTTGCCCGAGTGCCAGTCAATATCTTGCATGAGCAGCTTATCACTGGAAATATTATCTTTTCTCTTCAATCGAGCACCCCAGCGAGATTTATCATTTCTCATATTTATTACTTCATAATTTTCAAAAAAGTTTTCTACAGTATATTTCTCAGCGTCTATTTCTAAATCCGCGAATCTAGGGTCTTTGACATCATCGGGATATAAAGATCCCTTACCGGCGCCACGATTGGCGAATTCAAGCATTAGACGGATGCAATCACCACTTAGTTGATAAATAGCTCGCGAGAATTTCTCATGAGCAAGAATTTCATAGAATAAAGGTATCTCGGGATTGTAGAGAGGAATGGGAAGGCCTGCGAGGATTTGACCTAGCAAGATTATGATTTTCTGATCATTGCATTGATGATCAGAAAACAACTTTGCAGAAAGTATAGATGAAGATTCTTGATCAGGAATGGTTGATAGGATGAAGCCCTTCTCTTGCAAATTCTTTTGAGTTTCATTAAAAAGGGGTTTATATGTACGACCAAGTGAAGCCATTTTTAGGGTATGGGAATGATTAGAAAATTGAAGATCAAGAGAAAGAAAGAAGGGAAGATTTACAGCAGCAGAAACGCAGATTGCGGAGGAAAAGAAGTTGCAGAGGGAAAATAAAAGAGAAGAAGAGAAGGGTGAGAAAACTATATATAGAGAGAAGAATCCTCGAGAAAACAAATGCATTTAATGCGAGATGGGACGTGAATGGTCAAGAATAAACGGTTGAAAGAGACGTGTCAAGAAAAGAGTGGAAGAAGAAACACCTGTAATAAATTCCGTACGGGAATGAAACAGATAAAGATGAACAATTGTGAGATAAAGATGAGCAATTGCGGCATTTTAAAATATTGGTTCTCATGACATTCTCTCCTTCGCAGAGAAGACATGAGAAGAGGCAAGATGTAGGATCAGAATATCGCGACGTCAACACTTCGCGAGATTAATAAATGACGACACTGCGAGGGAGTCGCAGGGAAGTAAAATAAATGACGCAATGAATGACGACAGCCAGAACATGAGAAAAATGTGAAGACTCGGCGAAATTTAGGAGTGTCGCGAGAATTGATATTTGTACGCTTGCGATATTTCGCAAGCCATTCCCGAAAATAAAGGACAGCTTAGCTGTCATCCACTGTATACTACCTTATATAAAGGGTTGAGTAAGTCTGTTGAAGGGGGGGGGGGGGGTTCTTTTTGAATTGTTAAGCAAGTTTTAAGGAGAGAGAAAGTTTTAGAGTGATTGTAATTCTTTAACTCATTTCTATCTCATATTGTAAAGATTCAAGTATTCAATCAATAGAAATCATAATCATTGATCTTAAAATGACTTAATTGTGTAAATTCTAGTGAGGGGTGTAGTGTAGGATTTCCTGCAACTACATCATGCTCGAAAACTTATTTTTTCCTTTGTAAGTAACAGCCTAAAAAAGGCTAAACGCATGCCTTAACAGTTAGCGTAAGCTAGATCGGAGATTTCGACCAGAAACAGTATGTAACTTGTTTTTGGCCCAAGAAGCCGGAACATGCGCAATATTGTTACAATTTTCATGTTGGAATGAAAAGATACAAGCTGCAGGACTTGTACTAAAAAGAGAAATGTCTTTAAAAAGAGTATCTTTTGAAAGAACGTACATCCATCCGTTGATTTCCTTCACAATTTTCCAGAGAGAACTTGTCAATCAAATCTTTAGCATCACTTTTTCAATTATATGTGAGTGAGTTGTTTCTCCACTTTCTTCTTCAAAACTGCCCAACTGTCCCTGGTTTTTGTTTATTCGGAAAATAGACTTCAAAAGTGATAGCATCACAAAATGATAATTTGTCAGATGAATCTCGCATATGTAACCTGCACCATTAGCCAAAGATATATAGTCGAAAGCACCGTTAGTATTGCATCTTATCGAACTCGGAGGAGGAGGCATCCAAGTAGCAGCACCAATTACATTAAAAATAAGAGAAGGGGATATGTTGGGTTCCTAAAGACAATCATGGCTCCAATTCTAACAATAACAACAATACGGTTCTTTTTACCAATAATTAGGTTTATCTACTATTCCAGATGGACCACATAATGGCGGAAAAAAATATTTTTTTCACACATCAGATAAGGAGGATGCAAAGTTCACAAGCCAATGAGCTAACCAGTCATGCAGGGTTGAGTTAAGAAAATTATGAGCATGCGAACATAGAGGAAAAGAAAGTCAAACGAAAACAACAAAAGGACATAAAACCAAAGCATGCATAGATGATTCATTTAAGGACAAACATCTAGGGAAAATGATCGACATTCTAGTTTGCAGGACAATACCTAGTTGGTAGGGCATTTCTAGCAGCTTCATAGATGAATCCAGTCTTCACACCAAGGATCAATGAACTGATCATCACCTACAATCCAAGAAATAAAGGGTTTGATGAGTTCCTTAATGTTATGAAGATATCTCCAAGTCCAAGAGAAAGAAAAAAGGACATTTGTCATTCAAAAAATAAGTATTTGGGAAGTATCTATTCTTGAGGACCGTACCTAATAGAGAGTCAGGGTATTCAACCAGTTTCCAAGCATTCTTAACAAGCATAGAAAGATTGTTTAGTTCAGCCTTTCTAAAACCCAATCCCCCTGCATTCTTAGGAGAACAAAGAATGTCCCGTCCAAGTAATGAAGCTTCCTATCATTAGGGTCAAAGGTTTCTCCCCACCAGAATTTGCATATATGAGAGTCCATTTTTCTACAAAGATCTTTTCGGATAAAAAGCCATTTGATATATGGGAATAACTTAACCCACATGCTAAACAAGATAGGTTCTGACATCTTGAGAAAGCACTTTATGAAACCAGGAGGTTATTCTAGAATTAAAAGACTGATGAATACTCATAGGCGTCTGAATTTTAGACTTTTGAAAACTAATGGGGTGCCAAAATACTTTTCTTTGAGGTCAAAAGAGCTAATATTCAGAATAGAATATAGTTGTTCAACTAGCTGGGGTGACAGGTCTTTACCGAAAATAATACCAAACTTCTCAATATTTGTTTCCTGACCAGAAGCAGAACAATACTTATAAAGATAGTCTTCCATTTTTTTATTCTCTAGCCATGCCCAACCCATTAACCTTGTATAATTTGAGGCGTATAGAACTATGTCATCTATGGATTTATTATGCTAACTAGTTTGGAGATTGTTAGAGCACCGCTCCGTCGAACTCGCAAATTTTGTTATCTCAAGCTTGTTGTCAACGTTAGTTCCACAAAACTATGTCTTAATTTCTAGTCTACTAAGGCCAAGTCTCGCACTAGGTTTAGAGGTTGGTAGTTAAGTATCAAACGTCACTGAATAGCCTCAAAGACTGAAGATCAAACGAAGACATTTAAAAAACGACTGAACCATTCTATTTACTCACATGAATTACCATTTTATCTATATGAGACAATGTCGTATGACTTCTAGTAGATTTACTATTGAAAATAAGAAATTTTGAGTCAAACTTGTCATGTTAAACATCTCAAAATATGATTCAAGCAATGGATGCTCATGGGTCTCTAACAATATTGGTTCGAAACAATATGTTATTCAAGAACTATGTTTGTGTCATATGGATCATTTGAAAATTTCCCAAGCTATTTTTTTTTTTTTTGCTTAATCATGTAATTTTATTACTAAAAAGATACTAAAAAGTTTGTTTACAAAAAATTCTGACTAGACAGGCCCAGACAGAATTTGACTAAAAGTAGCCTTATAATGCAAGAATGGTAGGCCCAAATGAGTACAAGCCAAAAGAATTATAGTGAAGAAAATAAACAGAATGACAAAAATTTGATTCCTTCAGTAAATGAATCTGAAGTATAAACCATCCTCTTTTTCTAACTCTCCCAAAAAAATTGGTTTCTCCTCATAGTAAAGTATGGTCCCTCTTGCAAGTAGAACTTCATTTTTGTCCATCTTGTCTGCAGAGAAGTTGATCTCTCTGTATGAATGCCCGAATGTAATATTGCATATGTTTCTATTGATGTTGTTCCATCTGTTCCTAACAATCCATGGAATGTTGTCATTTATAAAAGCTTTTAAGGCTGCTGTAGTTTTACAAGTGGTAAGTAGAGTATCGTTCGCTCGGACTCGTTTGAGGTTGATTTTAAGACTTAATAACAAAAGTACTAAAAACAAAGAAATGATTTTAACAAAATTGAGAGATACTGGGACTTAGGATTCCACCAAACTTCACAATCAATTGGTTCATAAAATGATTCATAACAATTTTAGCTCTTTTCTAGACTCTATTTCTTCGCCAAAAGTAGATTTTATAAAGCATTAGATGTAAATCGTAAGCACAGTGCATCAAAAGTTCTTAGACTAAGCATACACTATCAAACAAAATCACAAATAATCAATGAAAATCATAAATCGATTAAAAATCAATGCAATAAGTCTTAAGAATCAATTATAATTACCAAACATTATGAAACATGGCTTCCTCCGTCATCCCAGTGTTGGGGTTTAGCTCCACATGGTGAAAACACGTTCAAAATTGATATTCATAGCTCAAAAAGTGCTTACAAGAGGTGAAAAATAATAAAGCAGTGAAATCGCAACGTTTATAAGTGTTGCAAGACACTGTTACAGAGAACGATAAATTAAATGTGTTGCAGAATAAACGACTGCCTCTACGAGTCTGTTCTTCGTGTTCTTGAGAACGACACTTCTGAAGTGTCAGTTCTTCGTCTTCTTCGCCTGCTGCTGCTGCAGCTCTGCAACTACTTGTTCTTCTGCTCTGCAACCTCCCAACAGACCCCCAAACTCTCGATTCCCCCTCTAGAACTCGAACATATCCTTTTTATATACCCACAATCCGATTAAACCTCTCCAAAATCTTCGATACTTTTCTTGCTCTTCACGGCCAAGTCACGGGATTATTTCCTGTTTTATCCATTCACGTATCTTCTGATCGTATCCAAGCTCTTACTTTAGACATATACAAGAGAATCCAACACATAACTTCAAAACAGGGCCGAGTTTCTTCCCCAGTTTCCGTTGATAACACATTATTCCCTGTTTTAGATAATACCGAATATAAGAAGATTTCATTCCTTTTCCTTAGCTCCAAAACACGTCATTATTCCTGTTAATCAGGTAACAACACAATCAGGACCTAAACCTTTTGAAACTCTTTACGTTACTTCCATATTTTATTCCAACAGAACCCATGTCGTTTCCTTCCCTGTTTTAGCTTCGAACGGATGATCAAGCCCAATTTAGTTCGTTAAATTACCTATACCAGGCCTGTTTAGCTAAATCAAGTCCATCCCAACCTTATTTGGCGATTGAATCTCGTTAAAAGCCTTCCAATCATGGAACCATAAATTCTGCTCGTGAAGAACCATTTTCCCGACTTTTTCTGTTTTCAAATTATAAAGAAGATGGTCACCCCTTATCCTGTTGTTGGGGTGCGGATATTACTTGCCTTGGAAATGGATGCCCCTTAGTAATTTGGGTACCCCTTATCCACTGTCGGGTTCCTTTTAGCAATTCTTCTGAGGTGTAATTATGACTTTTCTGGGGAGTCACCAGCATACTTCCGGGGTGCCTGTAGTGCGTCTTCTGGGTGCCTTTAGTAATTTTCTCCCAAGATCACTTTTCGAGCCAATTTCTTCGCAAGAAATTATTTCTCCAAAAATTCCTACAAAGACATAAAATACCAAAATAAGCACAAAATCGAGTACTAACATTACAGAGAATTGAGACTAATATAGACACATAAATGCGTCTATCAAATACCCCCAAACTTATTATTTGCTAGTCCTCGAGCAAATCAAATATCTACAAAATAAAATCCTAACTCACTGTCGCAGGCATCGTCGATTGCATTTAGCGCATGCAATAAGCCTTTAACCCCTAGGTGGCCCTAGTGGCCGAGTTATAGTCTCGGGAGGGTTTACCAGAGATATACCCACAAAACCTTTACTCTCCAGACCTTAGCTATCTACGCAGAACCTTGGAAGGCACTAAAGAATCTCCTTGGTTGGCATACTTATTGACTACAGGAGGAAGTACCCTGATGCGAAATTCCAATTGATGTACACGAGTTTGCACTCAAGCATACTAAAATTCATATATAAGTCACAGAGCTCTACTCAGATAGTTTCTTGACATCATAACCGGAGTCGACCAATCACATGGATAGAGTAAGAAATGGATATAGAAAAACGTAGATGGTTTTGATGTTGTCTAGGTGAACGGTGTTTCTCATATCTGTCTGAAGGCCACTGCCAAAACGAACCTATCCTAATGGACTGAGATACTGGTCTGGACTAATATCAACACACTGGCATATACAAGGGAACCAATGGTCGATAATCCTAACTCTAGGTCAACACAACTGGCATATACAAGGGTTCCGGTGGTCGACTTTTTTGAATTTATTCCGGTTGGTCAGATGGTCTAGTCTCAATTTTTTTTTTTTTTTTTTTTTTTCATAATAATTCTTTTTTTTTTTTTCACTTTTTTTTTTCCTCAATCACTCTATTTCACCCTAGCAGTGGTAACAACTTGAATCATGAGCCCCACCTAATCACCTAAAGAAACATATTTTAAAAAGAAAACAAAATAAAAACATAAGTGAAAAGGACTCAACGAGATATGGCGAAACAACCATGTTATTTCTAACACCCGAGCTCTGTGCTTTTATGAATAGACTCTTTAGATGTTTCCATCTAATCAGATTGGTTCCTCAACTCCTACAACCAAAATGCTTCCATCCACTTAGATTAGTTAGTGCCATCCTTAATAAACATAAATTTCTAGGCTCTGGAGTTTATTTATTGCAACTAAAAAGTTTCTCCCACACCCCCAAACTTAAATCTAACATTGTCCTCAATGTTCTAAAGATAAAATTAAAAGCATGAACAAGGAGAAACTGTTACCATTTGAAGCAAAAGAGTTAAGGAAAGATATTACCGTGTCGCATGAATATTGGGTTACCTCCCAAGAAGTGCTAAATTTAAAGTCTTCAGCCAGACGTCTAATACCACAAAATGGCTAATTACCTTTCAAATCATATATCAATAGTCGAAATAACTGTGGGTCAACAAAGTCAAATAAAATTGCCATAATTATTAGACAACTGCACCAAATCAGAAAAATGAATAGACAAAGCACATCCTCATCCAATGATTCCTGCAAGACAACTGGGTTTTTCTGTGGTGCCCACTTGGGCTTCATATGAGTGTCTTGACAAACAGATTCTTCTGAACTATGGGTTTCTAGTTGCTGGATTTCCTCTTGGACAGTATCAGGAGGATCAGGTTGAGGAGTCGGAAGATACTCGGGAAATACCTCATGTATATTAGGCTCGATTCCCAAGTTAGGGACTTCTACTATGGACATTTAACCATCACTACCCCCAAACTTAGGGTAATCAGTATTCTCAGATAAACCTCTAACTATTGCTTGAATTTCCGGATCCTCGGAGTCTTTAAAATACTCAAGAGCTTCGTCTAGATAATTACCCCCAAACTTAGGGTCAACATTACTCTCCGTAAGGCCTAGCACTATGGCTTGAATTTCAGGGTCTGTAGAGTCTTTAAAGTACTCGAGAGCTTCTTCTAGTTCAAAAGTTTGGTCACCTAACTGACTTAAGAGAATTGTCTCATCAAATTCATCTAAAGAATCACCAAATAAAGTGTCGTCCAATTCACTTCCTCCAAGTCATCATAAGGTTGTCTATTAACATTAAAGACATTTAGTTCAGTGGTCATATTACCAAAGGATATGTTCATAAGCCCGGTCCTATAGTTGATGATAGCATTAGATGTGGCTAAAAATGGGTGACCTAAAATCACCGGTATTTGAGCACTAGGTTCCTGAACAGGTTGAGTGTCTAAAACAACAAAATCCACTGGATAAATAAATTTATCAACCTCAATCAGTACATCCTCTATGACACCACGAGGGACTTTGACAGACCTATCAGCTAATTGTAGGGTCATTTTAGTCGGTTTCAACTCACCAAGACCTAGCTGGGTCTACACATGGTATGGGAGTAAGTTAACACTGGATCCTAAGTCAAGTAATGCTTTATCAACCATGTGATTACCAATCGTACAAGATATGGTGGGGCATCCAGGGTCTTTATACTTAGGGGATGTTTGGTTCAAAAGGATTGAACTTACCTGACCAGCTAAAAAGGCTTTCTTATGGACATTAAGCTTACACTTTCGTGTACAAAGATCCTTAAGAAACTTGGCATAAGCAGGCATTTTCCTAATTACTTCTAATAAAGGAATATTTATGTTTACCTGCTTAAAAATCTCCATTATTTCGTTGAAAATCGACTCTCTCTTAGTTGGAACTAACAACTGTGGATATGGGGCTCTGGGCACAAAATGAGACCTATCAGGAACCACATTGGCATCACTAGAAATTTTATCATTCTCTTCAGCTAATGGCTCCTTTTGGGGATCATCTTGGGAACTAGAATGGGAACTAGAAGGTGGATCTACAGTATGTCCACTATTAGGCATGGCTACCTTATTGTCTACCAATTTACCACTTCTAAGGTTGTTACAGAGTTCACATGATTAGACTCTTTCTCTCTAGAGGATACTTCATGAATTGCTCTAGTATTGGGTAGTGGTTGATTGGGGGACTTTTCCTTTTCTCTTTCGCTCAAAAATTCTGCAATTATACTAACCTGATTTTTTAGCTCTGAAATAGCCTGAGAGTTTTCCTGTAAACCTTTCTCAACCGTTTGCTTAAACTCTGCATTGTTGTGAGATAAGATGGTTACAGACTCTTCTAAACTCATTATTTTTTATCCGACAGGTTCTGATACTGCTCTGGCCCTAAATGGTTCTTAGTATACCCAAAACCTGAGGAAGCCTGAGAATTACTAGACTGACCTTGACTCTGGCCCTTAGACCAAGAGAAATTCGGGTGGTTTCTCCAACCAGGGTTATAGGTATCGGAATATGGATCAAATCTCTGACGGTTTTCAAACCTAGAGTTATTATAAAGAGCATGGGCTTGCTCTTCGTATCTAGCATGGTGTGACCCTTGATTCATTTCTAAGGCCTCTGGACGCCTAAGAATATCCGACCCATAATCAACTCTATCGATCCTATGGATAGGATTTTTAGGTATTTCTGGTTCTCTCATTGAAGCCCATTGACGAGTCTTCTCAGCTAACTCGATGAACTCGTCAAAACATTCATCTGGGTCTTGATGTGTAAATTATCCACCACTAATTGTTTCTACCTGCATACGGGTTTCACTATCAAGGCCCTCATATAAAATTTGGGCCATGTGGGCTTTTTCAAAGCCGTGATGTGGACACTGGTATAACAATTCACTAAACCTTTCTATATAATCATGAAGTTTTTCACCTAATTTCTGCTTAAAGGTTTGGATAGACTGCCGAATAGCTGCAGTCTTATGGTGTGGGTAGAATTTCTTAACAAATGCCTCTATAAGACCATCCCAGGTGGTAATTGTTTTAGAAGGAATAAAATGATACCACTCTTTGGCTTTATCATAGAGAGAGAAGTGAAACAAACGTAACCTAAGCACATCTTTGGAGACATTTGGATAGTTCATTGTGTCACAAATCATTTCAAAGTCTCTTATGTGGGAATACGGGTTCTCATTCTCTAACCCCCTAAACTTACGAAGCATGCCAATAGTCTCAGGTCTAATATCAAATTGGACCGTAGAAGCTGGTGGAACTACACCTGGGTCACGCACTACCCTAGACGGGTTCAAACGATCCCTAAGGGTTTTTACCGGGACCTCATCATCCTTTTCCTCAACCATTTTGGAAAAAATAGAAGTATTAAGGATATTTTCCTCACCGTGAGAAGAACGTCCAAAAATAGGACTTTCTAGATTAAGGTAGTCAAGATTCTTGTTTCCTAAAATATCACTTCTAGGTTTTTCACGCATAAACCGTCCTAGAGCGTCTCTCTTACGTTCTGGCATACAAGAATTCAACAAAATGTGCACATGCAAATGCTGGGCTAACTAATTTAGGTAAGCTTGGGTTACCTACAGCGAAATATACCCAAAGGTACGAGGCTGAGGTTTGTGGACTTTCAGCTGGTAACTCCCATAAGGCCCAGGGCACGGGTTCAACTTACTAATCCACCAATTTTCCTAAACTCGGTATTTTGACGAAGATGCAATTGGTGTGTGTAGTTTTTTATTTTTGGACTTGTAATTTTCTTTTATTTGTTTGTGATTATTTTTATATATATATATATATATATATAATACTAAAAATAATCACAAACAAATAAAAGAAAATTACAAGTCCAAAAATAAATAAAAAACTACCAAAAATAAAAGTCCTTAAAAATAAAATCTCCGGCTTTCTCCTTTTATGGCAAGTCCAACTTTTCAACTTCCGTTTCAAGCAAAACCTGCACAACAAAAACAAAAATACCAAAGACGTAAAATAGAACAAAAAAAAAATCTAAAAAAAGAATAAAAATAAAATATATACAAAACCTAAAAAAAATGCAAAACCTAAAACCTAAACCTAAATACAAGTCCGCGTCGGCGGCGCCAAAAACTGATGTAGTTTTACAAGTGGTAAGTAGAGTATCGTTCGCTCAGACTCGTTTGAGGTTGATTTTAAGACTTAATAACAAAAGCACTAAAAACAAAGAAAAGATTTTAACAAAATTGAGAGATACTGGGACTTAGGATTCCACCAAACTTCACAATCAATTGGTTCATACAATGATTCATAACAATTTTAGCTCTTTTCTAGACTCTATTTCTTTGCCAAAATTAGATTTTATAAAGCATTAGATGTAAATCGTAAGCATAGTGCATCAAAAGTTCTTAGACTAAGCATACACTATCAAACAAAATCACAAATAATCAATGAAAATCATAAATCGATTAAAAATCAATGCAAGAAGTCTTAAGAATCAATTATAATTACCAAACATTGTGAAACATGGCTTCCTCCGTCATCCCAGTGTTGGGGTTTAGCTCCACATGGTGAAAACACGTTAAAAATTGATATTCATAGCTCAAAAAGTGCTTACAAGAGGTGAAAAATAATAAAGTAGTGAAATCGCAACGTTTATAAGTGTTGCAAGACACTGTTACAGAGAACGATAAATTAAATGTGTTGCAGAATAAACGACTGCCTCTGCGAGTCTGTTCTTCGTGTTCTTGAGAACGACACTTCTGAAGTGTCAGTTCTTCGTCTTCTTCACCTGCTGCTGCTGCAGCTCTGCAACTACTTGTTCTTCTGCTCTGCAACCTCCCAACAGACCCCCAAACTCTCGATTCCCCCTCTAAAACTCGAACATATCCTTTTTATATACCCACAATCCGATTAAACCTCTCCAAAATCTTCGATACTTTTCTTGCTCTTCACGGCCAAGTCACGGGATTATTTCCTGTTTTATCCATTCACGTATCTTCTGATCGTATCCAAGCTCTTACTTTAGATATATACAAGAGAATCCAGCACATAACTTCCAAACAGGGCCGAGTTTCTTCCCCAGTTTCCGTCGATAACACATTATTCCCTGTTTTAGATAATACCGAATATAAGAAGATTTCATTCCTTTTCCTTAGCTCCAAAACACGTCATTATTCCTGTTAATCAGGTAACAACACAATCAGGACCTAAACCCTTTGAAACTCTTTACGTTACTTCCATATTTTATTCCAACAGAACCCATGTCGTTTCCTTCCCTGTTTTAGCTTCGAACGGATGATCAAGCCCAATTTAGTTCGTTAAATTACCTATACCAGGCCTGTTTAGCTAAATCAAGTCCATCCCAACCTTATTTGGCGATTGAATCTCGTTAAAAGCCTTCCAATCATCGAACCCTAAATTCTGCTCGTGAAGAACCATTTTCCCGACTTTTTCTGTTTTCAAATTATAAAGAAGATGGTCACCCCTTATCCTGTTGTTGGGGTGCGGATAGTTCTTGCCTTGGAAATGGATGCCCCTTAGTAATTTGGGTACCCCTTATCCACTGTCGGGTTTCTTTTAGCAATTCTTCTGAGGTGTAATTATGACTTTTCTGGGGAGTCACCAGCATACTTCCGGGGTGCCTGTAGTGCGTCTTCTGGGTGCCTTTAGTAATTTTCTCCCAAGACCACTTTTCGAGCCAATTTCTTCGCAAGAAATTATTTCTCCAAAAATTCCTACAAAGACATAAAATACCAAAATAAGCACAAAATCGAGTACTAACATTACAGAGAATTGAGACTAATATAGACACATAAATGCGTCTATCAAAGGCTGCTAAGGAATCCAGACTGAAACATACCTCTGTGAATCTCTTCTTCACTGCCCATTCCCCTGCAATGATCAAAGCCATTATTTCTGCTATATAATTTGATGCAATTCCTAGTCCTCCAGTAGCTGCTCCCATACAATCACCCTGCTGATTCCTGGCTATGAACCCAGCACCGGCATGCCCAGGATTCCCTTTGGATGCACCATCACAACAGATAAGAATTTGATTACCAGTAGGAAGTTTTAAAAAGTATTGCTTCACACCAGTTGTCTGTGTTGGGATTCTAGTGATACCAAAATATGTGGTAATATTCAAATCATACATACTCCCCCATTTGGTACCAGTTATCCTTATAGCACATTCTCTTGTGAATGAGATG
Source organism: Papaver armeniacum (assembly GCA_023531295.1). Taxonomy (NCBI): domain Eukaryota; kingdom Viridiplantae; phylum Streptophyta; class Magnoliopsida; order Ranunculales; family Papaveraceae; genus Papaver; species Papaver armeniacum. The sequence continues at coordinate 95,271 of JAJJWW010001426.1, read as the reverse complement.
ATTTTCTGCTTGAACTTGTGGAAGTTTGGTTCTTCTTCATCATAAATCACTATGTTTCTTGTATGCCATAAATCCACCATTACATTTAATGCACAGTTGAACCATATTGCCTTAATTGATGCACTTTTTCCTTTAGCAAAGTGAATGATTTCCTCAAACTTTATAGGGTTCACAAACTGGAAAATACCACCCAACCAATGCCATATTTTGTTACTGAAATCACAGTGCCATAAGATATGTTCCATCATGTCTTGCCCATTGCCACACAAATAACATTTGGACAATGTTGTGAAGCCCTTTTTCCTTACCGATTCCTCAGTTGCACAGGCTCCTCTCAAAATTTTCTATAAATTTGTTGAGGTGTAAGGATGCACACTTGGACTCCAAATTTTGTTGGCCCAAGGATATTCAGGATATTTCTTTCTAACCAATTGAGCTGCATTGGAAACAATGAACTTGACTTTTAAATCAGCTGCCCATATTAACTTATCTTGTACTTCACCTAGTGCAGGTAGTTCATTTCTCTCAGAGAATCTATACATCTCCACTGGAACTTGTCATACCCCATTAACAATCAACTGTTCCACTTTCAAGTCAGGATGATGTTTTAAATAATCATCTTCTGCATGCCTTTCAATGAGAGCATATTCTTTGATCCATTTATCATGCCAAACTGAAATGTTTTTTCCATTTCCAACTAACCATCTCTTTCCTTCATTAAATTATGGAATTACCCATTTGATGCCAGGCCATATGGATGATTGTTTGTGATATGTAATCCATTCCCCTTTTTTGTTATTATATTTAGCTCTCATAAACCGGGTCTATTCAACCTCTTCAGTTTCAATCTTCCATAGCATCTTCATTAATAAAGCCTTATTCATAACTTCTAATCTTATCAAGCCCAAACCTCCTTCTGAAATTGGTGCATTGACTTCATCCCATTTAACTGTGATTAGCTTCTTTACAGCAGGGTCTCCAGACCATAAAAAATTCCTTATGATTTTTTTCATATTCTTTGATGACAAATTTTGGCCACTTGTAGACTGACATATTATAGATGGGTATGCTACATAATACATGCTTGACTAGTGTTAGTCTAGCAGAGAAAGCCAACAGCTTTCCCATCCAACCAGCTAACATTTTCTGCATCATTTTTACCATCCCCCATACCTGATAAGACTTAACTCTGCCTGAATTAAGGATAAAACCTAAATATTTATCAGGTAACTCAGACAAGCACATTTGCAGATAATCAGCTATTCCATGTCTCCTTGTATCTGATACACCATTTACAAAATATTTGCTTTTGCTCCTATTTATTACTTGACCAGCTGAGATTTGATATTTACCTAACAATTGCATCAAGTTATCCAATGTTCTTTTATTTCCATTGCAAAAGACAAAAATATCATCTGCAAACATCAGATGTGAAGGTTGACATCCACCTCTGTTTACCATAGCTTGTATCTTCCCTTCTTGTACTAATTTTGAGAGATTTCTTCTTAGAACTTCTTCAGCAAGAATGAAAAGAATGGGAGATAATGGGTCACCTTGTCTAAGGCCCCTTCCAACTCCAAAAAATCCATAAGGTCCTCCATTAACAAGCACTGAAATCATATCAGAGTTAAAAATCTTTCTGAGCCAACTAATTCCAATTTCTGAAAAAACCAAATCTTCTAAGAACTTCAAATAAGAATTCCCAGTTTAATGAATCAAATGCTTGAGATATATCAAGTTTGAGTCCTACATTGTCACCTCTTCTTTTTGTATTTAATTCATTTATCATCTCAGAAGCTAATACTATTTTATCATGAATGTTTCTACCTTTAATAAAAGAAACCTGTTGAATGGAAATCAAATTACCAATATTTGTACTTAATCTTGTGGTAATGATTCTAGTTATAATCTTGAAATTGAAATTTTCCAAACCTATGGGTCTAAACTTGCCAGCTTTCTTGCCACCCTGCACTTTAGGTAGTAAGAATAAAAAATTGGAGTTTAGACCTTTTGGTATGAACCTGTTACTCCAGCAGAATTGAATAGCTTCAATTAACTCCAAACCAATGATTTCTCATGCAAATTTGTAAAAGCTACCAGGAAATCCATCTGGATCTGGAACACTGTTTGCATCCATCCCATAAACTGCTTCTTTGATCTCCATTGCAGAAGGAACAACATCTAAGAAGTAATTGTCTTCTTCAGTTAAAATCTTAGGGATAACTTCCAAAATATTTATAGTTTGAGCTTTCTTCTTGTAATGTTCTACAAAACATTTGAAAGATTTATAGTTTGAGCTTGAAATTTCTTCTTGTAATGTTCTACCAAAACATTTGCAATTTGTGCTTGTTCAGTCACAATATTACCATCTTCATCTTCAAGTTCAGTAATGTTGTTCTGTGACTGTCTAATCTTTATACTTGTGTGAAAGAATGTTGTATTAGCACCCCCCCCTCTTTGACCAACTTCACTTTAGATTTGGCTCTTATTAGTTCATTGTACTGTTGAGAAACCAATTCATGTTTTCCTCTAGCAGTGACCAAATTGTTTAGCATTACAATATTTTCAGGATCATTATCAGATAAAATAGAAGCTGCCAAAACTTTATCTTCTGTAGTCTTAACTTTGATTCTCAGATCCCCAAAAACCTCCCAATTCCACTTCTTAATAACTTGCTTAAGTCTTTTCAGTTTGGCCATGAAGGAGAAAGCTGGATTACCTGTAATTTCTTCACTCCAGGATTCCTTAATTAGAGTTAAAAATTCTGGATGAGAAGACTAAACAGCTTGATATCTGAAAGGAGAGTTTTCTGGTTTATTAGAGCTTACAACTGCACAAAAAAGAGCACCATGATCAGAAGTACCCCTTACTCCTACTTTATAACTCCACCCTTCAAATTTATCTAACCATTTTGTGTTGTAGAAAGCTTTATCTAAATCACATAATATTCTCTTTTTTTCCAGCTCTATTATTGCACCAAGAGTATTTAATTCCTGTTCTTGTGGCTTGTATTAGATTACAAGACTCTATGCAATCTCTAAAGTCTTGCATTGATACTCTGAGAGGTATTCTACCACCAAATTTTTCATCACAACTTAAACCACATTAAAGTCACCAATTATCATCTATGGTAAGTTAATTGCACTAATATCTTTTAACTCTTCCAATAATTATCTTCTATCCACAGTGAGACATGCTGCATGAATACCAGTTACCAGAACATCTCCAACTTGAACTGTAATGGATTGCCTTGAAGATGATACTACTACATGTCTTGATAATGAAGAATGCCAAAACAACCAGATATTTCCTTTTGCAATATCAGTAGAATTGTGAATAACCATTTGGCTCATACCATAAAGCCTTAAATTCTTTACTCCATTGCTAGAAACTTTTATTTATGGTTCAGCTATCCATAAAAAAGAAGGTCTAAAATTCTTAACTAAATTGACTACTTTATCTTTGGCTTGTATTTTTTTCAAGCCTCTGATATTCCAGTATTGTACTCTCATTGAGAAGTAGTTAAATGGGAAGTATTAGAACTCCCCACTCCATTGTTTAATTTTACTGAATTATTAGCTTGTTTCCTTGTGGTAACATTAGGCATACCCTTAGTAGTTATACCTTTAGTAGGCTTGCTCACCACTCTTGAGAAGGTATGGTCCTGTTTCTCAGCTACATCTACCAGAGTTTGAAATTTATTACCAGAACCAGTGTTAATGTGAGGAGTATCAAATTTTTTAGATGAAGAGTTTTTCCTTTCCACTTCCTGCCATCCTTCTTGTGTAGCAGAAATATTAGATAAGACTTGAGTTGTTAATAAGTCATTTGCTTCACCATGAGATAAATCAGAAGTTACTGTTAAAGTATTATGTGCATCATTCGAAACAGCATTAGGTGGCATACTTGTTCCCACTTCCAGAAGTCTTCTAATAGATAAAGCAGGAAAATATGTAGGAGATTCTAAAATACCCTTGTAGCCTTCATTATGTTTAAACTGAGAAGAAGTATGCTCTGTAGGACCCTTACTTAGAACAATATGAGTATTGCTTATGATAGGAGGTATTATTGCATCAATTCTTCAACTGCATTATCATTAACTATTTCCAAAATTTGATTAATAGTAGAAGGAAAACATATATCAAACCCTCCAGATTGCTGAGTGGAGACTTTTTTTGGTGTGTATCTCCATTGAGGTTTAGCTTTCACACCTTGATGTTGTTCTTTCCTTGCAACTCTGCACTCAATTACCAAATGTCCAGCAATTTTGCATTTGCTACAAACTTTGCCAATTTTGAAACTCTTATTTCTTGCTCAAATTTACAATACTTTGATTCCACTACTACTTTGTTTGGAATATTGTTTGCTAAATCAACTTCCACCAAAATGCTAGCATAATAACCAACCTCTTTTTTCAGAGTTATATCATCAACACGGATTGGTCTACCAATTGCTTTACCCATTGACATAAGAATGTCTTCTTTCCAGTATTCAATACTGAGGCCAGGAAACAACATCCATACAAAAGCACTGGAAGATTTTTGTAGTTCAGGTTTAAAATCACGTTCCAGAATCTAAGCTTAAGATATTGAGTTTCTACTTCCCAGAAACCTTCATAAACCAATTTCATATCCTCCTTATTCTCTAATTTGATTATAAAAAATACTTTACCAATAGGGATGAATTGACAGTTACATGTAAGACTCCATTGCTTCCTCAAACTTGCTTCAGCAACTGACATCTTCAATTTAACGAAGTCGAGCCTTCCAATCAAACTAAAATGCCATTCATTTACACTCTCATCAATAATCTCATCAGGGATGAATACTGATGGATTAAGAGTCATTGAAACAAAATTACTCTCAGAACTAAATTTTTTTGAAATCTCAGATTCAAATTGAGAATTTGAGGATTTCTTCATTAAACTTCAATTTTCAGACATATTAATGATAAAATATGAATTAAATGATGAAGAATTAAAGCTTAACGAACAACTGATTCAAAAGAAACACCTAAATTAATGAGAACAAAGCACTGAAAACGAAGAAGTTTTGAATTTTCTCCGATTTGGTCGCCGAGTTGCAGAGCACGACTCGGTCCGAGAAAGTCCAATACCTTTTCTCCCTATAAACTCCTCTTCCCAAGATATGATATCTTATATCTATGGAATTTGAGAATGTTTCAAAACATCAAGAAATAGTTTCAAGAATTTACTAAAATCTGGGCTCAGGAGAGGTACACGTACCTAGTATGCAAACCACAAACATATGAGGTTCGAGAATATAGGTAGGTACACGTACCTAGTTGCGTACCTTAAAAGTTATAGGTATGTGTATTGTAAAGGATCTGAGTTTGCTAACAACCAAACGTTATGCATGCCTAGTATGAGTACTATTGGTCCTTGAATTCACTAGTTGGTCATAGGTACGCGTATCGTTTTGTATACCCACCTAGTATGAATCACATGGATGCTTATAGACTATTTTATTAAATATGTTTAGCATTGCTACGACTCTCATAAACACCTCTAAGACATCATTGTTCACTAAAACACTTTTTGTATGTGCATCATGATTTAAATTTTAAGTGTTTATATGAACACGATATTGCTTATAAGTTCGAAGACGTATTTGCCAAGAACTATCATAGGTTCCGGTACCCGAACCATATTATATATTCTTTTATGTGATTTCAAGAAAAACTTTTCACATACTTACATGAACTGCTAACTAGAGTATTATCTAAACAGAGAAAGTGTTTGCTTGAATCTGAAGTTATCTTAGCTTGAATTCTAAGCAACCCTTAGTCTTATAATTATTTAAATAAAAAGACTCTAAAAACTGGAAAACTTAATCCCTGACACCTTTATGTCCTAGTTATTTGCTATAGTCATCCTCTATTGACCTAGGTTTCCTCTGAGAAGCATAATTAGTCTACAACTCAAAGATTTCACTTAGGGATTCGTGAAGCCATATCCAGATATCTTTACCTTCATAGTTCGTGTATCCTGATCTTGTTTATTCTGTTATCGAGGTTTCAGTCATCTCTTCAGGAACGAGATAGATAAAAATCGCAAAGTTCTATTCGTCTCTGTTGATGGTGGTTTTTAGTTCAGGGATAAGATTATAAAATTCTGTATTAAATGCGTCGTCGTTCTGCAAAGAAGCTGATCCATTTAAGAGTGATGAGTGCCCAGGCCTCTTTACTCATACATATATTGAGCAACTCAGTATATTTATTCTGAATGGTGCATGTAGCAACAATCCCAAACATTCTGAAAGCTCTATCCTGCATTACTCATTAGTGTATGGTTTATTGAGTATTTTCCTATGCTATGTTCCCCAGCTGAACCCTTAGTATTGGTATGACATGAAAATTAGTGTTCACTCGCAATTGAGTAGCACGAATTTCCCGAAGTATCAAAATTAAGGTCTGCATGAAAATTCTCAATCAGAAGACGCACTAACTGCTCTCTGAGAATAAAAGAAATTTGTGTCAACACACAGAATTTGTTAAATTTATTCAATTTTGTGATAACTCACAAGATTCAAGTTTTCGGCCTAATTAATTTGCAAACATTAGGTCTTTTGCGCCTCGTGCAAATATCTCAACCCTATTGGTCGAGGCCAAACCGAGGTAAGCTAGGAAAATGATCCGCCATGGAGCTAGTAGGAGCAAAGTCCTACCAGAAAACAAGAAATAAAAGAGGAATTGTGGAAAATAAAGAGCAATGACAAAAGAGACGCGGCCACGCCACATAGCCGGCCAATTCGCTCCAATAGGTCCATGTTTCTCTTGCTGACCCCCTCTCCCATCAACCAACCATATCGCTCGAAACCCGCCACACACCACTACAAGAAAACATGGCTTTGGTGACGATAGTTTTTGCGGCGAAGAAAATTTCATTGCTGAAGCTTAGTTACTGTGACCAAAATAATTTTTGTCACTGTTGTTAGGTTTTCCGCGACGAGACTCGGGTTTCGTCACTCATAAGCTTTTAGTGACCTCGTTTAGAGACAAAATAATGTCTAGTCATTAATAAGTTTTTTGTGATTATATATTTTTGTCACCATTGAATTCTATTGTGATGATGCTGAAAAATTGACATAAAATCTTTTTCGTGATAATCTATTAATTTCGTTACAAAAGAAAAGTTTATAGTGACAAAATTAATTTGTCACTAACTAATTTTATAGTGATGAAACTAAAAGTTCGACACTATATTTATTTTTAGTGAACATCAGCTTGTTTGGTTGCAAATATTTTTATAGTAACAACTTATAATCGTCACAAGAAACAACATCTGTAACTAACTAAATTTTGTCGCTTTAGTTATTTCAATGGTACTATAACTTCACGGCTGTTCATGATTTCAGTAATTACTGAAATATTGCCGCAAAAAAGTCTTTATGGTGACAAAAAAAGAATACACAACGCGTTATTTAGAATGAATTTTTGGTAACAATATTTTTGGTAGCAAATAAACTTAAGTCGCTAATTAAAAAATTCGGTGACGATTTCTTAAGGTCATCACAGAACGCTTTTAACAACTCACTATAGGTGATGGAACTTTTTGTGCCGCTGAATTCTTTTGGCAACGAAGAAATTGGTTTTCGTGACATAATGTTTTGCCACTACAAGCGACTTTTCTTGTAGTGACTTTTAATAAAGTTGGAAGTTGGTTGGTCGATGCGCCTAATTCCATTAGGAACCTAATCTAGACGTCCCAAGCCAGTATCCAAAAAACAATCATGGCCGTGCGATTTGGCCACTTGATTTATTAAGTTTAGCCGCTCCCAAACGCGCCCAAATAGGCATCACCATGACACCACAAGCAGCGTGCCAACACCGTTGCTGCATTCTGCGCCCAAGTGTTGGGATCGTCTACAAACCATCCCAAACCGCGCCTGGTAATCATCACAGGCACCATGCCAATTGGCTAGCCAACCTGCAAAATCGCGCCAATATGCCAATTGGCAGGCCATGCCATTCCGCGGCATCAATATGCCAATGGCTTTGGTCAAACCAAAGGGGAACCCTATTTTTCTAGTAATGGCCCAGTTATGCCACTCTGGGCCCACAACATGCCATAAGCCATGTGGGACCCAGGAGACCCTAAAGGATGGTGCCCGCGCCATTTTATGATTACCCATGATCGTCCATGGACATGCCCACGTTATGGCCTTGCCATGTTTTCTTTGATCAAAACGGCCAAGGCAGTATTTGCCAAGATGCCGCCGTGCCGCGCCACCTAGCCACGTGCGCCACTCGTGCAGTGCATTTATTTAGGGTTTAGATTCGTTTCTCGGTGGCACACCCAAATTCACCATTCCCAGCAGAATCAGTTTTTACCCCAAAAAAACGGGCGACCATAGTGGGAGATTAATCTCTCGGTTGCAAAATCAGTTTCTCAGGATTCATTCCATTTTTCTCAATTTCAAAAGGGTGGATCTTAGATCCAATTCAATCATTAAACTCAATTTAGATTCAACAGCCAATTTCAATTGTGGTGTTTCGTTCGCTAAGAGGCTTCACAAAAATGTTATTTCAAGTAATGCTACTGGGAATGCCTTGGATAGATGAGCACCAGTAAATCTCCCAGATGAAAGTACCATAAAGCCGCGTGAAGACACATGAAGACGTGATAACTACTTAGGAAGGCACAATGTCTTCTCTCGAGGTCCGAATGGAGCAGCCACATTTGCAACACCATAAGTGTTATATGGAGCAAGCCGGAAACGCCTCAAAGTTATCACCGATATTAATGTCTCCAGGGTCCACACTCGGGGAGATAAAAGGAAATATTCCCATAGATGTTGTTCCAGTATGGAGATAGTCGACAACAAATCTCAACACCAGTGGAATCCTAGAAAGGCACCTGCAGAGATCACGAAAGCGAGGGTCTATCTCCATTCCACCACTACTACCATTTTATGGTCAGGAGTATCCGCTATCACTTCATCAACAAAATGTATAAATCCCGACCATGGCGCAATTCTGGGAATTCGTACATCTACAATAATAAAAGAGGCTTGACACATCTTCAAATCATTCATAGGGGTTCGCCTATTATGCAGACCCAAGCAAGAGCAAGCCCGGGACATCTTCATATCTACTGGAGCCGACACGTCAAGAGAGCAGCCTCAAGAAGATAATGGTGTCTGCACCATCATGTCAGGAAAGAATCCGCAACCGAGATAACTTCACACAGAGGAAGATTCGAGAAGTTGCTGCACCAAAAGGATCCAAGTTTCCCATATTTCCTTTGCCCAGGGAAGCGGGTAATGCTGAAGAGTTCTCCAAATTTCCTACCGGAAGAACCTATACCGGGATGTTCCGGCAAAATAACAGGCATCTCGATGACTACGTCAAGAGATCCAGAATTCAAGCCCTCGATTCCCAAGTATACTTATGGTACTAACACATCAACATATAACTCACAAAGAGAGACACCTCATCATCGGCGTCACCCATGGACATGGCATGTGGTTTAGAAAGGTTACGGGTCGTTTTGCAAGAATTCCGTCAGAAACGTTTTTACAATGACCTCAGGAAAAATTGAAACTGGTGCTAATTGGTGAAGAATCGTGGAGTGATACATATACCAAACGATTCATATGGAAGTCTTCTACAACATACTAAAAGGGAACATCAATCCTATTAATGAGCTATAAATAAATGCCGAAACTCTCGACTACGTGACAGCTGAAAACCTACATAATTCTTCATGAAAAGTTCTGAATTCTCGGTGTCAGGTACTTTTCACCCATCAAACGTATCCCGAATGAATAAATTCATTTTGCAAAAGTTAGACTTTCCTATTAGCAAAAGAATGAGAGGTCAATCACCTCATTCCGATATCGTACGAAGATTTTGTGACCGTTTTGGCAAGAAGACACGAATATAAAATTTTCATCAAGTCAATACACCAAGGTCGCAGGAAATCAACAATAGGCAAACTGCCGCATGTAGAGAATCATGAAAGAGCTACTTGATAAGAATAAATAACCTCACGGACATGAGTTATATTAAAAGGAGGAATCCTTCTTTTGGGCCATAATGTCCGAGAAAATCCTTGCGTGTTACCAGAGTCCGTGGCCGTGGCCGCCACGCCACTCCATCCTGCCAAGGATCGTGTCGTAGCCGCCACTCCTTCCTGCCAAGGTTTGTGCCCGTAGCTGCCACTCCCTCCTGCCAAGGATCGTGTCGTAGTCGCCACTCCTTCCTGCCAAGGTTCGTGCCCGTAGCCGCCACTCCTTCCTGCCACGGATCGTGTCGTAGCCGCCACTCCTTCCTGCCAAGGTTCGTGCCCGTAGCTGCCACTCCTTCCTGCCAAGGATCGTGTCATAGCCGCCACTCCCTCCTTCCAAGGATCGTGACGTAGCCGCCACTCCTTCCTGCCAAGGTTCGTGCCCGTAGCCTCCACTTCTTTCTGCCAAGGATCGTGTCGTAGCCGCCACTCCCTCCTGCCAAGGATCGTGCCGTAGCCACCACTCCTTCCTGCTAAGGATCGTGTCGTAGCCACCAATCCTTCCTGCCAAGGATCGTGTCGTAGCCGCCACACTCCTCCTTGTCAAGGATCGTGATCGCAGCCAGCCAAGGTTCGTAGTTGTGGCCACTTTTTGTCCCATCCCGCCAAACCTCGTGGTCGTGGACAGTTTTACTCGCTTACACATCCATCCAATCCCTTTGCTTCCATGGACTCCCATGCAATTCCAGCCAACCTATTTTGTTACCACGACAATGCAGTTTCTTCTTATCACAGTTGCTGCCAAGAATCTTTGCTACTCGTTTGTTGATACCAGCCAGAGATACACCATAGCAACAACCACTACAAAGGTAATTTGTACTTCTCCATATTTTAGTTTCACATGAAAGAAGTAATAGAGTCACCAGTACGGATGCAAGATGGTGATATCTTTATCATGGTCAACCCACCACTATACAAGATAGAAACATGTAAACCACACTTTGGGACTTCTCTACACGTAATTTAGTTTCAAGACACGAAAAAAGTCATAGCCACGACAAGGTCATCTACTACTCTTCAAAGGAGTAGCGTAAGGATATCATCATGCAAGATGGCGCCGATATCACTTAACGAGGCCGCGACGGATCCCAAGCCTACTCAGAGAAAACAAGTAACTAAAGAGAAGTGCGACTGGGGGTTGCTCATCGTAGTCCATCCACGATAACAATCAAATATTCATGACATAACTCCATAGACACGACTGAAACATTTTTCTTGAAGAAACAGGGGGAGCCATGATTAACAACATAACTCTCTCACTTCTACCTCTTCGTTATCCAGTATATTTCGTCTATGTGATGTTCCAAGCATCCCAGCATCGCATCCAGGAGAGTACAATAAGCTTGTATCAAATCCTATAGGCGTGGATTCAAGGTGATACACTCAAGTAGGCTACAATTGGGGACTGAAGCCTCCTTCAGGTTTAGAAGTTTAAAAGAAGTCACCACCTTACCAGCGAATGCAGTAGAAGCACATCTTCCACGAGAAAATAGGCTCATGATAATTACACATGGGGACTACCAGCATGGGATGCCTTCACTTCCCTCAACCAGGTTATTTTTGATGTCAACATCGTCACCATCGAAGCTTTACGAGCCGCAGGAATTTCTCAGCATGAAGCCGTACACGTGCATCAAAGACTCCCAAAAGCACGCCGCAGAGATATTCACATATCCGGCCACGCCATCAGATCTATGACCAGACATAAGTGTAACTGGGGACTGCTCATCGCATCCCATTCTATACAATAGTCCAAGATTCAGAAAATGGTTCAAAGGATGTCACTTGGAATGAAGTACTTGAAGACTTAATAGCAGCACGTCGGCAACGGAACGCCTCTCAGCTCGTCTACTTCACCCAACGACTCCGGAAGATTTAGACCATACAAGCATCCGCATCATATCATCATCGCAATCAGGAAGGCAAGAATAATCATTCCAGACACCGGCTCAGCGGTCCAAACACCAAATAACTTAAAGTCAAGGACGGATCAACAACGCAGCTACACTCTCCAAGATTGGCCCTGACATGATCATTGCCGAACATATATTTCATCCATCCATCCCAGGAGTGCAGTGGATTTTGGTAAATTTTGAAACCCACTGGAGAGGTTAGATACTCGTTCTTCTGGAGACAGAAACTTATTACACATCCTGGAGAAGATCGATAATACTGTTGGTTACATGCGCAAAAGAGAAAAGAGCACCTACCTTGAGTTTGTTAGAGCATTGCTCGGTCGAACTCGCATGCGTTCAATGTTAGTGATCAAAACTATAAGTCTTGATTTCTAGTCTACAATTAGCTAAGTCTCGGACTAGGATAAAAAGTGTAGTTGTGCTCAAGACTCCATGGCGATCGTCATACAAAGACGAAGAACTACTCAAGGAACTTGTGGAACTTCATCGACTTAAAGGTATGTGGAGACTTGAACTTATATATCACTCAAAAGTATATCTACTCTATCTCCTATCTTGAGACAAAAGTCGTTTTGCTATATAGACTATGATTAAACACATTTGCTATTTCGAGCCGAGTTTATCTCGCTTATCTATTTCTCGAAATATGTGTTGGTAAGCTTTCGCTTTGGCCAAGTTCATCTTTACTAATGACGAAAGTCATGTTAAGTTTCAATCACTTGAAAATGGCTTTGACGAAAAATGGTTTGTGAATAACAACTATATAACGTCCTCTAAGAATGTTTCAATGATTGAAATGAGAGTTTAGATTACATAACCAGGGAAGGATATAAACATTGTGTGGTAACACATATGTGTGTAAGTCCTTATTCCTTGAACCAAAGTATGCGTACTTTGCTGCTCAGGAAAACCGGAACTAGAGTCCGTGTACCAAGTCTGCGTACTGTCGGAAGTTCTCATCCCAAGAAATTCTACTGGAGTTTGTAAACTAAAAACAAACTTATTCCGGGAACTTAAGTCTGCGTACTTAAGTTGGTTATTTTCTAAAAACGATTATTTGTGAACTTAAACTTATATAAACTAAGGAATGCATCATTGCAAACTGTGGCTATAAAGTTCATGAATCGATTCGAGTGAATCAAATCGTTTTTGTTTCAATTGTGTCAATTATAAAGATCTAAGCAATTGAACAACTCTCTAACTAGTTCATTTGAGTCATTTTAACTAGTTATGGTAAAGAAGAATATGGTTGATATGAAAGTGCTCATATGGCTAACCATTTGGTTAACTACTTTTGAACCAACTAAATGTACATGTTGGGTATGGTTACACAAACCTAAAAACGTGCATTTCATTTGTGTGTAACAAGCTAAGTTTCGATCTAATGGTTGAAAGATATTAGCTTGAATCTAATCAGGTTTTCATCTAACGGTGAATATTGAATGCTTTGTTACTAAGCTAACATTGATTGCAAACCCTGATTTGAAAGACTATATAAGGGAGAACTCTAGCAACTGGGAAATCTAATCGCCACACCTCCTGTGTGATACTAGTTGTATAATCTAGAGTCGATTCTCCTTTAACCTTAGGTTTCTATCGAGACCCTGTAGGTTAACGACTTGAAGACTTCATTGGGATTGTGAAGCCAGACCGATATTACTTTCTCGTAGTTGTGTGATCTGATCTTGTTGTTTCTATCGTACTAAGTACAATCGTAAAGATTGGCTTGAGATTGTTTTCTTCGATAGGCAAGATATAAAAGAATTCACAAACATCTTCGTCTCATCGTTTGTGATTCCGCAATATCTTCTTTCGCTAGTCGATTAAGATTATTTTGAGGTGATTGCTAATACTAGGCTGTTCTTCGGGAATATAAGTCCGGGTTATCAATTGGTTCATGTTCACCTTGATTTATCAAAAGACGGAACAAAACTCGTAGGTATTTCTGTGGGAGACAGATTTATCTATTACCGTAGACTTTTCTGTGTGATACAAATTTGTTTATTAAAGTCTTCGACTTTGGGTCGTAGCAACTCTTAGTTGTGGGTGAGATCAGCTAAGGGAATCAAGTGCGTAGTATCCTGCTAGGATCAGAGACGTAAGGAGCGCAACTAGATCAGTGTGAGAATGATTGGGGTTCAACTACAGTCCAGACCGAAGTTAGTTTGTAGTAGGCTAGTGTCTGTAGCGGCTTAATACAGTGTGTGTTCAATCTGGACTAGGTCCCGGGGTTTTTCTGCATATGCGGTTTCCTCGTTAACAAAATTCTAGTGTCTGTGTTATCTCTTTTCCGTATTATATTTTGTTATATAATTGAAATATCACGGGTTGTGCGTTTGAATCGATCAATTGGGAAATCCAACCTTTGGTTGTTGATTGAAATTGATTGATCCTTGAACATTGGTCATTGGTACCGTTCAAGTGATTTCTTTTGTATTCAATTAGACTCGCAGATTTCTATTTGCTTGAGTAAGTATTGAATCGAGAAAGTGAAATATATCTCTTTGATATACTTTTTTTAAGATTGAGTCTGACTGTCTAGTTGATTCTCTTAAAAGTATATTGGAGTTAGTCCATACAGATTGTCAATCGAAATATTGGGTGCAGTTGCTGTACCCCCGCTTTTTCAATTGGTATCAAAGCAGGCAAACACGATAAACCTAATAAGTTTGTGTTTGTTTGATCCTTAAAAATTGCCCTATGGGAATTTCTTTGGAAAACTTTATCTTGGCATCTGTAACGCACGCCAGAAATTCTTAAAGATTGTTCAAAGATTATTATGGACAAAACCTCTAGTTTCTCATGATAGTCTCATTACATCTAAGATCTTGGAAAACTTAGATGTTGAGAAACAATCTAAAGAAAAAAATAAAAAGAAGGGAAGATTGAGAAAACGTTCGTTACACTCAAAGATATGGAATCTTATTAGATTAACTCTTAATCTTTTTGAGAAATACTATCGTAATGGATCAATTGATAAGGATCTATTTAGAGCTTTCGAAAGCGTTTTTAGATTCTTAGAAAAACTTAATTCTGTTAAGTTTAAGAATCGACCCGATAAAAGTTCTGTACATGTAAAACTATGGAATAATGATGTACGGACTAAATACTGTGTCAACACAAGTAGATCCAATGTGGGTTCTCATGTTTTTGACACAGGGTTAAGGAATCGGAAGATTCTTATTTCTACTCATATAAAAAGGAAGATAGAAAGCTCTGACAACCCTGATTATCATCATTACTTTGATTATATCACTGGGACTGCTCACAAATTATAACCAGAAATGTTGCATGAGGATCTCTCTGCACATCATGCCTCTTGCTAACAAGCCTGGCACAACCCCATTTGTATATATCTTGAGATGGGGCAAGAAATGGTTTGATTTGTGTACAATTGGGTTAAAATGATATCCTTCTTGGAT
Organism: Papaver armeniacum; assembly: GCA_023531295.1. Taxonomy (NCBI): domain Eukaryota; kingdom Viridiplantae; phylum Streptophyta; class Magnoliopsida; order Ranunculales; family Papaveraceae; genus Papaver; species Papaver armeniacum. The sequence continues at coordinate 79,903 of JAJJWW010001426.1, read as the reverse complement.
TATCGAATAAGATTTCTACTGCATCCGGTTCTTCTCACAAATTGTGTTGTCACGGGATGCACAACATTGATGTGTGAACATCAAAGAAAATCCCACATTCCTTTTTGTGGGTCGCGGTTCATAAACGGGTCCAATCCCATTAGTGAGCTTATAAACAAGAAGTACGCATACCTTCTTCTTCCTCCCATCAGTCCGCGTACATGAACTTTCTAGGGTTCATGATATTCCTCCATTAAATCTTCCTTGGAGGAAAATAAGACAAAGGGGTGGTCAAAGTTCATTCCAAGTAAGTGATTTCCTCTTGTTTCTCTCCAATTTCTAGATCTCATGATGAATTTCAAGGTTTCAAAAAGAACTTCAAAAAGTTTGGGTTCCTCTAGCATGAATCTTCCTTTAGACCAAAATTCTATTAGAATTAGATTTGTCAATGATTCTTGTGCTAATGTTTTTGAAAGTATTTCATCTATGGGTTTTATTTTAGAAAAGAAATTGGATTCATCTAGTGGACATAAAGAGGATTTAGTTTGTTTTGAAAAATTCAATCTTGGAAACATCTTTGATGGTCTTGGTCAAGGATTTGATACTCTCACAAGAATTTTCTATGCCAACATTCATGATGTTGATCTCGAAAAAATGGAATTCAAAACCATGATAAATAGAGAAAGATTTCTTATTAATAGAGAGTTGATTTCGAAGATTACCAAAATTCCGTTGGGAAATGTTCGTCTACCTAGGCCAAGTGATGAACGACCATCGCATGAAGACATCTCTCTTGGTCTTTGTGGTAAGAAGGTTGCTTGGAATCAAGGGAAATTTCCTACTAATGTTCTTAGTGTGGCATTTGTTAGAGCACTGCTCGGTCGAAATCGCATGCGTTGCTATCTCAAGCATGTTTGTCAATATTTAGTGATCAAAACTATATGTCTTGATTTCTAGTTTACTTATGACTAAGTCTCGGTCTAGGATAGTTAAGTGTAGTTGAGCTCCAGACTCCATGGAGATCATCTTACGAAGACGAAGAACTACTCGAGGAACAAGTGGAACTTCATCCGACAAAAAGGTATGTGGAGACTTGAACTTATCTGTCACTCAAAAGTCTATTATATCTCCTACTCGTGAGACAATAGTCGTATAAGTATGATAGTTTTCATACATACACATTTGCTATTTCGAGCCGAGTTTACTCGCCTATCTTTTTCTCGAAATATGTGTTGGTGAGCTTTCGCTTTAACCATTTTCATCTTTACACGTGACGAAAGTCATGATGACGTTTCAATCTTGAAATTAGCTTTGATGACGATAGTCGTGAATAACAATTGTTATAACATTATAGAAGAATGTTTCAATGATTGAAATGTAGAGTTGAGATTACCAACTATGGATATAAGCATATATAGTGTGTTCGCACATTAGTGTATTAATCCATGTGCCGGAAACCAAGTGCGTGCATATGTGTGCATGCGGTATTGGTGAAGGAGACAGGTTGAGTACGCGTACCTGCGGAAGTTTTCATACCGAAAATTTCTGCTGAGTTTGTAAGTTTGCAAACTAGTAAACCAGTCACCTTATGTACGCATACCCGTACGCGTACCCACGGAAGTTTTCGACCGAAAATTTCTGCTGAGTTTTTAAACTCAAATCCGGTAGCTAAGGTACGCATACCCGTACGCGTACCCAAGCTGGTTATTTCTCAAATCGGTAGTTCATGGACATGAAACAATAAATTATAAGGAATACAATCTTTGCAAATCGTGGCTATATTGTTCATGAATTGATTCAAGTGGATCAAACCGATTTTGCTTCAACTGTGTCTATGAATAAAGACCTAAGAAATTGAACAACTCTTGAACTAGTTCTTATGAGTCATTTGAACTAGTTATGAGAAAGATGAATACGGTTAATATGAAAGTGCTCATATGGCTAACCATTGGTTAACTATTTGTGAACCAACTAAGTGTACACGTTTAGGTATGGTTACTCAAACCTAAATGAATACATTTCATTTGTGTGTGAAAAGCTAAGTTTGGATCTAACGGTTGAAAGATATTAGCTTGGTTGAATCAGGTTTTTCATCTAACGGTGAATATTGAATGCTTTGTTACCAAGGTAACTTAGATTGCAAACCCTGATTTGAAAACTATATAAGGGGAACTCTAGCAACTGGAAAAACTAATCCCCACACCTCATGTGTGATACTAGTTGGTTTTGCTAGAGTCAATTCTCCTTTAACCTTAGGTTTCTTCTCGAGACCATGTAGGTTAACGACTGAAAGACTTCATTGGAATTGTGAAGCCAGACGAAACTACTTCTCTTGTAGTTGAGCGATCTGATCTTGCCATTTTCTATTGTACGAGTTCAATTGAATAATTGACTTGAGATTATATCTCCGATAGGCAAGATAAAAAGAAATCACAAACATCTTCGTCTCATCGTTTGTGATCCCACAATATCTAGTTTCGCTACCATATGATTTATATTATTGTGAGGTGATTGATAACACTAGGCTGTTCTTCGGGAATATAAGTCCGGGTTATCAATTAGTTCCTGTTCACCTTGATTTATCAAAAGACGGAACAAAAACTCATTGGTTTATCCGTGGGAGACATATTTATCTATTATCATAGACTTTTCTGTGTGATACAGATTTGTTTATTAAAGTCTTCGACTTTGGGTCGTAGCAACTCTTAGTTGTGGATGAGATCAGCTAAGGGAATCAAGTGCGTAGTATCCTGCTGAGATCAGAGACGTAAGGAGCGCAACTATACCTTGAATCAGTGTGAGATTGATTAGGGTACAACTACAGTCTAGACCGAAGTTAGTTTGTATTAGGCTAGTGTCTGTAGCGGCTTAATACAGTGTGGTGTTCAATCTGGACTAGGTCCCGGGGTTATTCTGCATTTGCGGTTTCCTCGTTAACAAAACTTCTGTTGTCTGTGTTATTTCTATTCCGCATTATATTTCGTTATATAATTGAAATATCACAGGTTGTGCGTTAAGATCAATCAATTAGAATATCCAACCTTTGGTTGTTGATTTACATTTATTGACACTTGGATATTGGTCTTTGGAACCATCCAAGTTTATGTCTCTAGCATTTGATAAAGACTCGCAGATTTCCATTTGCTTGAGTAAAGATCAAATCGAGAGGTAGAGATATTAACTCCTTGATATACTTTTTATTAAGATTGAGTATGACTGTCTAGTTGATTCTCTTAAAAGTATATTAGAGTTAGTCCATACAGATTGCTAATCGAAATATTGGGTGAGGTTGTTGTACCCCTGCTTTTTCAGCCTTGATGGATTTCGGAAAACTTGGTATCTCTAAACTTTGTCCCTCCACAATTGAGAATTCTCGGTGGAGTCGCGAGTTTGCGGAATTGGTCTATTTCCTTGAATTAGGTGTTCCAAGTCTCGATATTTGTGGTTTCATCATCTTTCAAATGACTACGATGACTTCACCCAACAAGAAGTTAGGTTACCCTTGCTTGATTAATCAAATTTGCCGTGAACGTGGTTTTGATTCAATTGGCAATTCTCTTGGGGTTCCCAAACTCGTTCGTCTTTGTACTTTCAAACGTATATGGGAGAATGTGTGCAAAAGACAAAGAGATGATTCCCTTGACGGTTTTTGCGATCCTGCCACCTTGAGTCTTCTTCAAAAAATTCACAAGGGTGTGTGTAAGGTCAATTCAAGGGTGAAGTGCTTGCAAGAACAATTGTCATTGGTTGCAACTAAGTTTCCCGAGCTCAAGGAAGAATTGAACATGATTCAAGCATCTTGGGGTGTTTCCGATGATGAAGATGATGAGTAAATTGTGATTTTAGTTGTCTAGTAAATCTTCTGATGAGACCTTTATTTCTTGTTTTATTTAGAAGAATAACTAGAGTTTGGAATATCCATTATTGTTATTACACATAGCTATGTCCAACGTTTTCATCTTCATGTTTTTAGGTTTATTTGTTTAAATTCTAAAAAATTGTTTGGAAGATGATTTTTGCAGTATTTAATCTTTATGGTTTCATATATTGCAATTTGTTATGGGATATGTGTGTTTACGTCCGTGAACTATGATTGTCTCATACTTTGTCAAAAGTTAAGTCTTTCATATGTCAATATGCATGTATTGATAAAAGAATGAATCAACTTTTGACATTACAAAAGTTAAAGCCTTTTATGTCATATTTTGATGGAAGAAAGGATAAAACTTTTTTTTACGAGGATTATGTCTATTATATGTCATTGTGCAAATAGTGATGGAAAATAGAATGAATCCTTGTTTATTCCGCAGTATTGATCTTCCCTGATCTATATTTTATGTAGATACTGTGTGGATCTGTAAGTTCTCTTATGTTGAGCATTTCCGATTAAATTAATCATGGGTTTTCTTGTGGTTAATTTAATTGAGTATTATTTGGATTCAAATTCATATTCGTATGTGATTTGTTATGTCCAAATAAATCCTTCTTTTCTCGTGAAAGTAAGGTCGCTCTTGTGGTTCTTTCGGGAATAACATTTTATGGGGGAGAGTTCTTAATTGAACTTGTGCTTAATTTCCAAATCTTTTTGGGGAGTGCGGCTGTGGAATATTATATGGGTTATCTTGTATCTTTATAAACTCCTTGATGAAAGCATTTAGCTTCGGCTATATGATTGCATCTAAAAAGTTGATATGTGCTTGCTTTTGGTCATGAAATGTCTCTATGGAAATTTCATTAGGATCCCACTAGTTTTCGTACCTTTGCCAATTTTATTGAAAAAAAAGGGGCGAATTAATGTGTAGTTCACACTACAAATACATATGGTTTACGGATCATTATGTAAGGGGGAGTGGTTTCCATGTGAGATGGAGTATTGACTAAGGGGGAGTGATACATATCACCATAGTATTGTTGTCGAAGTTGTGATGCAATTGAACTTTGATGCTGTGTAATAATACTATGACACTGTGTAACAATGATTGAGAATTCTTATTTTCTCATTGTTGTGGCTACGGATTTTCAACAACGATGATGCTAAACTTACAACCTTTGGAATCATTGGAGTACTTGGAAGTGACGAAGATTTCGAGGAATGTTGAAGAACCAAGAAGATTAGGCATGTGGAAGAGAAGCTACAAAAGTTTATTTATCTATTTTTGTATACCATGTGTATTGATAGTTTTGTCACTAAAATTGACAAAGGGGGAGATTGTTAGAGCACTGCTCGGTCGAACTCGCATGCGTTTCTATCTCAAGCATGTTTGTCAATGTTAGTGATCAAAACTATAAGTCTTGATTTCTAGTCTACTATTAGCTAAGTCTCGGACTAGGATAGAAAGTGTAGTTGTGTTCAAGACTCCATGGCGATCATCATACAAATACGAAGAACTACTCAAGGAAATTGTGGAACTTCATCGACTAAAAGGTATGTGGAGACTTGAACTTATCTATCACTCAAAAGTCTATCTAATCTATCTCCTATCTTGAGAAAAAAGTCATTTTGCTATATAGACTATGATTATACACATTTGCTATTTCGAACCGAGTTTATCTCGCTTATCTATTTCTCGAAATATGTGTTGGTGAGCTTTCGCTTTGGCCAAGTTCATCTTTACTAGTGAAGAAAGTCATGTTAAGTTTCAATCACTTGAAAATGGCTTTGACGAAAAATGGTTTGTAAATAACAAGTATATAACGTCCTCTAAGAATGTTTCAATGATTGAAATGAGAGTTTAGATTACATAACCATGGAAGGATATAAACATTGTGTGGTAACACATATGTGTGTAAGTCCTTATTCCTTGAACCAAAGTATGCGTACTTTGCTGCTCAGGAAAATCGAAACTAGAGTCCGCGTACTGTCGAAAGTTCTCATCCCGAGAAATTCTGCTGGAGTTTGTAAACTAAAAACAAACTTATTCCGGGTACTTAAGTCCGCGTACCAGTTCGCGTACTTAAGTTGGTTATTTTCTAAAAACGATTATTTGTGAACTTAAACTTATGTAAACTAAGGAATGCATAATTGCAAACCGTGGCTATAAAGTTCATGAATCGATTCGAGTGAATCAAATCATTTTTGTTTCAATTGTGTCTATTATAAAGATATAAGCAATTGAACAACTCTCTAGCTAGTTCATTTGAGTCATTTGAACTAGTTATGGTAAAGAAGAATATGGTTGATATGAAAGTGCTCATATGGATAACCATTTCGTTAACTACTATTGAACCAACTAAATGTACATGCTTGGGTACGGTTACACAAACCTAAAAACGTGCATTTCATTTGTGTGTAACAAGCTAAGTTTCGATCTAACGGTTGAAAGATATTAGCTTGAATCTAATCAGGTTTTCATCTAACGGTGAATATTGAATGCTTTGTTACTAAGCTAACATTGATTGCAAACCCTGATTTGAAAGAATATATAAGGGAGAACTCTAGCAACTGGGAAACCTAATCCCCACACCTCTTGTGTGATACTAGTTGTATAAGCTAGAGTCGATTCTCCTTTAACCTTAGGTTTGTATCGAGACCCTGTAGGTTAACGACTTGAAGACTTCATTGGGATTGTGAAGCCAGACCGATACTACTTTCTCGTAGTTGTGTAATCTGATCTTGATGCTTCTATCGTACTAAGTACAATCGTAAAGATTGGCTTGAGATTGATTTCTCCGATAGGCAAGATATAAAAGAAGTCACAAACATCTTCGTCTCATCGTTTGTGATTCCACAATATCTTCTTTCGCTAGTCGATTAAGATTATTGTGAGGTGATTGATAATACTAGGCTGTTCTTCGGGAATATAAGTCCGGGTTATCAATTGGTACCTGTTCACCTTGATTTATCAAAAGACGGAACAAAACTCGTAGGTATTTCCGTGGGAGACAAATTTATCTATTACCGTAGACTTTTTTGTGTGATACAGATTTGTTTATTAAAGTCTTCGACTTTGGGTCGTAGCAACTCTTAGTTGTGGGTGAGATCAGCTAAAGGAATCAAGTGCGTAGTATCCTGCTGGGATCAGAGACGTAAGGAGCGTAAATGTACCTTGGATCAGTGTGAGTTTGATTGGGGTTCAACTACAGTCCAGGCCGAAGTTAGGTTGTAGTAGGCTAGTGTCTGTAGCGGCTTAATACAGTGTGTGTTCAATATGGACTAGATCCCGGGGTTTTTCTGCATTTGCGGTTTCCTCGTTAACAAAACTTCTGGTGTCTGTGTTATTTATTTTCCACATTATATTTTGTTATATAATTGAAATATCACAGGTTGTGCGTTTGAATCGATCAATTGGGATATCCAACCTTTGGTTGTTGATTGAAATTGATTGATCCTTGAACATTGATCTTTGGTACCGTTCAAGTGATTTCTCTTGTATTCAATTAGACTCGCAGATTTCCATTTGCTTGAGTAAGTATTGAATCGAGAAAGTGAAATATAGATCTTTGATATACTTTTATTAAGATTGAGTCTGACTGTCTAGTTGATTCTCTTAAAAGTATATTGGAGTTAGTCCATACAGATTGTTAATCGAAATATTGGGTGTGGTTGTTATACCCCCGCTTTTTCAGAGTTCACCTGGCTCGCCTTGCTGCTGATTATAACTATTGGAGATTGCTTTGTTGCCATTGATGCTCTCTCTGCCACTGCTAACAAAGAATGTCATTCACACCGAGCTAGATATCCAAGTTTGATCAACTACTCATGGAAATTACACTCACAGCTAAAATACGAGAACAATATGTACTTACCTTACTGTCGCACGCTCATGATGGAGCTGCTGATAGTGACGAAGAGGAGCCGGCTTCCACAGACGAAAGCACGGAGCCGGATGAGCAACAAAAACGGAAAAGGGTTGATACCCTTTCTATACGAACAAAGTTTCCAGAAGAAAGATTCCTTCTTGCTCCATTAACGGGAATAAATGACTGGGCCCATATCACTCATGCTCCATAGCCGAGCTAGAAACACGCTACTATGAAGACCACTGGACGCGCGGTCCCGTTACTGAAGGACGATTAGAATTTTCCTGGTAACATCTACCTGCTTTATCTTTTCAATTTGAATCTTGACTGTCACCATCTAATGCTTACCCCGCAACAATGTCATTGTTACGTGCTAAGCAGGAGACTTAATGTTAATGGTGGTTTTTAGTTCAGGGCTAAGATTGTAAAACTCTGTATTAAATGCGTCGTCGTTCTGCAAAGAAGCTGATCCATTTAAGAGTGATGAGTGCCCGGGCCTCTCTACTCACACATATATTGAGCAACTCAGTATATTTATTCAGAATGGTGCATGTAGCAACAATCCCAGACATCCTGAAAGCTCTCGCCTGCATTACTCATTAGTGTATGGTTTATTAAGTATTTTCCTATGCTATGTTCCCCAGCTGAACCCTTAGTATTGGTATGACATGATAATCAGTTTTCACTCATAGCTGAGTAGCACGAATTTCCCGAAGTATCAAAATTAAGGTCTGCATGAAAATGCTCAATCAGAAGACGCGCTAAATGCTCTCTGAGAATAAAAGAATTTTGTGTCAACATATAGAATTTGTTAAATTTATTCAATTTTGTGATAACTCATAAGATTCAAGTTTTCAGCCTAATTAATTTGCAAACATTAGGTCTTTTGCGCCTCGTGCAAATATCTCAACCTTATTGGTCGAGGCCAAACCTAGGTAAGCTAGGAACACGATCCGCCATGGAGCTAGTATGAGGAATTGTGGCAAATAAAGAGCAATGACGAAAGAGGCGCGACCACGCCACATAGCCGGCCAATCCGCTCCAATAGGCGCTGCCTGTGGCCGTTGGCCACACTCTATGTTTCTCTTGCCGCCCCCTCTCCCATCAACCAATCAGATCGCTCGAAACCCGCCACACACACTTTTAATAATCTATACGGCCTAAGCCAGTCTCCAAAAAACAATCACAGCCGTGCGATTTGGCCACTTGATTTATTAAGTTTAGCCGCTCCCCAACGCGCCCAAATAGGCATCACCATGCCACCACAAGCAACGTGCCAACACCGTTGCTGCATTCTGCGCCCAAGTGTTGGGATCGTCTACAAACCATCCCAAACCGCGCCTGGTAATCATCACAGGCGTCATGCCAATTGGCTAGCCAACCTTCCAAATCGCGCCAGTATGCCAATTGGCAGGCCATGCCATTCTGCGGCAGCAATATGCCAATGGCTTTGGTCAAACCAAAGGGGAATCCTATTTTTCTAGTCATGGCCCAATTATGCCACTCTGGTCCCACAACATGCCACAAGCCATGTAGGACCCAGGAGACCCTAAAGGATGGCGCCCGCGCCATATTATGATTACCCATGATCGTCCATGGACATGCCCATGTTATGGCCTTGCCATGTTTTCTTTGATCAAAACGGCCAAGGAAGTATTTGCCAAGATGCCGCCGTGCCGCGCCACCTAGCCGCGCGCGCCACTTAGGGTTTTGACATGCCAAACCCTAATTTGGCTAGGGCCATTACGCCGCCCCATGCCAAATAGCATCACCTAGGCATTAAGTTCGATGTGGCAACTAGAGCTAATATCATTAAGCCATATTTGGATCTAACACTAATATGCCAAGATGTAGCAAGCGCCACTTTGACCGCTACGCCATTGGCAGGCGCCACCTTACCGCTATGCCATTGGCAGTCATCACCTCGCCACTTAGCCACTAACAGGCGCCACATTGCCATTGTGCCACTAGAAGGTGCCCCATTGCCACTGTGCCACTATGCAGGCACCACTATGACATTATGCCGCCTAGCTTGCGTGTGATTGGTCAAAATAACTAGGTCTTGCACATTAGACCCACTCAGCAACTTGTTGCACATTTTTCCACGAAACACTCGAGACATCAAACATGTCGCAAACTGGGGGATACTTGTTGTTTATGGGTGAAAACTACTCCTGCAGAATTTGGTAATTTGGGGTGTGGATGAGGAATGAATCTAAACCCTAAACAAATGCACTGCGCGATGAGTGCTTGTAGATTCGAGAGATCAATCTGTGCAAGTCCGGCCTAAACCAAGAAATGGCCGTTCCGGACGTGTTTCGGTCACAAAGTGAAGGAGATGGGGTTGATCTTAGGGAGGAAGCGAAGAAGGTGTTGAGATTGTGAAGGTGTTGGCTTACTTATGACTTGTGATAGAAAAATGAGCAAAGCTTACGGTAAGGAGGCTCGGGTGTTTGAACACAATGGTATCAACACTTGATTTTAAATCCAAATGCAGAACTTGTGTGTTGTCCTTTGAAATAGGGCGGAGAACCTATTTATACAAGTCATTGAGCCTCATTCACGTCTCTCGTGGGAAGTGGAGGAAGTGGAGTGATGGAGTAGTGGAGTTGTGCGTCGACCAGTCTTGCCCACTTCTCCTGTTCATCTCTAACCGTCCATGACTTCCTAACACGTTCTTGTGATGGCGCGTTGCACGCTGCACGCTATAAACCGCCAGACCAATACCCCGGTATGTATCCCCCAGTTTGTGACATGATTGATGTCTGGAATGTGCGGATCGTGGATCCACGAAAGATAGCATGTAATCTTTGAATTGAATAACTGCGTTATTCGTAAAGTCGATACTTGTGAAGTATCGTGTGTATTTTATGCAGTACCGCATTGCGGTGTGGTAAAGTGATGGGTAATGACTCCTCACTAACCAAATAACTCCCGACCAGGGTTATATAACCAAGTCGGTGAAGTTTAACGGATGAGATGATGTTTGAGACACTCATCCAGGACCGTTAATGAATACTAGGGTTTTTGAAGAGGTGTGCAAGCATCACTCTTGACTTGGTCAAAACCAAGCATGGGAAGGATTTTGGAGAGGACCGACCATACATGCGTGTTAACGGCATGATGGTGTAGGCGCCGTATTCCGTTCCCTCATGAAAGCGCGATCCGGGCCAATCAATTTGACCGGCAAGAGGAGTGGTTGAGATCGGTTTTGCGCGAAATCTCTTACCGCAAAGGAATTGGTAACCGCGTGATATTCCCGCACACGTTCCAAGACAACCGTCCTTGGTCGGTCTTGGACGGTCACTCTAGCGTGTAGGTGGTAGGTGGTGTTCACGCCCATGTCTCACCGTCCCATGAAAACGTGATCTAAGCCACTCAATTTATCCTGAAGTTGAGTGGTCAAGATTAGTTTGCAATCTGGGAGGTGTAACCACACAAGTTTGACGGGCGTTTTGGGTTAACCGGGCATGATATGCCTTGGCCGACCGCATGAGGAGGTAGATGGGCCCACGGTGGTCATGTTGGTATAACCGGACACCGCTTAATCTAATCTCGTGACCCTCCATTCGTGCCGGAGAAGATGGACGCGCGTGATGGCTTGAACCCTAATTTTGGCTTTCAAAGCCGTGCGACCATGCTCTTTTAGGCGGACCCAATTTGTTGTGACCAATCATGGTTGGTTTTGACCGATTGGTCAAGTGTGTAGGCGGTCACATGGTGATTGTGTCGACATGCTCCGGCCCTTTGAGTCTACATCTACACCCTCCATCTATACCGCGAAGATGGATGGTTGAGACCGTTTTGCGGCACATGTAATATGCCGCAAACCCTAATTTAGGGTTTTCCGTCCATAATGCTTGGTATGGACGGTTTCTTGGCAAGCGAAGGCCAATGGTCGACCATGCGGGGTCGGGCCGTGTGCATTCCATACCGCTTGGGGGTGATGGAATTGATCCGGGGTCATCCAATCATGCTTGTGGAGTTGGATGATCGCGATCGGATCATATCCGGACCGATATGGTCGGTCTTAGGATGCTCAATCGGGCTAGTATAACACACCGAGAGGGGCTCAATCGGGCTAGTATAACACACCGAGAGGGCTCGGGCTAGTATAACACACCGAGAATCGCCAGTACGGGTATTTCGTACATGGCTTCATTATAGTGCTTGGAGGTTCGTGTTACTCTATAAGAGTAACACTCTGGTCGTCATGCCACATCGATAATGATTCATTATAGTGCTTGGAGGTTCGTGTTACTCGTAAGAGTAACACTCGCCGTCATGCCACACCGATAATGAGTACCGGAAATACAAGGCCGATATGAAATTCACAGAAGGGATTGTTGCTACATGCTCCATCCTCGGAGGAATTTCATGTATTCACGAGAATGGGATTGTTGCTACATGCTCCATTCTTGGTGAATTAAGTGAGGAGTATCCGTCACTTATAAACGGCTTTATCTTTTACAAGATGTCAGCGCATGATTTTCTGGTATTTTACAAATTTAACCTTAAACGAAAATCCACCATCAACATTAAGTCCCCTGCCTAGCACACAATGGTTACACTATTGTGTGGTAGGCATGAGATGGTGACAGTTAAAGATAAAACTTATGAGGCAAAGTTAGATGTTACCGGGAGGGACGGGTCATCCTGTCCTTGGAGTATGTCACGTTCAAAAGGCATATAAGAGAGTGTTTCCCTAGTATGATGTCGGCCTTGCTCGCCTGATCGACCTTGCTATGCCTGCTTCGGTCGAGGGGCTATTGCGCCTTCGCTTCACTCGATCGTGGGGTTGTGCCTAATCGACGGACCGCTGCACCCGCTTCGTTCGTGGGGCTCACTGCGCTGTCGCTTGTTCGAATGTGGGCTTGTTGTGTCTGCTTGATTGAACGTGAGTCTCACCCACATACGCCTGACAGACTTGAAACTTGTACCGGTCTTGAAATCAACACCGGACTAAAATTTGTACCGGACTAAAATTTGTACCGGACTTGAATGGTGTTTGGACCGGCCATTGTGTGCTCCGATGTGAGTTGTGTCTTGCCGTGTGACTACATCTCTCCTGTATTTTCATACAAGTTCTAACTCCTGTCTTTTATTTCATTGTGGAAGAAAAGAATCCCTGATTGAGATGTCTTCGGAGATAATGCCGGTGCCAAGTCGGGAGGTGTTGAAAGCTTCAAAGATATGCCGAACATTGATGATGAGTTGTTCACCGCGCCTTTTCAACTATAGGAAAATATCTCTGTTCCACAAGATAACTCTTCTCCTATCGACTTTTAGGTTTTTCATGCTCACTGGGCCCTTATGAAGGATGGATGAGACGTATGTTGAGCAATGAGTACATCAAAGATAACTTGACCGAGCGCATATTATTGATGCGGCTTGAGTGTTGAAACGTCTCGAGAGGATGTTAAAGTGGTTTCGATGCGACCGTTGAGGTGGGTCCTGAGAGAGTGTTGAAGAAGGATTCCGAAGCGAACATGGGTCTCGGAGAGAGCGTTGCGGCGGCTCTTGAATAGACCATTGAAGCGCCTTTCCTGGCGGAGGGACCGTTGAAGTGGCTTCCTCTTCGCCCGATTACCCTTGCTAATCCATGATTCTTGATCACCATCTTTCTCATGTTGAAGAAGTCCTTGATCGACGGTGAAGGAACTTCATGCGAGCCTCGGTCCCCAAGCGTGGTTTACATGGTTTGTCCGTAGTGGTTGTTGTCGAGCCGGGTATGGAATACCTTGGACGTTGTTTCATCATTGTGGGATTCGTGCACGTGGTACCGGAGTTGGAGTTGATGGACGCGCATGATGTTGTATCTTGGTGGTTTTCCTCTTGCCGCTTCAAGGAACTCGCTACGTAAGGTGAATGTTGTATCGCTTTGTTGGTGAGATATATGCCCCTACAAACATTATAAGGCTCTTCCCTCAGGCCCGGTTCTTTCTATCGGGGCATATGTTGTTGTAGATGAGCGTTCAACGACTCCAGAGGATGACCAAAAGCGCGATTCTCCAATATAGCGTGATAGACATGTACTCGTCTCGATAAAGTGACTCACCCGGATCTTGTTCGACCACTGTCTGATAGAGTAACTCGCCCGATCTCTCTCGATATGACGGTTGGACATCGTTATCTTCTTGAGGTCGCTCCCTTGAGGTATCGGCTCCAGTGGAAGATTACCGTCATAGAGCGGTTATACGTTGAACCGGCACTCTTTAAACCAAATGGCAGCATGGTATAATAAAAATTTCCGAGAGGAGTTCGAAAAGATATCTTACTTGCATCATGCTCGTACATCCTTATCTCATTTTGTAGCCGCTACATCCATCCATGGAGGAGAACATGCCGTGTCCGCTGGTTGTATCTATTAACATGCCGATGTTAGGCGAGGAGGATCGTTTTGGAGCAAAGACTGTTCAAGTCTCTGATGTCTATGCAACACCTGATCTATCCATTTTCCTCATGTATGAACTACAACTGTTTAACCGACTTGGATACAGGTATGACATGTATATGATGGGTGACCAATTTTCATCCCATTTCTTCATATCTCCAAGCAAATATGTCCTGGTACTCTTTGAGAAGTTACACGAGCTTCGTGCGTTTATCCGTACATAAGGTTGAGCTGATGGAGATAGGCCTAGGAGATTCCTCAACGATTTCAATTTCATCGGTTGTAGAGTTGGTGCCATCTTGCACTGTTGTGGAGCATCTAGCACTTGCTCTTGTGGTTCGTTGTTGTTGTAGCATTCCATTAGGTGGAGAGACTGGGTAACGTCTCTCTGCTGATAATGGCAATGTCGGTATACCGTTTTCCTTTCTCGGTCACGACCCCATAAAAGTTCGTTCCCTCCTCGTGTGAACGTGGGTTGTGGCTTCACAAGATGGAGAAGAATGCTTCACGGCAAAGATGCATCGTGGGTACTAGCCCTCAATGATGCAAGTCGGTCTTCTTCCCGAATTGACGCCCACATGGGGAGTGGGATGCAACGAACTTGTCGATTCTTTCCACGGAGCTTCTCCCGTATGTGCTTTGGTTTGGTTTCCCTCGAAGTCCGTCATTGTGGTAGGCTTCCGTACGACCTTGCACCCGGAGAGCCTTGGATGTCCCGAGAATCTTGAGAGTAATGAAGACGATCCTGTGTAGATAAGGGTCGTCTTGAACTCCGAATCCTTGATGCGTGCGGTGACATGTAGGTCACGGTCGTAACCTTCCTCTCGGTTGATAGCAAGAAAACGTCTCCGCGCGCGATTCTTCGAGAGATGTGAAAGTTTGCATAAACTTTCCACTAGAGAAACCGCTTCCGATCCACCGGCCTCCGGTTCATAGTGAAACTATTGACTTGAGGAAGATCGTTGTGAGGATCGGTCCCCGTGTAGGAGCCTCCATGACAGACCGCTCATATCTCGATGTCGCTTCTTTGATCGGGTCCATGTAGGTCCGTGCCATTGAAGTACCTTCTCCTGGTGCGTTGAATTCGTTCCTTGTTGGCTCCAGGGGCTGTTGCGGATCATGTGGAAATCGATCGGTTAATGTCTTAAGAAAAGTGAGTACCTCTTTCCGAGTTGCGGCCATATCCGTTTGAGTCTTGACAAGAACTTCCCCTTTTCCATCAAGTCCGCAATAATGGGAGATGGTCCTCCTCTCGCCCCTCCGGTTCCTCGTCCCGATGAAGGAGTGGAAGTTGTTGCTCACGGTGACTACCGGAGGTGTTACACTTGATGAAATGCCGGGACTTGCAAGGCTGCTCTGGCTCGGTGATGGGAGGTGTTGTAATATCACTGCCGAGTGATCGAATTGAACGTTCCCATCCTCTGTACTCACGCGTTACTTGATTGATCTCTCCTTCCTCAAGCGTTTCTTCACGGCTTGACAAGGGTCTTGAGATGTAAATCTTCCAGCAGGGATCCGTAAGTCGCGGGCTCCATTTCTTTATCCGGTAGACGTTGTAGTACTCCCACAAGTCCTCTCCTCTACGTGGAGTTGCCTCGGTTCTTCATTGTTGACTGGACCATGTTGTTCATCTTTCTGAGTCTCCTGCGGGCTCTTTTTTCCTCTCCACCGGTAAAGGTGTGACTCCTGGCTAAGGATTCAGCGTTTCTTGCACTGCCTGAGTAGATGCACGCCGACCCTTCTTGTAATTGTGATGTTATATCATTCAAAAGGCGAATGTTTCGCTCTACCTTATGGTGATACCGGCTTGATTTGCCAAGACATCCTCCAAAGATTCTAACTATACTTCCCATGATATCCGAACCACCTGTTGTTTGGATACATTGCGAGATGGAAACCGAAAAATTGAGAATTCAATTTTGTGCAACCGAGAGATCAACCTCCCACTGTGGTCGCCAATTGTTTATGGGTGAAAACTACTCCTGCAGAATTTGGTAATTCGGGGTGTGGATGAGGAGTGAATCTAAACCCTAAACAAATGCACTTGCGATGAGTGCTTGTAGATTCGAGAGATCAATGCAGTGCAAGTCCGGCCTAAACCAAGAAATGGCCGTTTCAGACTTGTTTTCGGTCACAAAGTGAAGGAGATGGGGTTGATCTTAGGGAGGGAAGCGAAGAAGGTGTTGAGATTGTGAAGGTGTTGGCTTGCTTATGACTTGTGACATAAAAATGAGCAGGCTTACGGTAAGGAGGCTCTGGGTGTTTGAACACAATGGTATCAACACTTGATTTTCTGTCTCGTCTGAACTTGTGTGTTGTCCTTTGAAATAGGGCGGAGAACTCATTTATACAAGTCATTGAGCCTCATTCACGTCTCTCGTGGGAAGTGGAGGAAGTGGAGTGATGGAGTAGTGGAGTTGTGCGTCGACCCGCCTTGCCCACTTCTCCCCGTTCATCTCTAACCGTCCATGACTTCCTAACACGTTCTTGTGATGGCGCGTTGCACGCCGCACGCCGTAAACCGCCGCGAGACCAATACCCCAAAGTATGTATCCCCCATTTTGTGACATGATTGATGTCTGGAATGTGCGGATCGTGGATCCACGAAAGATAGCATGTAATCTTTGAATTGAATAACTTGCGTTATTGAAAGTCGATACTTGTGAAGTATCGTGTGTATTTTATCGAGTGCAACGCATTGCGGTGTGGTAAAGTGATGGGTAATGACTCCTCACTAACCAAATAACTCGACCGGGTTATATAACCAAGTCTGGTGAAGTTTAACGGATGAGATGATGTTTGAGACACTCATCCGTGACCGTTAAATGAATACTAGGGTTTTGAAGAGGTGTGCAAGCATCACTCTTGACTTAGTCAAAACCAAGCATGGGAAGGATTTTGGAGAGGACCGGCCATACATGCGTGTTGACGGCATGATGGTGTAGGCGCATATTCCGTTCCCTCATGAAAGCGCGATCTGGGCCAATCAATTTGACCAAAAGAGGAGTGGTTGAGATCGGTTTGCGGCAGAAATCTCTTACCGCAAAGGAATTGGTAACAAGCGTGATATTCCCGCACACGTTCCAAGACAACCGTCCTTGGTCGGTCTTGGTCGGTCACTCTAGCGTGTAGGTGGTAGGCTGGTGTTCATGCCCATGTCTCACCGTCCCATGAAAACGTGATCTAAGCCACTCAATTCATCCGGTGAAGTTGAGTGGTCAAGATTAGTTTGCAATCTGGGAGGTGTAACTAGAGCTGGCAAACAAGCCAAAACCCGCGGGTTAGACCGGCTCAACCCGTGACAAACCCGAACCCGGATCGGCTGGTTGCTAAACAAGTCGGGTTAGGGTTGGGAAAATCCTGGCTTGTAGAGAAACGGGCGAACCGGACCGTCCCGCAAAAACCGCGGGTACAACCTTGTTACCCGCATTTTCCCACACACTGCCGCGTGTACCTCAGTTTCTATACGTGTCTGATATCTCTCCTCGGTATAAAAAGAAAAAAAAACCCTAGCAGTTCTACTTTTCTTCTCTTTCTTTTCTCTTCTTTTTCTGCAGCGGCCGCACCGCACAAGTTCAGTTGAACTGACCTGAACTTCTCATTTTTTCATCTTCTTCTTGTTCGATAATTACAATTAACAGCAACAACAATGGTTAGCGACTATCAGCAAGTAAGTAAATTCGTGGATTTTGATATTTTTTTGTCACTTTGTTGTTTATTTGTTCATTTTAATTGTGTATGATGTATCATTCATGTATGGTTTTTGGGTTTTACGGCTGTTTGATGTTCAAATATTTGTTATCTATTGGTGTTTTCAGAAGTGGGTTTTACTTAGTTTGTAGATCTTATGTATTTGTAGATGTGTAATTGTAATTTGTGTGTATCTGTTGATGTGTAATTGGGTGTATCTGTAGATGTGTAATTGTGTGTATCTGTTGATGTGTAATTGTGTGTATCTGTTGATGAGTTTATTTGTAGATGTGTAATTGTGTGTATCTGTTGATGAGTTTAATTGTGTGTATCTGTTGATGAGTTTAATTGTGTGTATCTGTTGATGAGTTTAATTGATGTTTTTTTAGTGATGGAGTTAAGAAGAAATTGAGATATTGGCATAGAATGAAGAAGATATTTGTGTTGATATTTTGTATTGGGCCTATTGGTATAGAATGAAGAAATTTAATTGATTCAAGTCATTTGTTTACGATGCTGCTCTTCAGTTGTATTTATAAATTTTATATAAGTATATTTTATATTCACTTTTTGTTATGAATTATAGGTCCTGTAAGTGAGCGCAAGTCGAATTATTCTCTGCTTACCGACTTATTGCAACCGAGTGGAGGGTCAAGCTAAAGTCTAAACCAACAAAGAAGGGGGGTAAGTGAATCTTTTCCTTAACCTGAGACTGGGAATGTTTTCTCATCTCTATATTACTCTATATGCTTTAAGTGTATGAGAAGTACCTTTATAGTTTCTATTCACTTTTTGTTATGAATTATAGGTCCTGTAAGTGAGCGCAAGTCGAATTATTCTCTGCTTACCAGCTTATTGCAACGAACCAGTGGAGGGCTGCTAAAGTCTAAAGTTTAAACCAACAAAGAAGGGGGGGTAAGTGAATCTTTTCCTTAACCTGAGAATGTTTTCTCATCTCTCTATATGCTTTAAGTGTATGAGAAGTACCCTTACATGGAGCATCATTTGATAGGTAGCCATCTAGACCCCGGAGCCATTGTATTTTATGGGCTTTGATTTTTGTGCTAAATTGAGAATCCTGGAGTCATAACATTGAGATATTTGTGTTGTTGTAATTTTTGGATTCCAAACATTTCAATCTTTGATGAAGCTAAGAATTGAGTTTATATATTTTATATGGAATGGAACTGTGTATGGTTGTGATTCAGGTTCATTTTGATCTATTGGGGTTCT
Source organism: Papaver armeniacum (assembly GCA_023531295.1). NCBI lineage: Eukaryota > Viridiplantae > Streptophyta > Magnoliopsida > Ranunculales > Papaveraceae > Papaver > Papaver armeniacum. The sequence continues at coordinate 60,867 of JAJJWW010001426.1, read as the reverse complement.
TTTAAGTTTTTCGATTCATTTATATTTGTATGAATTTGAAAGAGGATTAGGTAGTTTTATAGGATCTCATTCTCAGTAGAATTGCTTACAGATGGACAATGCTTGTTCTTAATATAAGAGGGTTTTTGAAAGTAAATGCTTGTTCTTAATCTTATGCTCACCATTAGGCATACTGCATGTAACTTATTGTAGTTTGCTTCTTTTATTTCTTGCAAGTAAGTAAAGTAAATAAGTAATGTACTGATTTTGGAGTCTTTGAGTCTTTGACCTATTCTTTGTTGCTCCATCTCCAGGATGTCAAGTGGCGTACAAGAACAAGACCATTATAACGATGTTATGAGTAGTGACGGTGAGGAATGTGAGGATAATGATGTTGAGATGCTAGATTCTCAGAATGACTCTTGCGCAATCGTTGGTTGTGCACACACCAGTTTCACGTGGAAAGAAAAATAAACTTAGATCCGAAGTTTGGGAATTTTTTAAACTCGTTAAATATAAAAATGGAACAAAGAAGGGAGTGTGCAAGGCTTGTAATTTTGGATACAAATATGAAAGCCAAAAAGGTGGAACCTCAGCCATGAAAAGGCATAAGTGCCCTAACCGCCAGTCTATGGACGTAGGGCAGATGATATTATCTGCAAAGAATGGCCAGTTGTCTACCCGCGTACACAAAGTTGATCGAGATGAAATTACGGATCTTTTTCGGCATTACTCATTGCAAGAAATGTTCCATTTGCTTTGGTGGAGTGGAAAGAATTTAGGGATATATGTGCTTATTTAAACGAGGATGCTAAACCAATATCAAGGAATACAGGGAAAGCCGATGTAGTAAAGAAACATAAAGCACAAAAAGAAGTTATTCGCAACAGATTGAAACTTGCTCCAGGTATGATTCAAAATTTCAAATCCTAATGACCCATATGTTTTGTTTATACTTTTACGTATGAGTAATTGATTAATATGATGTGCTAATGTGTATGACTTACCCTTACAGGTAGGATATGTCTAACATCAGACATGTGGACTTCTGTAACAACTACTGGATATATAAGCTTAACTGCACACTATGTTGATCAAGATTGGGTGTTGCAAAAGAAGCTCAATTTGTCCCCTTCCACCACCTCATACAGGTAAAGCACTTACTTTTATTTCTTTATCTTCAATATAAATTCATGTTAACTTTTCTCCTTTTACCTCAAACAGGTGAACTCCTTTCTGCTAAGTTATTTGCAATGATAGAAGATTGGGGAATTGAAGACAAGGTATCCAACATCACCTTGGATAATGCTGCAAATAACGGAGCTTGTGCTGGAATTATGAAGAGTAGACTTGTTGCAAAGAAGATCTTGTTGAATGATGGAAAATTCTTTCATGTGCGTTGTTGTGCTCATATCTTAGCTCTTATTGTAAAAGAAGGACTTAAGAAGATTGATCCAGCCATGCTTAAGATAAGAGCGTCAGTGAAGTCCCTTAAAAAGTCCCAAGTAAGAAAACAAAAGTTCTTGGACATTGTTGATACTTTAGGAATGTCTGGAATAAAAAGGGGTATTCGTCAAGACGTAAAGACAAGGTGGGATTCCACTTCTATTATGTTATAACTTATATAAAGTTAGAGGATTGTATTAATGTTTATTATATACTCACTGAATGTTTGTTTTATACAGGTGGAATTCAACTTATCTTATGTTAGATAGTTGTATCTGTATAAGCCGGTTTTCTCGTCATTTGAAGTTGGTGGATTCGGACTATCAAGACTGTCCAACCGATGAAGAATGGGAACAAATTGAAGTAGTCACAAAGTTTCTCAAGGTGTTTTATGAACTCACAAAGTTATTTTACTCGTAGTAAGTATCCTACTTCCAATCAGTATTTTGAAAGAATTTGTCAAGTTAAGGTGTTACTAAAGAAAGAAAGCGAAATGATATTGAATTCATTAGGAACATGGTAAAAGAGATGCGAGGCAAAATATGATAGTTATTGGAAGGAGTTGAGTCCTATATTGGCTATGGCAGTTGTGTTAGATCCTAGATTGAAAATGAATTTTGTGAAATTTACTTACTCCAAGTTGTATCCTGAGGTGAGAGACTTAGAACGTGAAGTTAATAAAGTGCGTAGTAATATAACAGCACTTTTTAATGAGTATTACACCTTGTCAAGTTCAAGAGCTTCCAACAGTTCTGCAACTCAAAATTTGGGTATTCAAAATGGTGGGAATTCTGCTTCCCAAGAAGGAAGTGAGTTTTTTCAGGTAATTTTAAAGCTTACTTAACTCTAATTCATGTTAGTGATGCAGCCTAGTTATATTGCGAAGATTTTAGTTTTTTGAATTATTGCTTTTTATCTTAAAATCCTTGTAGTAGAATATTGTTTGTCTTTTAAGGGTACTGTCAACTGTGGATGTAGTATGTGGTGGTGTTAGCTTGTTTCTAAGATTTTTAAGACTCATATATTCATAGTTCACTCACTTCTAGCTTGTTTGTTTCATGAAGGAATATGTTGCAACACAGGAACGTGGTGGTGATATACTATCTGACTTGTCAGAGTTAGATGAATATCTTAGCGAGTCGTACAGAGGTTGTGTAAATTTACCACTCGACATCCTAAACTATTGGAAGAACCATGAACAACGATTTCCAGTACTTTCAAGAATGGCAGGGGATATTTTGTCAATTCCTATTTCAACCGTCGCTTCGGAATCTGCATTTAGCATTGGAGGAAGAGTAATTGATCGATTTCGCAGTTCCTTATTACCTGAAAATGCTGAGGCTTTGATAACAACTCGTGATTGGGAATATGGAATTGGTAAGTAAATCAGTAATATTTCTTTTAGTTGAATGTCTAAATCTTATATATAACATTGGTTGTTTTTATCCATGTAGGAAAAGAAGATATGGATGAGGACAATGGGATTATTGAAGAAGATATATTAGGATTTGAACTTGAGGCAGTGGAGGATGGGGCAGTGGAGGATGTGGAGGAAGTAAGTTCTTATGCGTCTAATTAGTATGCGTACTTCTCTACTTCTTCAATATAAAGCGGGGTAATTATGCAAATTCCATGTTTTTGACTTGAATCTTTTCTTTTGTTTGGTTTATTTTTTCTTGAAATTACAGATTCATATTGAATAGTTGGAGCAACTCAAAGATAGACATGGAATATGAGAATATTTTTTGGATGACAGGTTTTTATCACTTATCAATGTCTCCAAATTTTGCATAGAAAAGAGATTGGAGATGTTTTTTTTGACAAGTTTTCACTTTTTGATTAACCACACTATATATTTTGTGCAGGAAGTGGTTATTAATATCTTTATTGCCGCACTTGGTGATACAAATTACAAACAATGGTATTACTATAGTCTCGGAGGTTTTTTTTTCTTTGTTGAAAATATCATCATGAAGTCATGAACTGATGAAGTACTGTAACTAAACTACTAATGACTAGTATCTGTGATTCTGTGTACTGTGTTCCTTTAAATGCAAAATTAGTTTAGTTTTGCAATTTTGACTTTTGAGTTTTTGAATCGAAATATCAAATGAATTAGATGAATGTTAGGTTAAGTTGTAGGGAAGGAGCTTTAGATGGCCTGAATGTGGCCGGAAATAGCCCAGAAATCGATTTCTGGCGAGTTGACTCAACAGAAACCAGCTAACCCGTGAGCCCCCGTGAACCCGCAAGCTTTACCCGGGACGGGCGCGGGTTGGAGAAATGACCACCCGTGAAGAATTTCAACCCGCAAGCTTAGGCTTGTATTAACCCGCAACCCGCGGGTTGGTCACAAGCCAGCCCCGGCCCGCCCGTTTGCCAGCTCTAGGTGTAACCACACAAGTTTGACGGGCGTTTTGGGGTTAACCAGGCATGATATGCCTTGGCCGACCGCATGAGGAGGTAGATGGGCCCACGGTGGTCATGCTGGTATAACCGGACCTGCTTAATCTAATCTGTGACCCTCCATTCGTGCTTGGAGAAGATGGACGCGCGTGATGGCTTGAACCCTAATTTTGGGTTTCAAAGCCGTGCGACCATGCTCTTTTAGGCGGACGAATTTGTTGTGACCAATCATGGTTGGTTTTGACCGATTGGTCAAGTGTGTAGGCGGTCACATGGTGATTGTGTCGACATGCTCCCGGCCCTTTGAGTCTACATCTACACCCTCCATCTATACCTGCGAAGATGGATGGTTGAGACCGTTTGCGGCACATGTAATATGCCGCAAACCCTAATTTAGGGTTTTCCGTCCATAATGCTTGGTATGGACGGTTTCTTGGCAAGCGAAGGCCAATGGTCGACCAAGCGGGGTCGGCTGTGTGCATTCCATACCTGCTTGGGGGTGATGGAATTGATCTGGGGTCATCCAATCATGCTTGTGGAGTTGGATGATCTGCGATCGTATCATATCCCAGACCGATATGGTCGGTCTTAGGATGCTCAATCGGGCTAGTATAACACACCGAGAGGGGCTCAATCGGGCTAGTATAACACACCGAGAGGGCTCGGGCTAGTATAAATTTTCTTGGTTTTTTTACAAATTTAACCTTAAACGAAAATCCACCATCAACACTTGTAAAGACCCTCAAGCTCGTCAACACTATTTGATTGGTGTAGCGATGGTCAAGTGACGAATTAGCCGATAATAACTCGATTAGTTTAACACGAACGTTAATAATAGAAATTAATCTAACAACGATCTAGATACGAAACTAGTACCGTTGAATAGGTCTCGGAAAGTTACGCAGAATGGACTACTCGAACATGTCATTCGGATATCAGACGAAGAAGATATCATCGGAATAGTGAGAAGGGAAAAATAGTCTTTAGATAATTTAGACCGGCTTGGCTTCCCTTATCCAATCGCTGGGTGCCTCAGTATTTTCTCTTTGGCCTTATCAAAACCGATTGAGCAAATAAGCTCACTCAACATTCTTATTTCTCTTTCTTCCTTCTCTTATTTTCTTCTTCTTTTCTGTTCTTCTTTTTCAGTCGATCTCAATTCATGAGTTTAAGTTAGATTTCGTGTGATTGATTCATAGAAAGGTAATAGTTGATGACTCGGGGAAGGAAGTGATGAAGTTATAATGGTTTGAACTCGGGAGAATGAAGAACTGATGTTGTTGTAATTGAATTAGGGTTTTTAGATTAAGAATCGAATTTGTATGAAGTTGATAAGTAATTGAGTTGTTATTGGTTAAATAACGAGGGGGTTTTCGTTCAATTGAAGTGGTGAGGTTGTTTTGAAGTTAAATTGAGGAGTTAGGGTTTTATAAGATGAATCAGAGAAGATGTAGAAGATGAAATTGAAGGTCTAGGAGAAAGATTAAAGATGGGTTTGTCATGAATTAGGTTTAAGGTTGAAGAATTATGGTTTTGAGATTGATGTTGAGTGCATGTTGAAATTGTTAGGTGATTCGGGTTGTTTATAGATGGAGATTGAAAGGGTTGTTGTCTAATCGATCCGGCAGAGTTGTGTTGGTGAAGAATCAGTGAATTAGGGTTTGAAATGTCGAATTGGGATTATTAGATGAGAACTGAGCGAGAAGAATTATTTTGGGGAATCAGTATTCTGGAAGGTGTTATTGCTTGGGTAAGTATTCAATTGTTTAACTTCGTATCTTTGAGTTGGATTGCTAAGATTTATTGAGTTCATATGTTTGTGTTTGAACTGAGGTTGAGGTAATCAAACAATGGAACTGTGGCTGCTGTTAGAACTTAGAAGTGGTTTTGATAATGAAAAGATGGTTGAGTTCGAATTATTGTTTGAGATAATTTTGTTTGTTGGATGTTGCAGATGGAATTAGAGTAGTCCGGCTGTATAGTGGAAATTGAGATTTATGTTTGTTAGGATTACAAGTACAGGTGAGAATGGTTGGTTGTATGAATTGGTTTGAATGTGAATTGTGTTACAGAAGAGGAAGTTAGACATTGGTGGTGGTTTAAGTATAGAATGAAACTGTGAATGAGAATATGAAGATGTTAACTTTGAAATTATAGTAATTGAAGTTGTGTTGATATGTTTTAACGATGAATGGTACTGGAGGAATGCAGTGTGCAGTATGTAAGGAGTGTTAGTGTTACAGTGCAGATATAGTCAGTTAAGGCAGGAGGATGAAATGGAGAACTGATAATAGTAAAGAAGAATTTGAATCATAGAAGATAAAGAAAAGAGTGAATGGGTTAAGGTTTGAGCTGTGGTGACTAAAAGGGGGTGTTAGTTTGAGCTGCGGTTGTAGGTGTTGGATTTGTTTTAGTGTTGAACTTTGTTGTAGAACTGGAGTTGCAGTTACAGAGTTGAGGTGTGTGAGCTTGTTGATTGGTGGCAGGGGTTTTGCCAATTACAGGGCATGGAAGAAGTATATGATGTAGTATGAATGTAATGGGTTATGGTAGATGTAGGGTTATTGATGGTCTCAGTGGAGTCTTGCATCTGCTACCTAAAGGTAAGCCGAATTGTATTTGAGATTAATTTTTGAAGTTTGTTTTTAAATGAATTAAGTGATGTTTGTGTTTAATCTGTTAGAATTGAAGAAAGAATGAAGAAGCTGTGTTATAGTTTTGGTCTGAACATTTCAGCTTAGCTGACTTGATCTAGTGCTTCTGACTCGGTCTATTTGATTGAGTTATTTGTAAATATGACTCAACTAAATCAGTCTTAGTGACTGAGTTGAATCGTATTGACTCACTGAGTTATCTGTATTCACCCGAGTTGACTCAGTTGACCGAATTAACCTTGACCAGTTGACCCTGGACTTGACCTTGGACGGACGTGGACTGTTAGTTGACCCTTTGACCGTTAGTTGACCCGGTTGGGTCAGACCTTGTGCTAATGGGTCGAGTTTTGTGGACTTGGGCTTAGGCCTAGCATTTCTATTTTGATTGTTTGGACCCTTATGGTCTGAAGTAGTCTTTGGTTTCTTCTGCAAAGTTGTAGATATTCATTAGACTTATCGAATTGAATTAGTAAACCTTTAGATATGTAAGAGATGGATAATGAAGATGTGTAGAACCATAAATGGGCTTAAAACCATTAGATAAACTTGTATGATTCTTGTGTGAGCTATTTTAGCTAGTTTCTTAGACTTCTTGTGTGATTAACAGGTAGTCTATATTAACAACGATCGATTCAAGGATGAACCAGTGGATCGTGGATCTCGAGGTAGGCGTGGCTTGTCATCAAAAGAGGTGGGAATTTATATTTAGCTCTTTTGTGATTATTGTTGTTTTCTTTTACAAGAGTTTATGTTTAACAAATTCATGCATAGTCTGATTGTGTATTCCATGCATTGTTTTATTTTCAGTTCCGAAAGCTCTGTTATTTCTGTTAATCTTTCCATTGTTTGGAAAGGAATCGTAATGTTTTGTTTGTCTGTATGAATTGGTTGGGAAATAAGAATTTCCATTTGATTGCTTGGAAATGAGAATTTCCATCTGTGGTATATAGGACACTTCTCCTTCATTTATATCTACATGAATTCGAGCTTTTATGCAATAACTAGGTGGAGGCTGAATCACCATATTATCTATATAGGTTGAGGCTGAATAACCATATTAGTACATTGTTTGGAAGGAGTTAGTTCCATATACATGAATGTTTACTCTGTGAATTGGTTGTGTTTAGTGTTAGGGAAAACATGAATTGTTTTCAAATCATTTCCAATGATTACATGAAAATTAAATGTTATTCCTACTGGGCACCCCTTTTAGGGATGATGTGCTCACCCTTTCCCACTTTCAGTTTCAGAGACAGATTAGAGTTGCGCAGCGAAAGCTTCGAGGAGTCGAGACCGTAGTTGGTTAACTTCTGCTATGTTTATTTTGTTGTATATACTATTTGTAATCTAAATGACTATTGTATATGTATCATTTGAGAGAAGTTCTTGTATATATATATTTCATAGCGGGGATAGTTTTTGGGTTAAGTTTTATAGCAGATTCCTTCATCAAATGCTTAAGTATATGCTTCAAATTTTTAGTGCCTCTTTATTTAGTTAATCTCTTGGATTAGTCAGCTGCTAGCTTAGGGGGGCGCTACAAAGTTGGTATCAGAGCTCACTATTAGATCTTATATGGGAAAATATAGAAATAGCCAGTGCCAGTTAGTGAACTAGATTAGTTTAGAACTGGGTTGGGTTGTGAGATAAATCTTAATCAATAAAAGCTATCCATAATTAAAAGATTTATTTGATTGATTGATTTGTTTGGTTGGTTGGTTGTTTGTTTATGTATTGAAGTAAAAAAATTGTAGGGTACACCAATAAATTTTGTTAATAAGGATTTGAGAATAATTAATTTAAAAAGTATGAACATGTAGATAATCTAATACTATAAAAATAATGAGATTAGTTTTATTGATAAATATTGAAAATCACATATAAACTTAATGAGCACCTTGACTTATACGTAAAACCAACAATTATTTATAATTACATAAATATTAATAATATTTTTGGGACTTAATAATAATTGCAAGAGTAGTTTGAATAATAGTAGTCGAACCGTCGGTGTTAATAATAAAGACACTATAATAGTAATCATAGATGATAATAACAGTAATAATAATTTTAATTTTAGAAAAAGATTATAAATCATATTGAAATAATTTTGATAAAATTAATAACGTTAACATTTATCAGGTAGTATCACATTAAACTTAATTGAACTAAAATCTCAAAATATATAACAAATAGGTATGGAAATTAATAGAGTTTATCTATGTAAATTAAAAATGATAAAATTAAAATTATGACTAAATTTAATAAGATACTTAGTTATTAGACTTAAGACATCATCATATACAAAATAAAAATACTCAACTTGTTAGTAATCTTGTACCGAAATTATCTTTTGTCTAACAATTGATCCAATGAGTCTCTAAAATGAAACAAATATACATGAAATAGTAATAATAGTATTATGATGCTTAGTGTAGTATTGAAATTAAAAGAAAATAAATTTGTATATTAATAAGACACTTTACACTAATAACAAAATCTAAAGACTATTAGGATGTATTATAATTTATGCTTACTCAAATTTAGATCATATTAAATTATCAATGCCGAAATTTAACAAGATATAGTATATGGATTCACTCTGAATGAATAACATCCGTTATATCAACTTTTACATGAATCTAAAATTATATTTAGATGATTAAGGTTTAATGTACCAATTGGACTAGCAATTTAAGAATAATGAGAATAATCCCACAGTTGATAATACTATTTGAGTAATTAAACTAGTAGCAAATTTATAATAGATACTATTTAGAAAATTTATATATATAGTATTACACTTAAGTTAAAATATCAGACATTATAAATTGATGTGAAATCGAATTTGGATTACTTATATTGATAAAATAAATAAATAATAATAATAAATTGCTTAAAATGATGTGGACTATTTATATATTTTACGAAGTAAATTATCAGACTTACACTAGTTACGATAAAAGTTTAGAGACTAATTAATTCTAATAAATTAATAATTAGTTAATCCAGCACTGGGGAGTAGTGAAGGTTGTGTTTTCTCTGTTCGTAGGAAGGCATTGTTGGGCTTGGCCAACCTTGACAGGGCAACTGCATTCAGAGATGACCGATCATAGAAGTTTGGTATAATTCCTTAGGAAACCAATAGATATAAATTTACTTAGAAAGATTTGTAGGATTATTCCTTGAAATTAGAGAAAGATAACTTATAAAATAGAAATTAGTCTAAGAAAAATTAGATTTCCTTATTTGATAAAATTTAAATCAGTGTAGTTGAACCTAGAGCCACAAATTTTAGTGTTTTTTTTTTGAAAGCCACTTTTGTGCTTTGTTTTCTTGTTGTTTGCGCTTAGACAATAGATAGGATTTTTCTATAAGGTGGGGAGTTTTTTTGAAGACCAGAAGGATTGTTTGATTTTCGAGGACGAAAATGAATAAGGTGGGGAGAATGTAAAGACCCTCAAGCTCGTCAACGCTATTTGATTGGTGTAGGGATGGTCAAGTGACGAATTAGCCGATAATAACTCGATTAGTTTAACACGAACGTTAATTAATAGAAATTAATCTTGTAGGGGCAGAATATCGCGACATCAGTATTTTGAGAGAGTAATAAACAACTATGTTGCGAAGGCGTCGCAGGGAAGTGATTTAAATGACGCAATGGATGACGATAGCCCAAAACATGAGAAAAGTGTGAAGACTTGGCGAGATTTAGGAGTGTCGCAAAGAAGAATGTTTATAACACTCGCGACACTTCGCGAGTCATTCCCGAAAATAAAGGACAGCTTAGTTTGTCATCCACTCGTGTACAGGTACTACCCTATATAAAGGGTTGAGTTAGTTTGTTGAGGGGGGGATTCTTTCGAATTGTTAAGCAAGTCATTAGGAGAGAGAAAATTAAGAGTGATTGTAATTTCTTTAGCTCTGTTCTACATTTCTTTGTAAACCTTTCAAGAAAACAATTAATAAAACATATTGTTACTCATCTTCAAATGGATTAATTAAACAAATTCGAGTGAGGGGTGTAGTGTGGGATTTCCTGCAACTACATATGCGCTAGAAACAGGGATTGAGTAGAAGATCAACCTTGTGAATTGGAAGAATCAGGTGTAACAAGAAAGAAATCTCGAATAATTTTTAACAAGTTACTAAAATTGAGAAATGGCTAGAAGAAAGAATGCATCAGAACAACCAACGATCGTAAGGAGAAGTGGAAGATTAGTTGGAGAAAGGAGAAATGAAGTAGGTGAACCATCAAGGATAAATGCAAGAAATGGAGAAGAAGGTCGAATTCAACCACCAATTCAACCATCAATTCAACCACCAACTCAACCACCAATTCAACCAGCACTAAACAGAGTAATCGATTATGATAGAGTGAGCGTGCATACATGGAGATCAAATTCTATGGAAGAAAGAGAAGAAGTTCAACAATTGATGAATAGTGGACAAGAAGAGAGAAATCGAGAAGAGATGGGAGAAACAATTCGTGGAAATGAAGAAATTGCAGCATTAGAAGCGTTGAGACAGACAATACATGAAGAAAGGTGGTTAAAAGCAGAAGAACGCGCAAATTTAACAAGGCAAAACCACGAATTAAGGATGGAAAATAGGAGGTGCAAAATAAAAGATCAAGAAGTAATAACAGATCGAGATCAGGATCGATTAGAGAAAACGTGAGAAGAACATTACTTGCAGAAAACGTTAATGAAGAAAATTTGGAAAGAGAGTTAAATTTTGGTGAAGGAGGTCGCGAAGAGAGAGAATTAGTAGAGAATCGCTATATTTTGGTGAATGATCAAAATGATGGAAATCAAGAAGATAGGCAGCCTCAAGGACGAATAACCCATTAATGAAGAAAATCGGGGAAGAAGGAAGGAGAATACTACATGGGAGAGAAACGCAAAGGAAACAAAAGGAAATTGAAGATGACATTGAAAAGCATTATACTGAACAAGCGCGTCTAGCTCGCGAGAGAGAAAGATTGAGAGCAGAAATGGAAAATCGGGAATTGGAAGAGGCGATTCGGAAGAATAATCATGACAATCGAGAAAGAAGGCGCGAGCAAAATCGCAACAATGGAGATATCAACGAAGAATATGAAAGAATACAAAAAAGAATTGATAGACAGCCAAGAAGAGAAAATGACAGATATAATGGTGTGAGAATTTGTGAAGGAGATGAGGGAGAAACTCGCAGAGAAAAGAAGAGAAGAGAGCAATGAACCGAGAAAAAATATAAGTAGACACGAACGAAGAAGGAGGGAAGCGAGAATTAAAGAGACCGATAAATTCAAATTACGAGGCAAATGAACAAATTCTGCGAGAATTGGCATAGATGAGAGGAATATTGAGCAGCGAAGAGAAGGAGGGAGAAGACAGTTAGATGAAGCTATCGCAGAGGATCGCGAAAAATCCTTTTACATTAGAAGTGCAGCTAGGAGGAATACCCCCAAAGTGCAACTTACCAAAGCATTAACTAGCATTTTTGATGGGTCAACTTGTGCAAGTACAACACATCAAGGCTTACGTGAGATGTATGCTACAGTGGGAAAACCATGATGCTATATTGTGCAAATACTTTGCGTCGAGTTTAACGGGAGAAGCGTTGAAATGGTTTGAGGGTCTACCAAGGAATACAATCACGTCATTCAATCATTTACAAGCTATATTTTTAGGGCGTATATAAGTAACAACTCTTCGCGACCTGGCATTGAAGATGTATTTGGGCTAAAACAAAGAATTGGCGAGAGCTTGAGACATCGGACGTAAGATGGAAGACAATGTGTAGCGAAATGGCTGGACGGGTGGATGAAAGATACCTCATACTATCATTCATAAATGCTATGTTCGCAACCAACTTATTATATGTTCAAGTTTTCAGAGTCAAGAATACAATCACGATGACCGAATTGAGAGAATTGCAAGAGGAATATATTGCTTTGGAGGAAAGACAAAATGAAGTAGAATCGTACCCGATCGCGAATACAAGTTCAAGTGTCTACGAATGCAAGTTTGTTACCCAGTTAATACAAACGATTGGCGAGTACCTCGCAAGGGCAACAAGAAAAAGTAGTAGATGATGGACAACCAAAATTAGTAGCGATGGGAAGCCGAGATTAGGAAGAATTTGAAAGAGAAAGAAACTACTACAATCGTGGCGGCAATAACAAGATTCAGAGACTTGATCACCCGCAAGAAACCTATGGAAGTCAAAAACAGAATTATCATGGAGGACAACGACGTCATAGAGTAGTATGGGAAGAAATCAAGATGCCACCACTAAATACTAGTGTGGAGAAGATATGGGAAGCTATACTCTTGATGGAGAATATACCTGCACCATGGAACATGGGGAGTGAACCGCCACCAGGCGATAGAAGTCACGAATTCTGCTCTTACCATCGTTTTCATGGACATCTGACAAATGACTGCCGAAACATCAAAAGAATTATCCTTAGAATGATTGATCAGGGGAAGTTGAATCACTTTTTAAAAAGCGAAGAGAAAGTTCAACATTTACCGCCGCCACCATCAAAGGGAAAAGAAACGTTCATGATAGAAGTTGGGGCGAAAGCTAAAAATTTGTTTTGCAACTCCATTGTTCATTCATATCGCACCATTGAAGATTTTCATGATAACGTACTCGGTAGGGTTTTTGCGAGGGATGTTAATGATAAGGAGGTAATGAACATCGCGAGGAAATCGCAGTTAAAAGAATGGCAATTACAGATTATCTCTTTCTCGGCAGAAGAAATACCCAAAGGTAGAGAAATACATGATAACCCGTTGGTGGTAAAACCGGGATATTAATCCAAAACCCGTTGATGGGGAAGATGATGAAGCGAAAAATTGCCGGGCAATAAATAGAATATTAATCGATCTTTGGGAGCTCGAGTCAACATTCTTTTTTACCATACTTACAAGACCATGGGAGGAAAGGATGAAGATTTGATCCCTTCAACATACAAAATATATGGTTTCAATGGCACCGCGAACAAGCCCAAAGGAGAAGTACACATGAGAATACCTTTGCAAGGATTGTCAACTGATATTTTGTTTTGTGTGGTCGATGTGGAATCCCCTTATAATGCATTGATTGGAAGGCCATGGTTGCATGAAATTCTAGGTGTGGCGTCAACGTATCATCAGTGTATAAAGTTTCCCCATCCTAGTGGTGTTGGAATTATAAAGGGAGATTGGATAGAAGGGGAAAAATGTTATGAGATCGATGTGGAGAGCTGTGAAGAGAGAGCCGCAAAAAAGAAGGGATGGAAGAAGAATATAAAAGAGGAACAAAGAAAAGAAAGATTGATGGTAGATAACATAAATATAAGAAGAGAAGACACATTGCGAGATGAAGATATGAAGGCAACAAAGTCATGTTTGGAAAAGAATTATTCAGAGGTTTTAATGATACAGAGGCAGAGGGAAGCAGGAGTAAAAGGTGTAAGAAGTGAATAATTGCGAGAAGTAACAAAGACTAAGTGGCAAAGGCACGTCAAGGACAAGAAGAATAAAAGGTAGTTGAAGACGCTTTGCGAAGTGAATGCATGAAGGCAGTTGAAAAATTGTGATGGAAAGGAAACGATAAGAGATTTGAATGGTGAAGAGGCAAAGTGTAGTAAGAGCAAAAAGTATAAGAAGTGAATAATCATCAAAAAGCAACAACAAAAGATTGTTCAGAGTAAGAGGAAGAAACAATAATTGAAGAAGAAACATGCGAAGATCTCGCCATTAAAAAATGTATGATACTTTGATTGAAGAATTGAAAACGAAAATGATTAAACAATGTAAGATTGTGCGATAGCTTCAAAATGAATGAATGCTTGAATGAATTAACAAAAATGAATGAGTGAGTGAATGGGACGAACCTTTATGGCGTACACCTTAGTTCGCGAATGATATTTCGCAAGAGGCAAATGTAAGACCTAAAGTGTGTCATATAAGGGGGTATCTCTTGACATGGCTCAGGGGAAAGGTTACACCGCTCCTGGAACCCGAGTCATGGAGATTTGGGGCCCATGAAAGCCTATCCGGGGGAGATACCTTGGATTTCCAACTATATATATAAGGTTATACCCTGGTTGGACGCCCGAGGGTCTCTTCCAAGGAGTCAGTGTATGCTCAAGGCGCGGGGGTACACGGTTGAGCCAAGAGTGCCTGGGGCATTTGAAGTGTCTCGGCCATTCTTGGCAAGTCTTGGTATACGCTGCACTCGGCCCAAAGAAAACTCCACTTAGGGTGCAGTCTCGTAACCATAAACCATATAGGTATAAGGGATAAGAGGATGCGAAAACAACTGTTTGTTGTTAAGACCGGATGGGAGGAGCTAGTCTTGTATGGCCGATGTACGCCTCCTTGAAGGGGCAACCAGGGAGAAGATAAGGGCGGCACCCTCCATTAGGGAGCTGATAAGTGTCAAAAGACGCAAATGTCATGAGACTCTATTTTCGCAAGGAAATATAGACTTGTCATATTTGTGCAATGATCCTGTAGAGGCAATAATATTGACGCGAGGATAAGGAGAGATCAATGGGTTATTGCATGAAAATGCAAAAACGTCCTGCGATTTCGTCGCAAAGACGATAATGTCATGGGATTTTACACTCGCAAGAGTATTTAAGCCTATCATATTGTCGCGGATAAAATATCCTGCAGAGGCAAAAATACTTAACAAATGATAAGACAAGGTCAATGGGTCATTACACAAAAATGTAAAGACGTCCTGCGACTTTGTCGCAACGAGGGGTGGCGAAATAAGACCTTTAATTAGGAAGGCAAAATAAGACCACACAAAAAACGATAAGGCAAGATCAATGAAACTTTTCATTTGTGGAGACAATCTGCGATCTTGTCGCAATAACGAGCTTCAGCATAATTAAAGATATAGACATACACAAAATTGAGAAAGTAAGTATGCTTACGAAAACGAATAACAGAGGCAAATCTCTCATTTGAAAATGAATAACAGAGGCAAGTATGGGAATGAATAGGATAAAGTTTTGTTATTCATTTCCATATGAGGAATTTATGCATTCATAATATCAGTTAGTCGAATTATAAAAGAGAATTGCTTGATTAATATGTGCAAGTAAAGAAAACGAAGATTGAATTCGCATTTGACAATCCAAGAAAATTGAAAGAGTATATATATTACAAGAAGGGGAAGAAGAAAAAGAAGTTATTTCTTTGAAGATTCTTCTTCTTGGTCAATTCTTCGCTTTCATCATTTCTCTCGCTGATTCTTCGCTTCGCTAGCTTCACTATCGAGACATCCGAGAAAGGCGTATCTTCGGGAATATCATCGTGAAGACAAGGATATGAAATGAGAGGAATGCGGTGGTCACTTTGCAAACCATTTTAATAGTTTGATTGCGAAAAACGAACAACAGTATTGTTGAAATTCTCCACCGTAGCTTGCAGTTGTTTCTTCAACTTAGCATACTTGTTATTGCGAAAAGAAAGGCCTTCTGCGAGTTCCCCTTTTTCAGACTCAAGTTCTTCAATCCTTGTTTGAAATCTCTTCTCGGATTCTGCAAAACACATGATAATGAATTAACAACACAATAACAGTATTACAGAGATAAAGAGCAGCAAAGTATAATAAACAACCTTCTCTGTTAGATATCATATCTTTAACCAAGGCAGTATGCTCGGCATGAAGGCTAACATCAACACCTAAATTATTCCTGGCATTATCTAGAACCTTCGCAGCCCAAGCAAACTCATCATCATTATTTATAACAAGAAGTGAACGAACTTGCTCTTCTCGCTCAATAAGTATGGCATTCTGGCGAAGAGATTCATCTCGTTCAATTTGTGCTTCGAGAAGAGACTTTTGAAATGTTGCTAATGCCTGTGCACCCTTATTAGCAATACGATCTTTCTCATCTATAAGGCCATTAATTTTCTTCCTTTGGAGCTCGATTTTTCTATGGGAATCAAGATACATTTGTTTAAATCGGTTGGCTAAACCTAAACTAGCTCTATGCTCAATCTCTAAAAGGCGACATTTATTTCGAAGTTCATTTAGTGAAAGGGAATCAATTTTGTTTGACGAATTACTTAAAGACTCGTTGAGATGGGTGAGAAGAACATCATTATCCATGGGCTCGGGAAATGAATGGAGAAGAATGGCTTCTTCAGAGAGATTATATATGTCTCATAAAAATAATAAATCGGCAAAGAATAATAGCTAACAAAGTAAAGATGACTTGAAGAGTAAAAACTTTATACCGTAAAGTTCTTTGGTTAGCGCTTTGAAGAGTAGACATCTTAGTCTTCGTAGAAGCGATTCGATCTCCAATTGTTGAATTCTTTCATTTTTATTGCGAGATATCGCAACCTCGCCTTCTAATTCTCGGATCTTTTCTTTAAGTTGGAGATTTTTCTTGCAAAAGTTGTCGCATCTTTTCTCGAGATCTGAGGCAACAACAAAAGAAGCTCTCCCAGACTATAAAGGAAAAAAGAAATTGTTAAGATAAAAGCTTGTAATCGAGATTACAGAGAAACAAAGGAATATGAACATACCAAAGCACTGAGAGCATTTAAATGACTGGAAGTCAACGTTCGGGAAACTCCGCGAAGAGATTCATTATCCTCTAATAGTGGGGCATCGCAGATTTTAGCGAGAGCTCCGCAAGTAGCAGTTAGATGATCATCTCATAATCCTTGCATAGAATCGGAGAAGACACTGGACAATTGTGCCATAACAGAAGTAGTCGAACGATTCCCTTCCGCGAGGAAGTACCAACCTCATCTTCACCCTCATCAGAATCTTCATTGGTTTGAGAAGAGAGCAGGGTTTTCCGTTTTTTAGAAAGCGGAGCAGAAGACTTGTCTTTGCGAAAAGTAATTTTATCCTTGCCTTTAACCTTCGCAGCTTCAGCCTCTTCAAAGTCAACCTTCGCATACGCATGAAGATAAGAAACAGAGGCAACAATATTGTTTAAAATAACAAAAGAAAATGTTTCTTACTTCATCCGTGAGCGATCGGAGTATTGCCAGCGTACTCGGCTTTGGATCTTCTTTATACTTCTTTCTCACTCTGGTGATCTAAATTTTTTTGAAAGTTAGTAAATAAAAGAGAAAGAAAATGTCGCAAAGTGAAATTGAAAGAAGGAAATATACCTCTTTTGTCTCCTCAGGCCACTTAAATTCCCAAGGATGGTAATTCATGAGATGTGCAGGGAGAACATGTGAACCTGCGATGTAAGGTCCACTCAAAAATAAAGGAACAACCCACCACTTCTCATCTTTAGAATGGCGGGGAGTACTATTGTTGCCCGAATGCCAATCAATATCATGCATAAGCAGCTTGTCATCGGAAACATTATCTATTCTTTTCAGTCGAGCGCCCCAGCGAGATTTATCATTTCTCATGTTTATTACTGCATAATTCGCAAAGAAATTTTCTACAGTATACTTCTCAGGGACTATCTCCAAATTTGCAAAGTTAGGATCTCTAACATTAACAGGATATAAAGATCCTTTACCAGCGCCGCGGTTTGCGAATTCAAGCATCAAGCGGATGCAGTCGCCACTCAACTGATAGACAGCTCGCGAGAATTTTTCATGAGCAAGGATTTCATAGAATAATGGTATCTCGGGATTATATAGAGGAATGGGAAGTCCTGCGAGGAGTTGACCTAGCGAGACTATGATTTTATGATCATCACATTGATGATCAGAAAACAGTTTTGCAGAGAGAATAGACGAAGATTCTTGATCAGGAATGGTTGATAAGATGAAACCCTTCTCTTTTAATTTCTTTTGAGTATCTTCAAAAATGGGTTTATATGTACGACCCAATGAAGCCATTGATATAGTATGGGAATGAATGGGGAATGGAGGATTGAGAGAATTGAAGGGGAGGATTACAGTAGCAGTAACGCAAATTGCGGAAGAAGAAAGTTAAACGAAAGTTGCAGAGGGAAAATAAAAGAGAAAAAGAGAAGGGTAAGAAAGCTATATATAGAGAAGAGAATCCTCGAGAAAACAAATGCATTTAATGCGAGATGGGACGTGAATGGTCAAGAATAAACGGTTGAAAGAGACGTGTCAAGAAAAGAGTGGAAGAAGAAACACCTGTAATAAATTCCGTACATAAATAAAATGAGTAAAAATGAACAATCGCGAGATAAAGATGAGCAGTTGCGGCACTTTAAAATATTGGTTCTCATGACATTCTCTTCTTCGCAGAGAAGACATGAGAAGAGGCAAGATGTAGGAGCAGAATATCGCGACATCAGTATTTTGAGAGAGTAATAAACAACTATGTTGCGAAGGCGTCGCAGGGAAGTGATTTAAATGACGCAATGGATGACGATAGCCCAAAACATGAGAAAAGTGTGAAGACTTGGCGAGATTTAGGAGTGTCGCAAAGAAGAATGTTTATAACACTCGCGACACTTCGCGAGTCATTCCCGAAAATAAAGGACAGCTTAGTCATCATCCAATATGTACTACCCTATATAAAGGGTTGAGTTAGTTTGTTGAGGGGGGGATTCTTTTCGAATTGTTAAGCAAGTCATTAGGAGAGAGAAAATTAAGAGTGATTGTAATTTCTTTAGCTCTGTTCTACATTTCTTTGTAAACCTTTCAAGAAAACAATTAATAAAACATATTGTTACTCATCTTCAAATGGATTAATTAAACAAATTCGAGTGAGGGGTGTAGTGTGGGATTTCCTGCAACTACAAATCTAACAACGATCTAGCTACGAAACTAGTACCATTGAATAGGTCTCGGAAAGTTACGCAGAATGGACTACTCGAACATGTCATTCGGATATCAGACGAAGAAGATATCATCGGAATAGTGAGAAGGGAAAAAATAGTCTTTGGACCAACTCAACCCCAATTCAACTTTGGGATTCGATTATGATAGAGTGACGTGCAAAAGATCAAATTCTATGGAAGAAAGAGAAGAAGTTCAACAATTGATGAATAGTGGACAAGAAGAGAGAAATCGAGAAGAGATTGGAGAAACAATTCGTGGAAATGAAAGTGCTTTTGGAGAGAATCACTTTCATTTTAGGCCTGCTTTTAAAAGCTACTCAGCACTAGCTTTTAAAAGCAGGAAAAACAGAAGCTGTGGACCCACATAATTCGATTTAAGCCGATTCTCTATTTTAACCTTGTTAATTTATAATACCAAACTAGCCTTAATTTAGACCGGCTTGGCTGCCCTTATCCAATCGCTGGGTGCCTCAGTATTTTCTCTTTGGCCTTATCAAAACCGATCGAGCAAATAAGCTCACTCAACATTCTTATTTCTCTTTCTTCCTTCTCTTATTTTCTTCTTCTTTTCTGTTCTTCTTTTTTTGTCGATCTCAATTCATGAGTTTAAGTTAGATTTCGTGTGATTGATTCATAGAAAGGTAATAGTTGATGACTCGGGGAAGGAAGTGATGAAGTTATAATGGTTTGAACTCGGGAGAATGAAGAACTGATGTTGTTGTAATTGAATTAGGTTTTTTAGATTAAGAATCGAATTTGTATGAAGTTGATAAGTAATTGAGTTGTTATTGGTTAAATAACGAGGGGGTTTTCGTTCAATTGAAGTGGTGAGGTTGTTTTGAAGTTGAATTGAGGAGTTAGGGTTTTATAAGATGAATCAGAGAAGATGTAGAAGATGAAATTGAAGGTCTAGGAGAAAGATTAAAGATGGGTTTGTCATGAATTAGGTTTAAGGTTGAAGAATTATGGTTTTGAGATTCATGTTGAGTGCATGTTGAAATTGTTAGGTGATTCGGGTTGTTGATAGATGGAGATTGAAAGGGTTGTTGTCTAATCGATCCGGCAGAGTTGTGTTGGTGAAGAATCAGTGAATTAGGGTTTGAAATGTCGAATTGGGATTATTAGATGGGAACTGAGCGAGAAGAATTATTTTGGGGAATCAGTATTCTGGAAGGTGTTATTGCTTGGGTAAGTCTTCAATTGTTTAACTTCGTATCTTTGAGTTGAATTGCTAAGATTTGTTGAGTTCATATGTTTGTGTTTGAACTGAGGTTGAGGTAATCAAACAATGGAACTGTGGCTGCAGTTAGAACTTAGAAGTGGTTTTGATAATGAAAAGATGGTTGAGTTCGAATTATTGTTTGAGATAATTGTGTTTGTTGGATGTTGCGATGGAATTAGAGTAGTCCTATTTGTATAGTGGAAATTGAGATTTATGTGTGTTAGGATTACAAGTACAGGTGAGAATGGTTGGTTGTATGAATTGGTTTGAATGTGAATTGTGTTACAGAAGAGGAAGTTAGACATTGGTGGTGGTTTAAGTATAGAATGAAACTGTGAATGAGAATATGAAGATGTTAACTTTGAAATTATAGTAATCAAGTTGTGTTGATATGTTTTAACGATGAATGGTACTGGAGGAATGCGGTGTGCGGTGTGTAAGGAGTGTTAGTGTTACATCTGCGAGATATAGTCGATTAAGGCGGGGAGGATGAAATGGAGAAATGATAATAGTAAAGAAGAAGTTGAATCGTAGAAGATAAAGAAAAAAGTGAATGGGTTAAGGTTTGAGCTGTGGTGACTAAAAGGGGGTGTTAGTTTGAGCTGCGGTTGTAGGTGTTGGATTTGTTTTAGTGTTGAACTTTGTTGTAGAACCGGAGTTGCGATTCTGAGTTGAGGTGTGTGAGCTTGTTGATTGGTGGCAGGGGTTTTGCCAATTACAGGGCATGGAAGAAGTATATGATGTAGTATGAATGTAATGGGTTATGGTATATGTGGGGTTATTGACGGTCTCAGTGGAGGCTTGCATCTGCTACCTAAAGGTAAGCCGAATTGTACTTGAGATTAATTTTTGAAGTTTGTTTTTAAATGAATTAAGTGATGTTTGTGTTTAATCTGTTAGAATTGAAGAAAGAATGAAGAAGCTGTGTTATAGTTTTGGTCTCGAACATTTCAAATTAGCCGACTTGATCTAGTGCTTCGACTCGGTCTATTTGATTAAGTTATTTGTAAATCGACTCAACCGAATCGGTCTTAGTGACCGAGTTGAATCGTATTGACTCACCGAGTTATCCGTATTCACCCGAGTTGACTCAGTTGACCGGATTAACCTTGACCAGTTGACCCTGGACTTGACCTTGGACGGACGTGGACTGTTAGTTGACCCTTTGACCGTCAGTGACCGTTAGTTGACCCGGTCGGGTCAGACCTTGTGCTAATGGGTCGAGTTTTGTGGACTTGGGCTTAGGCCTAGCATTTCTATTTTGATTGTTTGGACCCTTATGGTCTGAATTGGTCTTTGGTTTCTTCTACAAAGTTGTAGATATTCATTAGACTTATCGAATTGAATTAATAAACCTTTAGATATGTAAGAGATGGATAATGAAGATGTGTAGAACCATAAATGGGCTTAAAACCATTAGATAAACTTGTATGATTCTTGTGTGAGCTATTTTAGCTAGTTTCTTAGACTTATTGTGTGATTAACAGTTAGTTTATATTAACAACGATCGATTCAAGGATGAACCAGTGGATCGTGGATCTCGAGGTAGGCGTGGCTTGTCATCAAAAGAGGTGGGAATTTATATTTAGCTCTTTTGTGATTATTGTTGTTTTCTTTTACAAGAGTTTATGTTTAACAAATTCATGCATAGTCTGATTGTGTATTCCATGCATTGTTTTATTTTCAGTTCCGAAAGCTCTGTTATTTCTGTTAATCTTTCCATTGTTTGGAAAGGAATCGTAATGTTTTGTTTGTCTGTATGAATTGGTTGGGAAATAAGAATTTCCATTTGATTGCTTGAAAATGAGAATTTCCATCCGTGGTATATAGGACATTGCTCCTTCATTTATATCTACATGAATTCGAGCTTTTATGCAATAACTAGGTGGAGGCTGAATCACCATATTAGCTATATACGTTGAGGCTGAATAACCATATTAGTACATTGTTTGGAAGGAGTTAGTTCCATATACATGAATGTTTACTCTGTGAATTGGTTGTGTTTAGTGTTAGGGAAAACATGAATTGTTTTCAAATCATTTCCAATGATTACATGAAAGTTAAATGTTATTCCTACTGGGCACCCCTTTTAGGGATGATGTGCTCACCTTTTCCCACTTTCAGTTTCAGTAACAGATTAGAGTTGCGCAGCGAAAGCTTCGAGGAGTCGAGACCGTAGTTGGTTAACTTCTGCTATGTTTATTTTGTTGTATATACTATTTGTAATCTAAATGACTATTGTATATGTATCATTTGAGAGAAGTTCTTGTATATATATATATTTCAGAGCGGGGCTAGTTTTTGGGTTAAGTTTTATAGCAGATTCTTTCATCAAATGCTTAAGTATATGCTTCAGATTTTTAGTGCCTCTTTATTTAGTTAATCTCTTGGATTAGTCAGCTGCTAGCTTAGGGGGCGCTACAATACTCATCAGGGAATTGGTCTGGCGGTTTACAGCGTGCGGCGTGCAATGCGCCCATTACAATAAAGTGTCAGGAAAGAATTGACAGTTAGATAGCAGTAAGAGAATAATGGGTGTAAGGCTGACCAGTTTCCCCTCACAATGGGAACGTGATGGTAAACCGTTTCTACACAACCCCACTTCTCCACTACTTAACGGTCTCCACTTCCTACGAGATCAAGGGTGCTCAATGACTTTTATAAATAGGTTTTCAACCTATTTCGACAAACAATAGAGTTTTGGTTAACAACACAAGTATCCAGAAAAACACCAAGAACTGATAGCTTACATTCCGCAAGCCAGTTCCAAATTCTGATACAAGTCATAAAACAGCCACACCCTCAAATTCAATATTTTGATCTCAACACCTTCTTTTATTCCCTCCCTAAGATCAACCCTTCTCCTTCACTTTGTGACCAAAGCAAGTCTGGAACGGCCATTTCTTGGTTTAGGCCAGAATCGTACAGATTGATCTCTCGAATCTAAAGTAATCTCGTGCAGTGCATTTGTTTAGGGTTTAGATTCGTTTCTCGGTGGCACACCCAAATTTACCATTCCCAGCAGAATCAATTTTTACCCCAAAACAGTCTCGGAATTTTTGAGTCCTCAATATAGATATCTAAAACTCTTCTTAATTGATCGGTTTAAGGATGTTCTTAAGAGGTGGTTAAGAATCTAGGCTTCTCAGCTAACTGAGCGTAAGTGTTTCGGATTTGTAAGGTTTTCTAGCTTTGTTTACAATAAACAAATTTGCAAGCCTTGATATATTAGATCTTAAGAGAAATCAAGTAGGCTTATCTGTAAGAGGCGGATTGGTAACTAAAGTCTTCAATAAGGCTGAAGCAACTCTTAGGCTGTAAAGGACGTCAGCTAAGGGAATAAATTGCGTAAAGCCTTGCGAGGTTCAAGAGATGTAAGGGGCACGACTGCAGCTGAATTGCTTGGAGGGTGAATTCGGTCTCAACTACATTCCAATCTGAAGTCTGATAGTAAGCTAGTGTCTGTAGCGACTTAATAAAGTTCGATGTTAAAATCTGGACAAGGTCCCGATTTTTTTTATTGTCGCAGTTTTCCTCGTTAATAAAAATTATGGTATCTTGTGTGTTTTTGTTTTCCGCATTATATTGTTTTATCTTTATAATAGGAAGAACACACGTAGTACGTAAGCAATTCTAGTAGATAAGTTGATATTAATTGTGATCGATTACGAGACTCGTTCTTGTAGAATTCGTTTCTTGAAAGATAGATGACAAGCTTTCATACTCGAAAAAAATTCAGACTCAATTATTTGGATACGACTAGATTGATCTTGGATATGTATTTTTAAGATCGTTCGGGTACTCTTTTATACAATCAGGTTCACGGAATTTGTTGTCTAGGATTTATGATTGTGAAGAGGCAGAGATATAAACTCTATATACGAATAGGATCATTAAGTTGGTATACTTGCAATTGTATTAGGTTTTGTGCTTACAAGTTGCCGACCGTAAAAGTTGGTGGTGTACTTGGTACCCTCTCATTTTCAAGGGTGTCAAATGGGTAATTAAAATACTTAGATACCATTACTTTATTTAAGTTGTAAAAATGCCCTTCTGAAAAAGCGGGGGTACAACAACCTCACCCAATATTTCGCTTAGCAATTTGTATGGACTAACTCCAATATACTTTCAAGAGAATCAACTACTAGATAGTCAGACTCAATCTTAAGAAAAGTATATCAAAGAGTTATATCTCAATTTCTCGATTCAATACTTACTCAAGCAAATAGCAATCTGCGAGTCTAATTGAATACAAGAGAAATTACCTTGAATGGTACCAAAGACCAATGTTCAAGGATCAATCAATTTCAATCAACAACCAAAGGTTGGATTTACCAATTGATCGATTCAACACACAGCCGATGGTATTTCAATTATATAATAAAATATAATGCGGAAAAAAAATAACACAGACACCATAAGTTTTGTTAACGAGGAAACCGCAAATCTAAAAAAAAAACGGGACCTATTGAACACACACTGTATTAAGCCGCTACAGACACTAGCCTAATACAAACTAACTTTGGTCTGCACTGTAGTTGAACCCCAATCAATCTCACACTGATCCAAGGTACAGTTGCGCTCCTTACGTCTCTGATCCCAACATGATACTACGCACTTGATTCCCTTAGATGATCTCACCCACAACTAAGAGTTGCTATGACCCAAAGTCGAAGACTTTAATAAACAAATCTTTATCATACAGAAAAGTCAACATGAATATATAAATTTGTCTCCCACAGAAATACCACGAGTTTTGTTCCGTCTTTTGATAAATCAAGGTGAACATGAACCAATTGATATACCGGACTTATATTCCCGAAGAACAGCCTAGAAATATCAAGCACCTCACAATAATCTTAATCGACTAGCGAAACAAGATATTGTGGAATCACAAACGATGAGACAAAGATGTTTGTGACTGCTTTTCTATCTTGCCTATCGGAGAAATTAATCTCGAGCCAATTTTAAAATTGTACTCAATACGATAGAAACAACAAGATCAGATCACACAACTACAGAGAAAATAGTTGGGTCTGGTTTCACAATCCCAATAAGTCTTCAAGTCGTTAACCTACAGGGTCTCGGTAGAAACCTAAGGTTAAAGGAGAATCGACTCTAGCTTATACAACTAGTATCACACAGGAGGTGTGGGGATTAGGTTTCCCAGTTGCTAGAGTTCTCCTTTATATAGTCTCCAAATTATGGTTTGCAATCTAAGTTACCTTGGTAACAAATCATTCAATATTCACTGTTAGATGAAAACCTGATTAGATTCAAGCTAATATCCTTCAACCGTTAGATCGAACTTAGCTTGTTATACACAAATGAAATGCACGTTCATTTAGGTTTGTGTAACCGTACCTAAACGTGTACACCTATTTGGTTCAATAGTAGTGAACCAAATGGTTAGCCATATGAGCACTTACTTATCAACCTTATTCATCTTCATCATAACTAGTTTGAATAACTCAAAAGAACTAGTTAGAGAGTTGTTCAATTGCTTAGATCTCATAGAAGTATATAAGACACAATCGAAGCAAAAACGATTTTGATTCACTCGAATCGATTCATGAACATTATAGCCACGGTTTGCAAATATGCATTCCTTAGTTTATATATGTCTTAGTTCACGAATAAACCGATTTTAGAAAATAACCCACTCAAGTATGCATACATGTACGCATACTTAAGTACCCGGTTTAACAAAGTACGCATACTTTAGCTCAAGGATTTTGGACTTACAAAAGTATGAGTTCACATACAATGTTTATATCCACTCAAGCTTATATATTCTAAACTCTCATTTCAATCATTGAAACATTCTTAGAGGATGTTAAATAGAGGTTATTCACACACTATTTTTCATCAAAGCAATTTTCAAGATATTGAAATAATCAACATGACTTTCGTCACTTGTAAAGATGAACTTGGCCAAAGAGAAAGCTCACCAACACATATTTCGAGAAATAGATAAGCGAGATAAACTCGACTCGAAATAGCAAATGTGTATAATCGAATTCTATATAGAAATACGACTTTTGTCTCAAGATAGGAGATAAAGTAGATAGACTTTTGAGTGATAGATAAGTTCAAGTCTCCACATACATTTTAGTCGATGAAGTTCCACCAGTTCCTTGAGTAGTTCTCCGTCTTTGTATGATGAACGTCGTGGAGCCTAGAGCTCAACTACACTTTCTATCCTAGTCCGAGACTTAGCTATAAGTATACTAGAAATCAAGACTTATAGTTTTGGCACCTAAACTTGACCAACAAGCTTGAGATAGCAACGCTTGCGAGTTCGACCGATCAGTGCTTTTACAATCTCCCCCTTTGTCAATTTTAGTGACAAAACTATCAATACATATGGAATGCAAAATAAATATACTTTGCAGCTTCTCTTCCACGTGCATGATCTCCTTGGTTCGTCAACATTACTCGAAATCTTCGTCACTTCCAAGTACTCCAATGATTCCAAAGATATTCAAATCAGCATCATCGTTGTTGAAGATCCGTAGCCATAACAATGAGAAAACAAAAGCTCTCAATCATTGTTACACAGTGTCATAGTATTATTACACAACATCAAAGTTCATTTGTATCACAACTTTGACAACAATACTATGGTGATATGTATCATTCCCCCTTACATAATGGTCCGAAAACCATATGTATTTGTAGTGTGAACTACATATTAATTCTCCCCCTTTTTTTCAATAAAATTGGCAAAGATACGAAAACTAGTGGGATCCTAATGAAATTTGCATAGAGACACTTCATGACCAAAAGAAAGCACATATCAACTTTTTAGATGCAATCATATAGCCGAAACTAAATGCATTCATCAAGGAGTTTATAAAGATATGAGATAACCCCCATAATATTCTATAGCCGCACTCCCCACAAAGATTTGGCAATTAAGCAAAAGTTCAATTAAGAACTCTCCCCCATAAAATGTCATTCCCGAAAGAACAACAAGAGCGATCTTACTTCACAAGAAAAGAAGGATTTCTTCGGACCTTACACTACGAAACCTGACAGAAAATCAACTACTGAAACAAATGTAGAATTGAAGCTAACACTTACTGGAATTTTAAACTCAATTGCCCAAAAGATCGAGACAAGCACAGGGGCAAGAGTTTTAGAAATGAATAATGAACCAAAATAACACCAATAGACTGCCATAAGTGTTGAAATGTAGCAATATCTAATGGTTTGGTAAGAATGTCAGCCAATTGTTGTACGGAAGGCACAAATTCCATATTTATGATACCATTTTCTATAGATCTCGAATAAAATGGTACCTTATATCAATGTGCTTTGTTCTTGAGTGCTCAGCGGGATTCTCAGTGATTCAAATCGCGCTAGAGTTATCACAAAAGATCTTCATTATTTCAGTATCAATTTCATAATCAGACAGCATTTGTTTCATCTATAGGAGTTGAGTACAACATGAGCCGGCAGCAATATATTATGCCTCACATGTAGACAGGGATTGTGAATTTTGTTTCTTGTTATGCCAGGCCACAAGATTCAGTCCTACATAGTAGAAACCCCCTAATGTACTTTTTCTGTTTTCCACACATCCTGCCCAATCAGCATATGAATAAGCAGAAAGATCAGTGTTAGTATCAAAAGTGTAAGATAGACCATACCCGACCGTGTGATTCACATATCGTATGATCCTTTTTGCAGCTGCAAGATGAGATTCCTTTGGATTAGCCTGAAATCTAGCATAACAACCCACACTAAACGCAATATCAGGTCTAGTAGTTGTAAGATATAAAAGGATACCAATAATAGATCGATATAGTTTTTGATCCACATTTACTCCTTTCTCATCTCTATGTAGTTTACCGGTTGTGGGCATAGGTGTCAGTTTTGGAGTTTACTTATCAACACCGAACCTTGAAACAAGATCCTTGGCATATTTTTGTTGAGATAAGTAAATTCCATCCTTATATTGCTGAATTTGTAATCCTAAAAAGAACTTTAATTCACCAACATTGCTCATTTCAAATTCTTTGCCAAGAGAGACTTGATTTTTTTTTGCAAGTTTTTCAGAAGTTGAACCATAGATGAAATCATCTACATAGACTTGAAATGACAACAACTTCCCCACTCCATTTGGTAAACAAGGTTTTATTTGCTCCACCTCTCGAAAAACCTTTCCTAAGAAGAGAAGTAGTTAGTTTTTCGAACCAGGCACGAGCTGCTTGTTTTAACCCATGTAATGCCTTTTTGAGCTTAAGGACGTGATCTGGGTTGTCAAATTGTTATGGAAATCGTGGGTTTTCAAAACCCTTAGGTTGAGCGACATAGACCTCTTCCTTCAAATTTCCGTTTAGGAACGCGGATTTTATGTCCATTTGAAAGATATGGATGTGAGTTCAATCAATTCTAGACTTAACTAAACAAACATAACATCAATTTTAATTCATAAAAATCATAACTTGGAAAAACAAGCATGAGCTAACAACAACCGAATGGACTCAAGGCGTGCCATTGCTCATCGGAGAAAAGGTTTTGCCTGCTCCTCCATCTCCATCTTCTTCATCACCGTTCATTCAATGTCAAAGTCGATTCCCTAAATAGATAAAGCCACCCTATAAGGGGTAACCGAGTGATTATAGGCACCACTCATCGATAAGGGCCATCTTGATTTGCAACCCCTTAACCTCTATTGAGTATCCTTGAGTGACAAGTCTTGCTTTATTTCTGACAATTGTGCCAAATTCATCATACTTATTCTTGAATATCCATTTGGTACCAACAATATTGATATTGGAGGGACAAGGTACTAGTTCCCATACGTCATGTCTTTGAAATTGATTTAACTCTTCATGTATTGCATTCACCCAAAAGGGATCCCTAAGAGCTTCATGAATATTTCCCGGATCTACTTGTGAAAGATAACAACCAAAATTGCAAATGTTTTTAAGTTGTCCTCCTTGAAGGAATAAACACAGTTATTCAAATCCATTGAAGGAATAAACACAGTTATATCAATTTATTCCTGTCCACCTTGATGTACATTAAAAGGTGTTTCCCTTAAACCCATCTTTTATTTATATTTATTTTAGGACAATAGATTAAGTTTAAATTTGAAAAACTAGGGGTTTATGGCAGTTACAGACTGAAGTTCGGCTTATAACTGAAACGAGTTATCAGACGAACTACTTATTGTTCTTCATTCTGGAATTTTTGATGAACATTTCGGCTGATAATTAAACATCAAAACGATAGCTAAACCTCATTATGTATATACAGAAAACTGAAAGTACGGTTGTTTCTTCTTCTTTTTTGAAGCATCAGTCGAACTTCATGGCATTATTCAGAAATCACACAAGTTACGAATTTCGGTTGTTAACTTTTTTTTTTCAAACAATAGCCGAACTTTTCTCTGTTGCTAGCATTACATAGAAAGTTATAAGGTTCGACTCAAGATTGTTATTTCGCTAAAACCGAACTTTTTGATGTTGTTAGAATTTTCAGTCGAACTTATATTTTCATAGAAAATCGTTTTTTGATTTCTAGCCGAATATTTGTTGTTTGAAGTATTAATTAAGTTTTATACTTTGTCTTATGAACAAAAGTAAAGGTAAAAGGAGGAACATGGAGGTAAATCCTTCTAATTCTAAAATTTCGATCATCGAGGAGATGGCACCAACAAAATAGGAGCAAGTAATAGGGGAACTAAAAAAGGTGGTCGTGGGGCTTTACTTGCGGTTCTTATTCGTGAACAACCAGTTGTGACACCAAGAAAAAAAGAGGTAAAGGAAGAAGAAGTATGAGGGGAAAGACAAGGACAATGACAGAAAGGAGGAGATGGAAATGATGATGATGATGTTGAAGATGAAGATGATGAATAATAAATGAAGAAGAAGAAGTCCAACAAAAATAACAGCAACAACCGAAAGAGAAGAAGCTTATTACACCTCAAAAGAGATGGCGTCATATTCCGAGTGATGATAATGTAATACCTGTTCGAGGGAACAATAAACCTCATGGCGTTACGTAAGATGGAGGAAATGTATTGATTGGATACAAGGACCCATGGATAAAGAGGATCTATGAGACTACATATCATAAGTATGCGACCTGAGTATTGAGACACAAGATGACTGCACATTGGGATTTGACGAAAGAGGTTGATGAGTTGGTGGCTTCAGTACAAGCCTTAGGTTTATGCCTGCGATAAAATACGCAAGAAGGATTGCGACCCAGTGACAGCCTCCGTCTTTTGTGAAAGATTTTGTCCAGAGACTTACACATTTCATCCCTTCTTTGGCGAGATGACAATCACTCCCAATGATGCAAGAAAGATTAGCGGCCTTAAAAGGTCCCTGAAAAGCATGAAAGCCGGTTTTTATGAAATGACTTAGGAAGAGCCGCATAAATTGGCCAAAGAAACTTCTGGTTGGAGTCAATCCAAGACCGAACTGGAGTTCTGTTGTGCTTCTAAAGAGGTAGATGGTGTGAATTATCAACTCAGTCAAAAACCAAAGAAGTTTAAACTGTCCAAATTTACTAATCTGAAAAAGGATTTTGAGAAGACAAAGGAGAAAGTTGCAAAAGTGGAGTTGGTAATGGACGACGACAAAGTCAAGCAAACTGCAATTGCTTATTTGTTGTATACTCTCGACAAAGATATCTTTCCCCACCTTAGGCGACTGCTCAATACATCCAATTTTTAACGGATTTTAAAACCGTTCACGTGCACTCTTGGGGAACCGCTGTCCTTTCACTATATTTAAGGTTTATGATTGATTTCTAGGTTATTTGGAGTACAGGCTAAATATTGCCCTATTAATGCTAGTAGAAGTTAGGAGATAAGTAATAGTCGAATAACTCTCTATACAGGTACAACTCATGAGACCTTGCAGAGGGATTCTGTGGAGCAATTACGAGTGAGAACAACACTAGCAAGTGGACACTAATCTAAGAGTTTAGCTACTAAGATCAACCTAAATTCACAAAGCATAAGAGGTTCGATTGGATTACACCTCGAGTGATCTAATGTGGTTTAGACGAATAAAATCTGATAGTCGATAACTTCTGTATTCAGTGATATAAGGAGTTTTGGAAATAACGCTGATCTAGTTGTTATTCTAAAGTTGGTGATGAACGATTCTAACGAGAGATAGATAAGTTGATCACTTAAGTTACCGTTTGGAACGGCGAAGGACTCCCTAATCATTTTTCTCTTCTAATTATCTTTTTATTGTGTTTTGGTTAATAAATCCAGTTCCCTCATTCTAGTATTTACTTTTTATTCGCGTTTGCTAATCTAAATAACATATTGATTACACATCTCTCTGCGGGAGCGATTCTTACCACCGCCATATTTCTAGTTAATTAGTGGGAAATATCTTAAGTAATTTGTTACACCTACGACACACATCAGGTGAGGGGCGTAGGCTTGTTGTTTTCACGCAATGATATATCGCTGACTTGAGAGGATGATCAATCACAGTAGGAGTGAGATAACCGGACGAGCTGAAACATCTTAGCAGCGGCGAGCGAAATGGGCCTAAACCGTGGAAACGGGCTGTGGGAGAGCAATATAAAAAGTGAGATTTGAGAGTTCAGTAGCCAAAAGCATCACCAGCTTATGACCTGAGTAGCATCACTAGCTGGGCAGTAGTGGGGAATTTTCCGCAGTCAGCGAAAACTTAACGGGCAAACCCTTTGAACCGCATGTGCAGTACTTACCGGAATCAGGAGTGACATTGACAACGAAAACGAAGAAAGGGCGCTAAATGTCCTGAAAGTTCAGGCTTTGCCATCCACAAACCGTTAGAATTACAAAACGAACTGATGAGGGTTCATGATTTAGACAAGTCAATAAGATAGCTCTGTTTCACTGGTTAAAGTCATCAGCTGTTTCTTTTTGGCTTTTTACTTGCATTTAAAGTTCTTTTTAAGTTCAAATTTATCATTCTGATTAATATATCCATCCAGGCAGTTTGAGTCGCAACAATGATGTGCATCGTTTATCCAATATGTTTACTATGTCTACAACAACATGGGTCCGTGAAATAAGACTAACAAACAAAAACCATATCCATCCACCGACGATCTATAATCATCTACACATTTAACCATACGAAAACGCCTATCTCATTTATTCGTAATTTTCAACTACTAGGTGTTAATCAAGGGAACACCAATTCATCATTAGAAGCATTAGAAGGTGTTAAACAGAACGAAAGGTGGTTTAATCATCAGATTAGGAATAGTGTACATACAGAGATTATGTACCCCGTCAATTGAAATAATTGAAGTTAATGATCACCAGTTCACCACCAGGGATCATTATGACTGTGCTGAGAAATACGTACCTGTACAAGTGCTGCATTAGGAGTATGTATAATTTTGAAATGAATATTCACAAGTACAACATAGATAATGATTCATTTCACTAGGTAAAAAATTTCATAGAAAAGTTGTCCAGAAAACCAAATCCCTAACCAATTGAACAAGCATGTCACCTAAAATCAGAGTATAGGAAAATATAAGATGTATTCCATTGAAAAACAATCAGATGTCAGACTTTTTATTTACTTCTAAAACATGAAAATTAACCACAATAAAACCAATAAACATGTAACAATGGTGAATAGATAAGAAGATGTGAACAGGACTCTTCTCAGTTGCAGGGTTGTCCACGCATACATGATAACAAAACTGGTGCACCACATCCACAGCCAAGCGATAAACTTTTTTTGTGTCTCCTTCCAACTTCTGATCCAAACTGACTTGACTGGGGAGGGGCAACAACCCCGTTGACAAATAATGGGTTCGATTCAGAAACCACTTGATCAGGTTGAACAAACTCACCGTGTTCATAATTCCTTGGTGTTTGATTCCTTCTGTAGTTGTTAGCAGCTTTTCTTTCAACTTGAAGGAACTGACCAAGGGATGGAGGACTAGTCACATTTTCTACATAAGTATCACTAGGCTTTGAACATAGGGAAAATAACCATGTTTTGGATTTAATTTTCTTCTTACTTCTTATGGATTCTGCTCTCCTACCCCTAATAGATCTTCTAGAAAACTCTAAGATGCTCGAAACACCAATGAGACTCCCAAGTGTAATGCTCTTGTCATGGAAGAAAGATCCAGTTGACTACATAAAAATCAACGGTGGAAGACATTACTACAACAACAACGAGTATGGAACAGAAGAATACCATTGATACCCAAATTACACGAGATTCATGTTTAAGCAATGTACACTAAACGGTGGAAAACATTACCACAACAAGCTTTGGTTCAAAAATTTGAGTCACCATCTAGTGTGTCCACATGCTTTTTCTAAAGAAAACTGTGCTCGTAGGTTTAGTCATGTTGTTTTCAGAATTCCAGTTAGATGTATTGCAGTGTGAGTCTGCCCCACAAATTCGAAGCAAAAAATGTGAACTTTGTAGATAAGAATTCACCATGTTGGGTTAAACTGTGAGCCTATAGAGGAAGCATAAAGGGTAGTTTTTTTTTTTTCATTTGTACAAATCAATGCAAAATCCAAAAATTCGAAGAACACCATCATCTTAGGAAGACCGAGAACAAGAGTTTTTCTTATCTACAAATATCAATTTATATCACCAGCATTTTTAGGTCTCTAAAATGCATGAAAGGATAAATAGTAAATATAAACAACAAGGACATATTATTCTTATCAATTCCTAACTTTTTAAAAGTTTCCATTTGCAAACGAACCATCAAATCAATCAAGAATAATTACACAACGGAAAGTTCACACAAAAAAGAAAGAAGAAGAAGAAAGAAATGTAGTTAACAAGAAGAGTAGTTATATAGGGTCTTTGTAATTTTTGTTCCTCAATCTTACCTCTGTATCCAAGTCTGATGAAGAATCTGTTGACAAACTTGGAGAGCCAGTGATAAGTGTGTTGGAAGACATCGACCCTGAAAAATCACGATTCCTCACCAAACCAACTCTCACGTTCAATGGTTGTAATCCCAAGGGCCACCCACCTTCCTGCGATTCAAATCAAAAAAATAGACCATTTTTACTTAAATCCAAGACCAATGACAATGTAATGAGAAGAGTATATATATGAAAAAAGAGAAGAACCCAAACCAAGAATATCCAAAAGCTGGACAGAAATTCCACCATTAGTAACAAGTAGTTGTGCTATTTGATTTGACTCACTAGGATATATCAAGCAAATGGAGTCACCTTAAAGAAAAATCTATCATTCCTATTGTTCTCAATCACTAGTCACTGACGCTTTAACACAATGGCAATGTGAACTTCAAATATGTGCAAAGATGTTGTTCCAAAAAATGGAAGAAGAATAAAGTGGTGGTTTAGATGTAAAACTCTGACCATTTTATAAACAACACCTCATGATTTCACTCACTGTTTTTCTCTGGTTTATTGTTGCTTGAAAGCCGGCACCGTAATTCTCAATTTTTGTTGAACACCTTCCTGCGATTCAAATCAAAAAAATAGACCATTTTTACTTAAATCCAAGACCAATGACAATGTAATGAGAAGAGTATATATATGAAAAAAGAGAAGAACCCAAACCAAGAATATCCAAAAGCTGGACAGAAATTAATGAATACCTGTTGAGCGACCATTAGTAACAAGTAGTTGTGCTATTTGATTTGACTCACTAGGATATATCAAGCAAATGGAGTCACCTTAAAGAAAAATCTATCATTCCTATTGTTCTCAATCACTAGTCACTGACGCTTTAACACAATGGCAATGTGAACTTCAAATATGTGCAAAGATGTTGTTCATTCTTTTATTTAACACAAAGAAGAAAGAAAAGAAGATGAAGAAGCAAAAAATGGAAGAAGAATAAAGTGGTGGTTTAGATGTAAAACTCTGACCATTTTATAAACAACACCTCATGATTTCACTCACTGTTTTTCTCTCTGGTTTATTGTTGACTGTGTACCCAAAGAAGAAACAGAATAATTCGTACTAATAATAAGAAGAAATTAAAGAAAGATGATGTGAGAGATGTGTATGGAAAAAAAAAAAAAAGTAACCTGACCAGTCTACCCCTTTTTATCTTATTTACTTTTGGATTACAAAAATACCCCTTCAAACTCCGTTACATCCCCTAAAACACCGGTAAACATCCACCAAATACGGGAGTCATGTACATACTTACCAAACCTAATTTGATTGGGGCCAGAAATATTAATAGGGGGCCTTGACATTTTATTTGCACCCCAAATTTTTCAGGGGCGTATTAAACCGATTGTGAAAATACTATTTTACCCTTTACTAAAAATAAATCTTAAAAACCTATTAACCCTTAATCATAAGCCCCAATTCATTTCTAATTCTAAACAAAAAGATCACTCCTCCCCTCTCGACTCTTCTCTTCTCCTCCATTAACGACTCCAAGAAAAAAAAAATCACCCGAAAAATTTCAGTTACAGTAAAAGGGTCGTCAATTCGACAAGCCTAAACCCTAACGATTTTTCATATGTATGTAGAGACCATAAAAAATCGTTAGGGTATATGATGATCAAGATAACGACCCTATTTCTGGTTTTCATATTTTTTACCCTAGATTAGAGTCGTTCGCATAATATAAAAACCTATGACGATCCTCTATGGACGACCCTTTTTTAACCAGGATTGATTGGGGGCCATACTTTTTAATTGGGGGCCAAGCACTAGAGGACAAAAAAGGTCACCCAATCCTAATTTGGGTCATCCCTTATAAAAATTCTTTCTAAATGCCTAAAATAGCCTTGAGTGATTAGTATTAAGAGTTAATGAAGTAGATTAGTGTGTTAATTTAGTTTAGTTTAAAATCAGGTTTTGGATTAAATTTTTGGGAAATTTAAGTTTTGGGTATTTTTGTTTTGAGAAGAAGAAGAGGGGTTTTGGGAGGAAAAACTAGGGTTGTTTAGAAATGAGTGATTCAAGTGGAGGGAATTAGGTAGTTGAAGGTTCAAACAATAACCATGAATGTATTGATGGTGAGATTATCTCTAATAATCTTATGGATTGGATGTTTGATGAAGAGATGTTAATGGAGGAAGCCATGAATAATGGTGGAAATGAAGATCCTACTCCTCAAAATGAAGGAACCGATACTCCAAATGAAGAACCCGCACCTCAAAACAATCAGGTAAACCTCATATACTCTTGAAATTGTCTCGAATGGTGCTCCAAGGGGTCGATTCATGGTCACCGTTTAAGTCGTCGTGTGTGAGGGTCGTTATAGTCGGGGTTTGGATTCATTAACGACTCTTCAAAGTCGTCAGTAAATTGGAATTACCGATGACGACTCAAACCTGCAACTTTTCCAGGTTATGAAAAATCGTTAGGGGCGGGTGATAAAAACTGACGACACTTTTAGCTAGGTCAAAAAGGGTCGTTAATGTTTTTTGTTTAGAGACAGACGACTCTAAACCCAGAACTCTCAGTAAATAAAAAACTTAGAGTCGTCATATATGTATTCATATAAGATGACGACCCTATCCCGCCATTTCAACTTTTAAGTAGAGTCGTTCGGTGTTTTATTTAATATAATAACGACCATTGCGCTGGATTATGATAAATTTTGATTTCATAGAATCATTTCATTGAATCGTAAAAGGCATACATCTTTCATAGCGATACATTGAAGGAAATGAAATACAATAGATAATAGCGGTGCACTTATACACTTAATCATAAATGGCGTAATTATACATGGTGCCTTCCAAGATAAAGTAGCAATCGTCGAACTCAAACTTTTTCCCACGAAGCTCCTCGTAATAGCCATACGCCTTCCTCAACTGAAAGCGCAAACATACTCAGTTAGTATTGTTGAAAACTTTGGATAAGTTTTACCTCTTGTTTAAATACTTACTCTCATAGCACCCGAAATATTGGGCATGGCTTCCCTTGCGGCCTTGATTTCTCTTTTGAAAACTTCACACTCGAAGAATATCTCCTCGAACCGTTCCTTGACGAGTTTCAAAGACCTTGAGTTGCAATTTCCGTCTAACGCCACAAAAACGATGAATACACGGTTCCACCAAGCATCCGATGTTTGATCAATGTCTTTTCCTAGATCTTCAAAGTGGTTTGTGACTGTTTTCCAAGCTCTCACAATAGAACAATTCTCTTCCGAAGTGTAAGTACTAGTCATGGTGTTTCCTCTTCTTTTTCCTCTTGGATAATAAATGTATGAGAATGAATGTGAAGGTTTAGAATTATGGTTTGGGTAAAGAATGTGTGAGGTATGGGTCTCTATTTATAGAGATTAAGGACCCAACAATCATTTTTTTGAATTTTTAACCGTTGCCCGACTCAACCACATTTGGTGAATTCAAAATTCACATTAAATGCATTAAGGATCGTCATTATGTATATTAAACAAGTGACGACTCTTGATGATAAAAAGTGTCGTTAATGTGTTATGTTTACTGAATGACGACTCTACCGTCAAATAGTCTCTGTGTCAAGTGACCTTTAGAGTCGTTAATATGTTCTTCTCCATAAATGACGACTCATGCCAAGAATTTCAAACAATCTTTAGAGTCGTCACTTTTGCTTTAACGAATCATGACGACCCTTTATGAACTATAGTTATTGCACCGATATTTGAAGTCATGTGTTTTATTGAATCCGAAAAAACATACATGTAGTTGAAATAAAATAGAAGGAAAACACATAAAATTGTTCAATACATTGCCATAGAAAATCTATACGAGTTTAATTATATTGGGCGAATTGCCATTCAACTTCCTCCAAGAGAGTGTAGCAGTCCTCGTGCAAAAACTCA
The DNA here is from genome assembly GCA_023531295.1 of Papaver armeniacum. Lineage (NCBI taxonomy): Eukaryota > Viridiplantae > Streptophyta > Magnoliopsida > Ranunculales > Papaveraceae > Papaver > Papaver armeniacum. The sequence goes on along the minus strand of JAJJWW010001426.1, from coordinate 22,644 downwards.
TGGCCGTACTTTAATTCGTATTGGCTCCGACCCAAAGTATACTGGAAAAACAATTTTTTAAATAAGTTAGCATTGTTGAATAATGATAACCAAATAAAATTTTTTTTGATGAAAGGCCTATTGATTCACAAACTTACTCTACTCATTCGAGGTTCATTCGGCATAGCGTCCTTACGAGCTTTCAATTCATTTCTTAGCAAGACGCATTCATTGTATAAATATGCGTACCTTTCCCTTTATTTGTGGGAGCGTCCTCCCGTAACGATTTCCGCTTAGTGCTTTGAATACCTTAAACACCCGTTTCCACCAAGCATTGGTGTTTTGATCATGCCCAAAGTAAGGCCCTCTTGTTGGGTCTTCGTTCGGCCACCCATTGCGCTTCCTCAACGGAGTGCTTTGTGAGAGTGGTGTGTGCTCGACAATAGCAACATCTTCTAGATTATTGAACGGAGTTGGAGCCATTTTTTAGTGTTTGAAAGTGATGGGTGACTGATTTAGGAAGATTGAAAGTGATGGGTGAATAAGTTTGGAAGAGATAGGTCTCTATTTATAGCAAAAAAGTACCCAACGGCTAGTTTTTTTAAAAAAAAAACGGTTACTTCTGCAATAACTGCTCCTACTAGTCAAAGTTACCGTTGATTTTCAAATTCTCTCCACTTAGTTCGTCTAGAGTCGCTCAAGCTATATATATAAAACAAGAATGACCCAAGGTGAAAAATCAAGCAAAGCATGGTTTATATTTGGGAATGTAGAGTCGTATGTGTATAAAGAGGGTCGTCATTTGTCGAGGAATGGGTCGTTGTTCGCAAAAATAATGTTGACGATCGTTAGTGTCGTCAACCCGTAAATAAAGATGACGATCGTTAGGGTCGCCATTTTTACATCTCGTAAATTAACGATCACTTGAATGATATGTTTTTCTTTTCTATGTAGTTGGTTGTACGGCGAGCTCTCAACCTCGAACCCGTCTCTATTATCGGTCCTGATACCTCCCAACACTATATGACCGATTTGGTACGTTTTTAATGTTTGAATCGATGTATATCTTTATGAAAATTGTTTAATTAGTGTTGCATCATGAACGTGACATTGGTTTTAATGTAGACGTGGGAGACAAAGGTCGATGTCAAGGAATGGTTTATTTCCAAGGGAAAAGAGAAGATGTGCGTAGTTGTTCAAAGCAAACACGTTGATTATAAGCAAATGGAGATGGTATGCGAGAGAGCGGGGGATAAGGAAGAAAGTCACAAAGGGAAGAACTACAAGTATGAGAAGAAGACGACGAGGGTCTACAAAACGTCGTCGAAGAAGATACAATGCCCCTTCAGGATTGTTTTCAAAAGGCATCCTGAAACTAATCTATGGAGGTTGTATAGTATTCCGGATGGTCGTCACAACCATCCTCCACCTAGTACTCTTTTAGGGCACCCAAAGATATGCCGATTGAAACCACATCAAATGGAAAAGGTACGACGATGAAGCGATGTAGGCCCCTTCGATCCTAAATGCAATAAGAGCGGAAGATAAGACAAACTTGTCTATTATTTCCACCATCTACGCTGCCAAAGCAACGATCGAGAACCGAATGGGATGGTAGATTAATTATGCAACAATCGAGTGGTTGGCGAAAACTTAACTACGCCATGCAAACAAGGGTGGGTCCTAAAGACAAAGTGACACATATTTTTCTTGCCCATCCTAGGATGGTGGATTTGGCTCGGTTGTTTTTACCGGTCTTGTTCATAGATTGCACCTATAAGACCAACAAGTATAACATGCCGTTGTTGAACTTGGTTAGTCATACTTCGGATAAGCAATCATTCACCGTGGCATGGTGCTTTATGGAAAAGGAAGAAATAGAGGACTATGTTTGGGCTTTGGAACAAGTTCGGTTGATTTACCGAGGCGAAGGCACACCGCGGGTTATAATTACGGATAGGGATTTTGCAAATATGAGTGTCGTTCGTCAAGTTTTTCCACATGCTCAATATTTTCTTTGTACGTGGCACATCCAAAAGATCAAGCCTCGCAAAGGGTAATCAACGTTCCAAGGAGGAAGACGAGCGTCTAAGTAAACTTTCAAAAAAAGAGATAGCCGGGAGAAAATGAAAGAAAAGGAAAAATATGTCAAGATGGTGATCTATGGGAGGATTTCTCGCAAAGATTGGGACCATTTGGCTCATTCGAAGACCGAAGTAAAGTACTATGCAAATCTTCAAAAGTTTATTGATGATTGGAGTACGGATCATAAGAAGGTTGTCGATTATTGCCTAGATACATGGTTGAATCCTTGGAAGGAAAAGTTTGTTTATGCATGGACCAATAAGTTCAAGCACTACAAAAATGAGTCCACGAGTATTGCAGAACAGTCCCATGGACGTTTGAAAAAATTCTTCAAGAGAATACTTGGTGGGGTAGTTACGGTGACAGAAGCTATTCACGAGCACGCCGAGGATGACCTAAGCAAGATAGTGACTCAGATGGAGTATAGTAAGGACCGTTTTTTGAAGCAATACATGGAAGACAAAGAATTTCTACGTGGGGTTTCGCACCAAGTATCATGGTGGGCAATAAAGCATATGATGACTGAACTTAACAAATTTCAAATTTCGAGCGAAATCTTCCGATAGAAAAGTCATTAAATGTAATTGTACAACCGAGACGTGGCTTGGCCTCCGTGTAAACATAATCTCGGTGGGTACAAGGGGCTCATTCCCATTGAAGATATCGATCCTTTTTGGAAGCAACTTGGGTTCATCCCAAATCCCACAGAGCCGCCGATGAACAATTTGGAGACCTTGAGATTGGCAAGTATATCAATGAGAAATATCGAAAAACGAATTGTGCAGAAGACAGAGATCTTTGGTTTCTAATTTGTGGTCGGTACTGCCCGTAAGAGCTTAGGAGTAGAAGAAGAGCCAATCAAACAAAAACCACCGGTAGACCCACAACTAAAAAGTCTTTTAGAGAAACCGTGAAAGCGGCTAAGAGTTGCAAAAGTGACCCGTCACGTCATCGCATGTCCAGGCGGAATATACGGAGTATGAGAACTCTTTCGTACCCAAGGCAAGGGGTCCGCCAAAGGAAGACATGGATGTTGTAGACCATGTGGTCGGTACCCAGAAAAGCCAAACGAGCGGAATGGTTACGATACGAGGAATAAAAGGTAATCCGCGCACCCCTAGAGATTCCCAAGGAAGACCACATCGTGTTGCTTACACTTTGTATAAAGAGTATACTTGACCAACTTCCTCACGTCATCTTGGATCACCTTCTATCCACCGACGACGTCGACGGCGATGGAAATTGTGGTTACCATGTTGCAACGGAACAATTAGGGCATTTCGACGAGGCCGACGAACTTAAGCTCACCCAAATCGAATATGCAAGAAAAAAAATGGCGTAAAAACTAGTTCAGACAAACAACTATATTTGACAATGCTCATGGAAGGAGATCAAAAAGAGAGGGAATTGAAGTTTAGGGAGTTGGTTTCAAACGTGAAATGGAGGAAGAGGTCGAAGAAGGCCTAAGTTATAAGTTTTGGATGCAAATGCCTTTTGGTGGCCAACTTTTGGCGGACACATTCACTTGTGTTGTAATTGTATTCAAGAAAGGCTTCCCTGAGCCTCTTGTATGTACGTACCTTCCAAAACTAGGTGCGAGACGGAGATAAAGAAAAGAAGAATTGTAATGGCACATGTCAATGATAACCATTACATAGGCTTGAAGATTTCCGAAGAATGTCCTCTACCACGGGTGTATGGTGATTGGGGAGAGTACACCAAGGAGTGGACAAACCAAAGATGAGTATGGAATGAACATTTGGAATGCTATGGACCCAACCCCGGTTTACTTAGACTTGGGAAATGAATCGTGAGAGAAGATGTTTATTCTAAACAATGCATTGCATTTTGAAGCATACTTTTTGATAATGGTTGTATCTTCTACCCGTATATTTGTATTTTGAAGAATGCTTAATGAATACAATGCGTTTTATCCTAGTTGGATTATGTTAATTTGAATTATGTTACGTAGTCGTCAAAATATATACATACACCTTAACGACCCTAACTGTAAAATTTGCTAGTCTCCTGGATGTTTTTACGCCTAAAGGTCGTTATACATATAAACATCCAAGTTAACGACTCATACCTTAGAATTTGACAGTCTCATGTATGTTTTGCAACAATACAGTCGTCATCCATATATACATAAACATTAACGACTCTAATGTTAAAAATTTGACAGTCTCCTGGATGTTTTCCAACTAAGAGTCGTCATCTCAGTTTACATAAACATTAACGACAGTAACCATAAAAATTTGATGGTCTCCTGGATGTTTATATACTAAGAGTCGTGAAGCATATATACATACAAAGTAACGACTCTAGTTATACGCCTAAGAGTCGTCATCATTATAGTGTATACATGGACGACTCTATAAGAAAACCCCCAACGGCTTTTTTTTGTATACACTTTTTCCCAAAAAAAATAGCCGTTGGTAATTATTGTATATATATAGGAACACTTCCAGGAGAAAATTCAATTGAAAACCACCTCAATAATGGCAAATCCTTCATCAACCCCCAATTCAATTGATAACATACTTAGAAGATGCAAGCGACCAACCAAATCAATATTGGCAATGGAAGAAGAGATACGCAAAAAAAACATGCGACCTACTAAAAAACATGCGCCATATCCTACGAAGGAAGAAGAAGAGTTGCGCGAGGCCAAACGACGAGACCAAGAACAATCCCAACTCCGTGAAAGATTCAAGCAAGTCGAGGAAGAGACCGAATGGGTTAAAAATTATTACATTGTCAAGGATCTCCACGAAGAACATGAACGTGATAGTATATTTTGGAGCCAAGTTGGTTCGGTCCTTTCGTTAATAACAACAAACTACGATATCCTTACTTGCCGTCCCACATTAGTCATAGGACGATTCTTGTTATAAAATGGTGCACCAAGTACAACGAGTTTCTCGCGAGGCACAAAGGGGATAGGTGTCTTTGCTCAGCCGCATATACCAAATGGAGAGGAGAGCCTTTTATCACATTGAAGCCGCCATGCTAGTTGAATCTCGCACTTTAAACATGAACAACAAGTAATGTGTTCAAAGGAATATCCACCTTCTAATTAATATTTAATATGCTACAATTCCAAGTTTCCTTTCAATCGAGATTCAATTTATTTTAATGAACAGTCGTTATCTCGGTTTGTTAATGCAGTGACGACTATACCTAAGTCGTCATATGACTTATTTTGCAACAACCTGATCTTGAGTCGTCAACACCTTTGATAACGTAGTTAACGACTCACGTTGTGATTTTCAAAAAAAAAAACGACCGTTGGGATTTTCTTCTATATAATACCACCCCATCCTCTAGAGAAAATAGCCCAAAACCATTCTTTTTTCCACCAAACTACGTAATCTTTCAATTGCAATGGCTGAATGGGAACCGTATGAAGATTTGTGTCTCGTTAAATCGTTTGCTAGTACCTTTCGTGAATGTCCAAATGAAATCTATTCAATGTTTTGGAAGAGAGTTAAGGAGTTCTTCTACGGGCGTACCGCGAATCCTAATAACCGAAAATGGAGAGACTTGGCATTTCGATTCAACTACATTAAAAGTGCAATGAGAGAGTATGTAAAAGTTAGAAATATGGTGTACGACCATCATCCACGAGCTCCTCTTAAGGAAAAAGTGAGTAATTCGTTAATATTTATACTTTCCTCATCCTTCAAAGTTACTAACATATAACATTCCTCGTTTAATTTCAGACGAACGTTTCAATGGGTTATGGACAATACGTAATGGGGATACTAAGTTCATTCACCACAAAGAATATACAACGTTGTATCGTCGAGCGCGAAGGTTCATTGACGAACATTTGATGTGTCAAATTCAAGAATACCCATATTAACTTTCTCCCGGTTGTAACAAATCAATATATCCCATATAAAAGCAACGACTCAGATATCCGTAAGATGTATTTTCCGGATTTAATACACATGTAACAGTCGTTAACCTGCTATTTGATCCCGCTAACGACTCTATCCATAGAAAATAAAGTTCGTCTCCTGGATGTTTTCTGACCTAGAGTCGTCATTAGTTTCCATATACTAAATAACGACTCTAGCCATAGAAAATATGGTTCCTCTCCCCGGATGTTTTCTCGACCTAGAGTCGTCATTAGTTTCCATATACTAAATAACGACTCTAGGCATAGAAAATATGGTTCATCTCCGGATGTTTTCTCGACCTAGAGTCGTCATTAGTTTCCATATACTAAATAACGACTCTATGCGGAAAAAAACATCACCGTCTTTCATTTCCCTCTCGAGTCGTTAGACTTTTAATTGAAACACATAACGACTATGTGTATCACAAATAGAGTCGTTACACCGCTGCTGACCATAGATAACGACCCTAACTCTATCACAAAGTGTATAATCTTGTCTCGCATTACAAAGATTACTTACATTATTCTAACAAACATACTAGTAAACATCCTTCTTAAAACAAAGTAGTTTCAACAAACCAGCCAAACCAAACACATAAGTAGTTTCAACAAACACATAAGTTCAAGTTATAGTAACATCTCAAGGAGACGGTAACATCTCCTTGAGTAAAGACCACCATCTCGACCTCGACCTCCTCCTTACTTCCCGACCGGAAACTTTCCGCTTTTCTTAGGAGGAGGACCCCGAGTTTCACCGACCCCCGGGGAACCACCATCTTCTCCGGTACCTTGTTCATCATGATGTTGGCTACTTTGCCCCGTTCACCACCTTGTTGTGCTCGGATACGTGTTTTCCGGTCCTCTTACCTTCCTTGGCCATCTCAAAGAAACATCTTCTTTGCATTGGGATTTTCAATGTGCGTGCAACAATCAACAGACAGACGTTGCTTCGCAGATCAATCACTTCCCTTTGTCACCGAGCAACAAAAAGCCTTGACAAAAAGCTTCATTCGTTCCCTCTATATATATACATTAAAAAAACAATTCTAATGAACTCGACGTATATTTGTATGTAAATGAATAACACAATTACACAAATAAATACTCACCACTAGTTTAAGAATGGTAGTATCATCTCTACCGTCACTTGAGAAGAAGATGTGGATGCTCTGTTGGTCCTCCTACCCGTAGCCCGATCGATCCGTATTACCCTACCATGGGAGAAGCCTTCGTACTCATTGATAGTAATCCGTTGTTGCCTCGTAACCTTTATCCACATGCACCCAAAATGTGATGTCTACGAGGCTAGAATGTCTATTATTCCAATGCTTGACATCAGTTGCAGGTTCGTAAACCACTTTTATTTCAGCCTTGCCGGCCTCACATTTGTTCAAATTGTGCTTGAACGGAGGTACATCGTCTTCATCGGGTGAATCTTGAACAAACCCAAGTTGACGCATGATTCTCAAAGGATTGTACATTGAAAAACCGTTGGGGTGAAACAAAGGGCCATGGTAATACACGACATCTTCCATCGCGCCAACTCTAGCATCCTTGTAAGGACTAAAGATTACCTCTTCCGCCGTGATGTTGTCAAGTTTTTTACGCATTTCTATCAAGGCATCGCTTGTTCCCTATCCCGAGAACCGGAGTACAACCAACGAGTTCCCGTTGGACTACCCGGCTCCAATTTGAGTTGATTTTCACATCTTCATTGTCTTTGAACAGTGAGGGGAAATGATCATAAATCCACATCTATTTTAAACAATCAAATAAACATAAAAATATATCGAAGGAAAAAAACATACTAAAAGAAGACAACTTTCATCAATTCAAATACCTGGATTAGAGCCAAATTCCCATTAATTTGAGAAGTTCGTTCGCGAGATCCCTGGGAAAGCTGACCATTCAGATGTGTAACTATGGCAGTCCCCCAAGAGTACTTGTTCACATCTTCTAAGGGGTCCAAAAGTCAAGAAGGTTGGCGCTCACCCCGTTACCTTTGCTATCTGGGAAATACAACCGATGCAAGGACGTACAACAAATAAGCCGCCGCCGCATAACGACATTCCATATCGTAGAGACCTCCTTTTTTTCCTTCTCTGCATGTACCAAAGAAACATCTGCCTAATGTCCACAAGTTTGAACTCTTTCTTCGGTACTTAGCTCCCTAAGCACGAAAAGCCCATCGCCTTCTCTTTATCCCACCAAACAAGTTCTTGGTCCATGTATAAATTTCATCCCAACTAGGCCTTCTCTTGAAATTCTCACCGGTTGATTTACCTTCAACCCGCACCCCTAATATCTATCTCGCATCATCGGACTCAATGCCATCTCGCCAAAAGGAAGTTGGAATGTGTCGACTTCAAACGTAATACCTTTCACGAAACTAGATACTCGCGACCTTGTCATACGCAATCACGAGTTCACAACGGCATTGTACAAACCGGAGTTTTCAACATATTCTTTAACTCTTGCACATTCACCTTCTAGCGGCCACAACTCCATTTTCTTAAAAGAAGATTGGTGCCTCAAGAGACGTGCGGCATTCTTATGATCCCGCAAAAAAATAAACATATTAGAAAAAGTAATATCAACAAACTAATCAAATAGCAAGCAAAGTTGGGATTCTTACGATTGTCTCATAGATGGTATGAGCCCACGATCCAAAGATATCCAAATAGAACTTTGCCCCCATCTCTAGGTTCTCCTCTTGGTTTACCATTTCGAAGAGGCTCCAACATCAAACGAGACGCGGAACGTGTCTCGCGCTGGGTGCAATATCGCTCCATCCATCTTAACCCTCTTTACCGGCTTCGTGCCTTTGCATCCTGTTCTTCACCTTCTACATCTTGTTTACCATCATCCTCTTCATCATCCTTACCACCACCATCATCCCCTTCATCCTCTTCCTCCTCATGACCACCATTATTACCTCCATCCCCTTCCTGCTCATCATCATCACCATTACCATCATCAGAATCATCACCACTAACATTACCTTCATCATCATTGTCACTCTCTACATCCTCTTCACCTCGTACGGGAGGATCTTCTTGTATCTCCTCTTCTTGGATTTCTTCTTCTTCACCACTATTCTAGCGGAAATAACATGAGAGTCCGATTCTGATGAATCCGACAACTCATTACCTTTGTCTCTCGGTTCGGTGATAGAAAATGAGACCTCACTCGGCTTCTTACCGCGTAATGGACCGGCAAGTAAGTATTTATCATGGCGTGGAGCTTTGGAAGGTGGAGTTATCGTCATTGGAACCTTTCCTTTGGTTCTGCATTTGGTTCCGAAACAAAATAACAAAAAAAAACCCAATAAGAGTCGGCAATCGAATAATCTAAAACACAACCGACCCTTGTATAACATGTGACGACTCAAAGTTATATGATGACGACCCTGACAAAAAATAAAGGGTCGTCAAAAAGACAATAACGATCCTACAATTTGGGTTGACGACTCTAGGGCATATACTTAAGTGACGACTCAAGGGGAAATGAGATGACGACCCTATCAATTTTTGGAACAGAGGGCTGTTCGAGTTCCATCTAGAGTCGTTATGAAATAAATAAGGGTCGGCAACTAAGGGTCGTCATCTGCAACATAAAAGAGTAACGACTCTATTCTAGGGCAAAAAATTGTCGCAGTAGCGGTTTCAGTAAAAGGGTCGTCATCTTCAACCTAATAGACTAACGATTTTTCACAAAATAAACATGCAAATGAAAAGTCGTTAGGGGTATCCACTACGATGCTAACGACCCTTTTACTGAAACCGCTAAATTTCAGTTACCAGACTCGATTTCACAATCAAAACACAACAAAAAAAACGCATAGAATGTGGGTTTAACTTCACATTCCTTCTAATTGGACCCATATCTTCTTTGGGTTTCGATTTTTGGGTTTTGGGGTTCTTCCCACGATTACCTTTCCTTTGACTAGCCGAGGAGATCGGGGATTTGACGTTCTTTGCGAGCTGGTCCTGTTTTGTACGAGCCATGTTTGAAGAAGAAGGTAATCGTCGATTATCTTCTAACATCGACGATGAATCGGTTGAAGAAAAAAATCGTTTGGGGTCGTTAATGGTGGTTGTGGAGAGGAAGAGGAGAGGAAGAGGAGAAGAAGAAGAGAAGAAAAAAAAAAAAACCGATTTTTTTGGTTTAGTTTAGGGTATATGAATTGGGGGCCTAATTATGATTTCAAATTAGTGTTAACTGATTTTTAAGATTTGTGTGTAGTAAAGGGCAAAACAGTCTTTTCAATATCGGATTAATACGCCCCTCAAAAATTTGGGGTGGAAATAAAATATCATGGCCCCCAATTAAAATGTCTGGCCCCCAATCAATCCAGGTTTTTTAAAGGTCAACGACCCCAGTTGAAAAACAAGCAACCTCTCTGTCCCAAAAAATTTCAGAGTCGTCTTGGTATAGACACACAAAATAACGACTCTTTGTGACCCAAGTTAAGAGTCGTCGTGGTATATCATATTACCTCGACGATTTTTCATAACCTCGGAAAAGTTGTAGGGTTTGAGTCGTCAGGTATATTATATTACCCTGACGATTTTTCATAGCCTGGAAAAGTTGCAGGTTTGAGTCGTCATTTTTGGTGTCAATACATTGACGACTTTTATAGAGTCGTTGGGTATACATCCCTCGACATTAACGACTCTTTCTCTGTGTTGTGACATATATCCAATCCATGGGAGAATTTAAGATAATCTTACCATAAACACAATCATCTTTGTTACTTGAACCTTCTCCAACATTATTTCCCCTACTTGAATTACTCATTTTTAAAAACCTCAAGTTTTCCTCTAAAACCTCCTCTTCTTCTTCTCAACTCAAAAAGAAAAAAAAAAAAAAAAAAAAAAAAATCTAAAATCTGATTTTAATCTAACATAATCTAACCACACTAATTAAATTAAGGGTTATTTTGCGTTTCCTCCCCTATAAAGATAGCTAATTAGCGTTTCCTCCCCAAATAGATTCAAATTAGTGTTTCCTCCTATCGTTAGGTATTCCGTCCGTTGCTCAGTTATCTGAGTCAGCACCTGTACATGCGTGGCATAAATTGTACACGTGTGGCATGAACTTCCCAAAATACCCCCTCTTTCTTCGATTAATTAAACCCAAATCCCATTACCGTGAAATCCAATTTCTGTATGCAGTCATCTATGACACTCAAAACAAATCAATTAATCAGTTGCTGAGAGCTAGATCCATGAGTACAATAATGAACCATTAATGTCTCACTCGATCAGTTGTTGATCCTCCATTAATAAGAGTTATACTGCCCTAATTTCTTATTTGAAAATTGCAGCTGAATTTGTTGCAGTATTTTCAACCACCGCATAATCCTCCATTACAAAGAACATCACCAACTTCAAGAAGAATAAACAGATTCAAGTCCTTGGTTGTTCAAGTTCGAATTAAAACGAAACCCATATCTTATGCAACTCAACAGACCCATCCGAATTCCCTTTTCAAACTTTCAAATAACCATCAATTTCATCATAATCTTCAATGTCATCAACAACAAACCTTGACCAATTCTCAATCTGATTTTTTTCTTTTGTTTCACTTCTTCTTTAACATGTCACTTCAAATTAATTCAAACTCATCTACTTCTCCACTCATAACCCATGAACATCATCGTCTTTCAGATGCAATCGAAGCCAACATCATCCGCTGCTTCTTCTATTTCTCATATTAACTGGAATGAATTAGAGAATCTGTGTTGGATTTGGAATTGACAGTAAAGTAGATGAGAACTAGGGTTTGAGCAGATTCAGGGATTATTGTTATGAACTGCGATTGGGTTCGATTGAGAAGGTTGATGAAACTGTGATGATATGGAGACATGGGTTCTGTTTGATTTCGCAGACATAGAAGGTTTAATCGTGAACAAGGATTTGAAATGACTTGTTTATGGTGGATGTCTACTGATTTCGGAACGAAGTTCGGGGGTTTTTGATGTCAATCAATCTTGAGTTTACCACAAAGAAGCATGGCTTAATTGATGGAGTTGTTAGCCTGGATGAGAGATGATGAATAATTTTACAGGTTTTTGAAGATTGGCAGCAACAGGAAGAATGGGAGACGAGATGACGATGTCGATCTTAAATCTCTTCCTTTCATTATTTTACTTTACCACAACCGTCGGATTAAATTGGTATGTGAGGACATTTTGGGTACTTCCATTTACACGTGTACAATTTATGCCACGCGTGTACATGTGCTGACTCAGCTAACTGAGCAACGGACGGAATTCCTAACGATAGGAGGAAACACTAATTTGAATCTATTTGGGGAGGAAACGCTAATTAGCTATCTTTAGAAGGGAGGAAACGCAAAATAGCCCTTAAATTAACTTTATAAATTTTTTATACTAATCATTCAGGGGCAATTTAGGTATTTAGAAAATATTTTTATAAGGGGTGACCCAAATTAATTTTGGGTGACCTTTTTGTCCTCTAGTGCAAGGCCCCCAATTAAAATGTTTGGCCCCCAATCAAATTAGGTTACCAAACTGTCCTAAATAAATTCTCTACTCATTTCATTTTCCCAAACGTAAAATCATTGTCTAAATCTCTGGTTATGCATTTGGTGCAGCTCATATATCACCCACACTATCGATTTTTTGTACAACTCAATAAACGTGGGTCCAGGTCACCCACCAAAACAAATTGTCAAAGGTTGTGTGGGCTTACATCACCCTGTATTTTTCGTGTTAACTGAAAAATCAACATGCGTCAATGTAACCCACAAAATGATCCACCAACAAAAACAAATAGTCAAAGATTGTGGGTCTTACAGAATGGGAACTCGTACCTGAAAATAATGTGACCTAAAACAGTGCATGAAGCACACATGCCCGGGCTGTCTAAAATGATATAATCCCCTGCTCGTTTCCCCCGCCTATGTGTTAAACATGTATTGGTTAAATCCAGTAATAATGGGACCCCTACTAATCTCAATTCGGGGATCAAGGATTAAGAACGATGACATCTAACGGGGAAGGGAGTGGGGGAAATGTAGCAACTTCGTCGAAGTAATAAGTTAGGACAAATAAGCCATAGTAAAAGATTATTGAGGTCATTTTAGTCTACAAACAAGAAAACGATGAAACTGGGAGGTGAGAAGGGATGGGAGGAAGAATCCGACAAAGGCAATTAAAGGGAGAAGAGAAGAGAGCTTTAGTCTTAGTGTGTTCATTCAGGTATCCCTAACACCAATCTTGAGTGCACTTTTAATCTTTGCTGTGGAGGGTCCAAATGGCTTTTTGCTTTGATTGATTGAATACCAAGAAGTTAGCCCTACCGAACATATATTATACAAGTGCAGTGCTAGTTAATGATCTGGTAACAGTGGTGGGTGCTACCCTAATGATTTGTTGTAATTCTCCCAAGCCCGAACGTAGTAGAAAACAGATGATAAAATGCATAAGACGGTTTTTTTACCTGCACTGTAGTTTTTCCCTACTTATTTATAATCATTTGGAAATCTAACTTGCTCCATTCCACAGTTAAAAACAGTAAATGTATTTATGATGGAGAAAAGAAAGTTATAGAGCGCGGAATTAGGCTTTTATATGATACATTTGGAGACCACTCATCTTAAGGAGTCGTGGTAGAATAGTGGTAAGAATAAAAGAAAGAAAACAAAAATCCACTCAAAATCACTTGTCCAAGGATATCTTTTACAGTTTTTTTTTACCTGTGCTTTTCCTTTGCCTGCGTTCCAACTGTATCAGAGTGAAATGTAATCATTCAACTACTGCAATGTCTCACATATCAGAAGAACGAGGAACGAAGTTGCGGATGCTCTGGCGAAGGAAGGAAGAAAACAAGGGTCAGCAGTGCATTCTCCAACAAACATTTCTCAGTTGATTTTTAATTTGCTTTGCAAGGATTCTAGGTTCCTATTTCATAAACAAGTATGTAACTCGCTAGCTCGCGAGTAGTTTCTTTCTTTCTTCTGTTTTGTTTGTTTCATTGACTATAAAAAAAAAAATGTAATCCATGCAGTTGCATGCCTTTTCTGGGTTACACAGTCAATTTCTTTGAAGAACCTGAAAAATCTGGTGGAGAACAACAAATGATTGATTTCATCGATGAGAGTTGGTCGAACCAGGGCGGTACTCTCCAATCCCTAGCAGATCCTGCACACAGGGAAACATCACGATGTAAGCAAAGAGAATTCCAGCAAGGTACAACAAAACAGTAAAAGCATGGGTCTCCAAAGAAATGATGGTGGTGGCAAATTAGTATGTCAAATCTCTTAAAATAAAATCTGACGTCGACGGGAGATGGTCGACAAGAATAATTTATACTGCCAAATACGGTTCAGTAACTTTGATCTTTAAATTTGCCCACAGCTATCAGCCAATACAAGAACTAACAAATACCAATAAGACATGGAGAACAGAAGATCATGGTGCCACAAAGTTTACACAGTTCATATGATCTGTTAATTACAGCTTTGACCTACTAATGGTTTGGACCCCCAAGGTATATCCCAATTAAAAACCCATAACTGATAACTGGTGGTGTGATGTATGGATAACTAATCTGAACAAAAGCTGAATCTGGGATAATTATTTTCCAGTGGGTAAACTTGGACTAGATCAAGACAATAAACTCCAACTAGTACATATGACCACCATATGGTATAAAACGAAAATGTTATCTAGTGAATAATTCCCTAAGTTCCATGGCTTCAATAAACATAATCCTCTGGACAATAAGAACCACAAATTCTGAAAGAACATGCCATAAGAACCACATTTTCACAGAAGAAACTCACTAGATTGCAACTATAACCAAACTTAACCTTTCAAAATTTCCACACCTATACTGTGAATTATTGAAGGAAGGTAACATCAATATGCAAAATGTAGACAACTGCAGCCTTGATGGACTCTAGGTTGTCAGCCAATCAATAACAAATTTCTTAGGATGGACCTAAATCTTCAAACTGTCATCATATCGATGTTCTTTCATTACATCTTGTTTTCTGGATGCTGTCAGGAAACTAGAATACAATTAATTTTCCTCAGGGAAAGTCAGATTCACTATGCTAGGGGTTAAATAGTACATTTTGGGCAAAACTGACAAAGCAGTAAGCTGGAAGTATAAAAAGAACGTCCCAGTGAAGAACAGAAATGTTGGTGCTTTGGCATCAGGCATTGAAGCTGAAACCATTCAGTAAAAATGGAATTAAAACAAATTTGCACCCCTGCACCATTTAAAAACCTTGATTTTGCTTGAGCTAATAAGAAGTAATTCGGGTGTAAACAAATGGACATGCTATTAGACTAATTTACTTCTCCTCTCTAGAATAAGCAAACTTTTTACCAAAAATGAAATACAAAAGTTACAACATTCCAACCCACTGAAACGCATGTTTGCACATAAACATATACAGATATACTCCTATTTACCAAGACAAAGTTCACACACATGTAATTTTCCATTATCAATCATCATATAGGAATATAAGTCATCTAGAACAGCATGAGATCAACATGTACCAAGAGCCAATCTACTCCCATGGGTTAATATAAAAGATTTTATACATGAAGTAAGAAAAAAATTAACAATTTTTTTTTTAATATATATAATCTTTCATCTAGATTGACATCATTGAGAGTAAAAGACTTACTTGGCATGCTTTATTCTTGGCTCTGGTTTCTGCCGTGCTAGGAATGTCATGGTTTGGTTTAAGAAACCGTTTTTCCCGCCGATCACACGAGCCCCATCCATCTGAGAACCTACCACCTCTGTCAGCAAGAAGAAACAAGAGTTACATTTTATAAGAAAAACACAATGAGAGGAAGACTGTGTAAATGTTAAAATATGGAATCAAATTAAATTCAGAGCCCATACTGCATGTATGCCCGAGCCACAAATTCTGCACGCAGAACATTCCGGTTCTCATCAAATTCAATGGACTTATCCTTGATCTCAAACGAAAGATTGAAGTAAAATGATATTTTCCGCCACCCTGTAGAAAGAGATTATGCAATTCAAACCTCCTGTACGTGCAATAGTAGAAACACGGGGCTGCTGTATGCCAGATCCATGTATGAAAAGGTATAACAGAGTTGAACATAGTACTGTCTTTCAGGAGCAAGACTTCTTACTACTAATAAGTAAAAGAATTATTATCTAAACATGGCTGCCAAGGAGGCAGGTGCAGAGGAGTCACCGATCTGATGAATCCCCAGCATATGTTCATTCACAGATCAGAATGCGACAGTCGCAGTGGTACACGTTTAATTATTTTCTTGTCATATATTGTATCTTATTATGTACTTAAGTACGTACTAGGCTCAAAGTCTGCAGTTAGTAGAAACATCAGTACCTATCTAGATTAGTATCATCCAATTGAGCTTTAACCTAGTGTTAAAATTATCTCAACTTGGTCAATGGTGGATCATCCGGCTTCTAGAACTGACTTTACCGGCAAGGATTTAACAAGGTGCGCTTTTAATGGCGGTCATTCAAGGGAGTGTGATAAAACCAGTTTCTAGAAGGTGGCTGACCCATCATTGACCAAGTCGAGATAAGTTTAATACTACTCAAAGATTTATCTAGATAACTAATGTTTTAATGCTGAACATGCTGTGTGCACCTGCTAATCTATGTGGCACAAAGATGCTGCAACTCATCATGCATAAATTTGTTTAATCTAGCTAGGCGTTAACATAGTGTACAGAAGCATACAAGAGTAAGATCCAGAACATCGGCTACCCAGGGAGGGTCTGAGTTGTCTAACTCCCCACCGACGAAGATTACCACACTAGACTACAGTTCTGAAGTGTAGTAGTCCCCGTCCCCAAATCATCCACGACACCAATGTTAGTATTTGAATCCCTCATACTACAACCAGTATTACTTGAATGGAAATAATTGACGAGAGGGAGACAGTCGATAGTAAGAATAGAAATGGCTTACTTATAGTTATATTGAAGAGCCTGTCGATAGACAGGCACAGAAAACACTTAAGGTCTCTCATAACCAAACTTAGTATCCAATTACTAGAAAACTACTATACTACTAGGGCATTATTCTACAACCCAATTCAATACAAGTTCCAGTATACAACAATGTTCTTAGTGAAAGTTCCAGTATACAACAATGTTCCAGTATTCAATACAATTCAATTATTCTTTCAACCAGATCTTCTCCAGTCATCAACCAAAATACTAACAGTGGTGTTAGAGCTCCACTTCTTAATTTTAAAAAACACGGACTTTCAAGTAATTACCTGTTTTCTTGATGAACGGATTCCCAGAAATCATCGTGTAATCAGTCTTCTCAAGTATCTGTCCATCGCAGAGACAAGACAAAAACAAACACATCAGTGACATCACATAAGAAATATCGCCAACATGACAATGAAACTAATTATAGGTAAAAACATTTCCTTCTGTATAATTTAAACAATTACACTTCAAATCCCCGAGGAAGAGCTCACATTAAACCTATAGGGGACACACATGTAGACTTGGAGATATATACAAGAAGGAACCATAAACATAACACTTACTATTAAATGTAATTGGGGAGCGATCATTTCAACTTTCACAACTAAAAAAGAGTGCATCATTAGCAACTAGCAGGTGTAACCAACTTCAGATTGTTCAGCATGGCCTAGTTCTGTGTGTGATTGTTCAGCATGGCCTAGTACTATGTGTGAGTAGGACTATGTGTGCAAAATCAGAATATCAGATATCCATTAAAGGTATTTCTAGGTCTCAAAACGAAGACTTAACTTGGGTTATAAGTACTTGAGCACAAAACTCTAATCAGAATGAAACTACTGAATCCAAAACCAAGAAAGAGATATTACCGCCATGGCTGCATTCTGATAATCCTTAAACAACGAAACAGAAGGAAATCTTCCCAACAAACTATGCTTCATACTTCCATCATCTTCAGGGAAATTGAAAGGAGAAACCTCAGCCGTAGGGCTAACTTCTTGCACAGAAAACCTTCCAGTATTGAGAGACGAATATGACGATGGCGGTGGCGTAGTTGGTGTCTGTTTCAAATTCTTAACAACAATCATCCGATTATTAGTATTATTATTATCTTCACCACCAAAACCAGGACTGTTGAATTTTGGTGTTCTTTGCAAACTGTTAACAACAGCCAATCGATTATTACCACTATCTTCACCAACGCAAGGACTGTTAGGTTTTGCAATTTTTCGAGGTGGACCATAAAACCGAGCAGGCTCTTGTATTACTTCACCATCAACTGGAACCCTAACATCTTCTTCTAATTGATTGTTGCGACTGTTAATTTTGGGGAATTTCGGAGAGATCTTGGAAATGGAAGTATGGGATTGAATATTAGGAGATTGTTTGATTGCTAAAGGTTTTCGATTTGAAGAAGAATGTGTAGCTGCAGCGGAATCGATTACTGCCCAAAGCTCTGCATCATCGAAATCTTTGTCATCTACTGAGTAATGAATTGACGAAGCCATTTGGGGAAAATGTTTAATAGTGTGGTTCTTCGCGGCGAAGGGAATTGAATTAGGGTTTCATTTTGAAATAGCAGAGATAGAGCAAGTGAGAAATGGCGGGTTCAGATTTGAGTTCCGAGACAACTCAAATTAAGAGTGGATGCTTCCATGAGACGGAATGACAAACAAGAGACGAAAGACAAAGATCGTTTTTTACGCTTTTACCTATTTATTTAAACACTAGATTTTATGCCCGTGCTACGCACCGGGCGGATCCGAAAACCTTCTACCATCATTTTTTACTTTTAATCATATTTTTTGTTTGGTGTGATGTTGCTTCGCCTCTCCCCTTCATGCATATTTTTTTGGTGTCGCGGGGCTTCGCCCTGTCCCAATGTATGCGTGGCCCGGCTTCACCTCTCCCCGATGCATGTTTAGGATTTCTATTTTTGGTGTTGCTTGGCTTGGCCTTGCCCTATAACTTAGGATTTTTAATTTGGGTGGCTCAGCTTCGACTCGCCACGTCCCAATAATTTTAGTGCATTATCATTTGCAGTCCCAATAATGAATTTGAAGACATGTGACTATTTACGTATCAAGACATGTATCTCAAAACTGTACGACCTTGTCTCATTTCTTCACACTTTAGGGTCAACGAAAAAGCAGAAGATATGCTTACATATAACTTCGGTCCATAGTATTCACTACAGTAAGTGAGTCGAGCAGCTAAAGAGAACCTAGTTAACATTTATATTATTGGGCTATGCTTAGAGCAAGTCTTATGGTGGAATCCATCCATCTTCCATCTTCCACGCCACCTCAGCACTTGGAACTGTGGATGGAAGCGCAAGTGTAATGGTGGAATAGTGAAAACGCTATTCTTAATAGCACTAAAAAAAAACTCTATTAAGAATAGCACTTAGTGTTATTAAGAATAGCGTTTTTTTTGTGTGTCATTCTTAATAGCGTTTCTTGTCTTCTACTGCGCTATTCTTATTGGCGTTCACATGGATTCCACGGACCCTTCCACGAAACCGTGGAACCCTGCTTGGATTTTCTGTGGAAGACCCCAACTTGGAAGCCACTAGACTTGACATTCCATGGTTTTTCCACACTTGGAATAGGTTGGATTCCACCATAAGACTTGCTCTTAAACAAAAAAAAAAATCGAAGCTTTTCCATAGATCCACTCTATAAGCTTTCTTTACTTTTGGAGCTATAGAATGATATTGTACAACAAATGATAATGTTGATACTTCCGATTACGGAATCTTAAAAGCAAAAACTGGAAGTAAAAACTTAATAATCAAATATTCCCATATCTAAGAATTTACATAAGAAATGTATTCCTGAAACACACTTCATGAGGGATTCAACGACAACCCTCACTGTTAGCAAATTAGCACTGTAAATAAGAACGTCGCGATCAATCGGTGGACCCTAATTGGAGATCATATATCTTGCCGGTGGTTACCACATCCGATGCTTGTGTTTCGACAAATCTTCGATGTTAATGAACACAAATATTGAAGTACCGGAAGATGCTTCAACTTCCAACCACAAAAGGTATTTGCATAAAACAAAGTGTGAGGAGGTGTTATTGTCTGTCGATTTGATTGGCGTATATGGCGATGACCGGGGGACATGTAACTATTATATAATGAAATGACCGCCCATAGTGGAGTCATATTTAAAAGTACACACAAACTAAGACAAAAAATAAATAAATGTACATTAGGATTGATTCAGGATTCCCTATTTGATTAATATTCCACGAAACATAAATAAGGAAAAAAGTGTATATCGAAGAACACTCCGAACACTCTAATTTATAATAATAGTGAGTAATCTAGGGGATTGTTGATACAGATACATTAATATGTTTAGTATGGGTTTATGGAAATGGTTGATAAAGGTCATTGATATGTATATCTTAGTTTTTGGTTTTCATGACTGAAATCCATTTCGTGTAGAGCTTCAAAATTGCAAACGACATGGATCATGCAATTAATGATCAAGTAAGTGTTAGTTAATAGTATTAATCCATATATATTAAATGACAAACTCAAGTTGTAAGCGTATTTACTTTAGAAAATTAAGATAGTGTTAAATCACAATGCGATTTTTCTAATTACATATGCACCTTTCACTTGCTTAGCGCGTGGAAACAAATCTTGTGATAAGACCTAAACTGTTGCATAGCAAAACAAAATAAGAATAAATATGAAGACCATCGATTACATAAATTAAAATTAGAAAAAAAAAATTGATGAATTAATTAGCATGCAGTAATTGAATAGCTAGCAAGATCATATATGGGCCTCGTTTTGAATTTTTAATACACCAATTATGTGGATGGTTAAACTTGGTTTGGAAGGTGGAAATTCTTTTGTCCGAAAGACCAACAAATAAATGAAAGTTCAAGGAGTGAACTCTGTTGTTGTCTACAGATGTTCATCAGTTTTAATATGTCCTACTGGCCTTCTCAGGGAAATGGGTTTGTTTACACAATAAAAGCCAATAAAGTCAATAAAAAAGCCAAAATGAAGCAAAAATTGTAAACGAATAATATAAATAAAATGACAATACCTATAACAATGATACAGATAAAACATTAACAATCCACGCGAAGTATAACACTTCACTTTCAACTCAAACATATATCTAGACTCGAGTTTCTTTCCTTCTTCGAGCCTAACAAAATGAATTGATGAGAAAGATTACATCTTGTTCGACAACATATATACAAAGTCGCACTTCCAAATGCGTATATCTTCATGGTTAAGTAAGCTACCGAAAGAAAAAGAAAATCAACCCAAAATGTAGACAAAATTATATGATTTTAGTTTACAAACAGTATGGCCGTAAGAATTTAGATACAACGCAACTATAATTCTCGATTTCAAAATTCCTTAATTATATAGTATATGAACACAAATACCATTTTTATAATCCGCAATTTTCAACTTCACTTTTGCATTACACATAACTCTAAATTTTAATCATCAGTTTTGGGCTTTTTTCTTTCCGGTGATGTTATATTACAATGCTTAAGCATCATTAGTACGAAGCTTGTATTTCACGAATCAATCACTCAAACATGAAGCTTAAAGGACAGAGTAGTACCTACATTACCTAAATATGATGATGTTGAGAAACCCTCACCTACACAATCCCAAAAGAAGTTTAGTCAGTATGGAGAAGTAATTAGAAGAAACATAAATAAGTTGTCGCTAAGAACCTGGAGTTGAGGAGCTATGAAACAAAAAAAGAAATACCATAATTGAGAAACAGTTTCCTGCAAAATAGAACAAAGAAGTGTTTCATATCATCTTTTTTTGGGTATATATATATATATATATATATATATATATATATATATATATATATATATTCTTAGGATTTTCTTCATATCAACACTCATGCAATCGAATTGCCGCAACCATCATCAATGCAAATTGAATACAACAAAAATAGATAAAAAACAGAACCATATGCACGTAGGAAAGCCGATTCACGTAATCACCAATAAAAATTCATAAAATTAATTAGTAATTAACCAGCAACAAAATATATTAAAAAAGAAAATAAGAAACCATCATATGAGCAAGGTAAGTAATAAAATTGAACAAACCTTTAGCAAATAGGTGAAGCAGCAATCGTTTTATGCATCAATAAGCCCTGCAAAAAAAAAGTATGGCGTTTAGTTTTGCAATAATATTTATGCATCATCATTAAGATCCGTAAAACACAAAAAGTTATGGTGTTTGATATCGCAACGAAATTTAGAATAATGAGGGTATACCGTAAAACAACTAAAATATCAAATAAAAACACTAAATTCCAATAAAAAGATAAAAGAAACAAAATTTTAGTTCTAGAAGAGAGAAGCAACTTGCACGGAAACAAAAAGGTTTGGTGTTGCACGAATGCTTTATATGGCTACCTGGAAAACAAACAACGGGAGCATATAAGAAAACATAAATTAAAAAAAAAAAAAATCCTAGAAATCAAAGTTGGAGAGAGAAGCAGTGTCCAAAAAATGAGTTTCCCTTTTGTTTGAAAGCTTTATATAGGGATTCTGAATCTATTAGTAGATGATTTTATCTTGGATATAAGAGCATCTCCAATGGAGTATGAGTATTAATCATATGTGGAGACCTAAAAAATAGGTATTTAATAACATATAA